>QNGE01000835.1:84416-104540 GCA_008508345.1 Paragonimus westermani
CGGGTGTTTGGTAGTGATTGTCAGGCGAGTTCTCTTGTCCAGTCTCTACGTTTGCACAGGCTTAGATGGTTAGGCCACGTATTAAGGATGCCAGTTAGTCGTCTTCCACACCGAGCACTATTCGCTGACACTGCGACCGACTGGTGTAAGGTTCGAGATGGACATATAATGACCTGGCGTAGGGAAATGAAGTCGTTCACCAAGGGGTTGGCCACTGTGGGTCGTGTTCGTCTCCCGAGCTGGGGCCCTCGCGACTCACAGAGTCGGTGGTTGGATACTCTAGGTGAGGTGGCGGCTAATCGAGCTCAGTGGTGTGAATGTTGTCGTTGTTTGGCCGAGTTATCTGTGAAGTGAGTGCATTTAATGATGCGGGGCAGCGAAAGCCATAAGGATGCTAAGCTGTCTTGCTGATGACGCCTTACTCTCACTTGCAGCTGGGTTGTTTGTTTGCAAGGTGTAGACACCTTGATGTTGAATGTTTGAATATATACGTGATTGTTTTCAGTAGTTAGGTCCCTTCCCGTCCCCTTTTTTCCTTCTATCTCTTTCTACATAGGGTTTGCTTTTTCTTCATGTTTGTGTTGCAGTTAAACATTAGTGTGAACCACTGTTGTGTTGCTGTCTATGATGATGCTGATGACTGCCGGGTTCTAACTGGAGCGAAGCTCCTATATAGTCGTATCAACCAATTTGCTTCCCATCGGTACTTCTTTCGTCGTCCTACTCACTATTACACTTTTGCCTACTCAGCTCGTCTGTCTGTTCCCTTCATCATGTCTTTCTTCTCCATAAGATTCATTCACATTATATACTCAATGGCAGTTGGTTTCTGACACAACTCTCACTTCACCTCCGTTCCTTCATCATTTCAGCATTTCATTGGATCGGGAAGGACGGTTGCAATCTATAATCTTTAGTGGGACCGATTTTACGGAAGATTTTGACTAAGTGAACCACAAAACGTTGCTGGTACAATTCGAGGTGGGGCACCTCCCTTTCATCAACGGATCAGCAAATTCCATAGACGGAGGCCCGATGTTTGCAGGCTCGGAACCAGGAGCGGGCGCGGGCAAAGTAATTAATGATTTATGGAACTTGGAGACTAATTTACTGCAAGCTCAGGGTTCACTTTGTCATTTAGAAGGTTCGGCCAATAACAGACATCAGTAAATCGTAGCTATGACTGATGCACGCATTCAACTGTTTACTCTTCATTTCTTGTTATACAGGTTTGTTAGTTGTATGTGACAAAACACTTAGATGCACTCGATTCCACATAATTATCCTTTGAACGTTGAGTAACGCGTAGATATATCGAATGTTGAAGTTCAAAACAATTCGGACCAGTTACTACGGCATTATTATCATCAGAATAGTCAAAGATATTAGTATTACAAATTCGGTTGTTCACGTTCACATGGGATATAACAATGAATGGGCTGCACAATCCCAAGGATACAAGCAACAAAAGAACTCTCCGTTATGACCATTAGTCAAAGGCGAGGCCAGCAAGTTAGGGTCTCTGGATGGTGCATACTTTCGGACTAAATACATATGAACTAGCCAATAGACCACAACATAGAGGGAAGAAGATGGGTTGAAACAGGCCGTCAGGCATCAGAATGGCGATATCGTAAGCCCTCATGCCGGCGCGGCAGCAAAGTACACATCGCTGAGGGCGGAAAGGTCACCGGGGCATGCGTAGTAAAAATGATTCGGATTAGGAAGGTCACCGAGGGATTCCTGATAACTCTAAGGGGTCACTAAGGAATTGCGGAGGGAATCACCTGATCGAGCCAAAAGTGCCAGTGGATTGGAAGGGTTGAGGGAATTTTTCATGCAGGTACAGGAATTCGTAACAATAGTATTCAGATATTTGTCACTTGCGTCCCTATGACTGAACGTTAATTGTTAATTAGACAGCTCCCATATCATCTATACATGCTCAATCGTTTGGTTATCACCCTTTTTGGCGTAACTAACAGGAGTGAACCAAATGCCCAAGTGTCATTCCATCCAGAGTTTTTGCCTTCCTGATATTCATTGCAATTGATATCTTGAGCCGTTGTTCAGCTCTTGGATATCGTTTTAACTGTATCAGTGTATCGGTGCTTTAGAGATTTTCTGAAGATGGTATGCGAATGTGGAATGGTAAACGGGAAGTGCCGTTCATAAGTTAACAGTGGCTCATAATAATCCGTAAGCGTTTCGTCTATCGCTGTTCAACTTCTCGTTGGTTTTTGTCTGGGATACTGTGAAACCGTATGTTTGCCTGTGTTTAGTCTGCTAAAGTAACGTCGACGGTGATTGGCTGTCGTAAAGTGGTGGATCGAGATGTTATCTTTAGTGACAATTTTATGGGAACCAAAACGTATGTCACTATTTAGGAGAAACCATGGGCCAATTTTAGTGCTCATTTCCCCTCATTTTTGCTACACCGCAAGTGTTCGGTAACCTTTTCGGAATGCTCAGTTAGTTTGATCATACCAATTCCCTTGAGGTAGTTCGTTTATGGCGTACTTCGCATGCTTGCCAGCCCATCCATAACTGGTACGTCTGTTGGCATAGGAGCTATCGTATGGTAGTATCTTGTAAAGGCTTTGGACACTGAACTGGAAAAAGTGGATTTTTAATGGTTTTCTTTGTGGCTGATGTGACGACAGTATGTGAAACAGAGGGTTTCGTACTGCTGCACGGGTCTTGGGAATCGGTATTGTTCAGATGCGAGTTTAAAAAAATGTTGTGGGCGGTTGCAGTTATACGTATTTTGTGGACTCTGTATGTGGCTTTCTGTAGTTTAGCGCAGAAGACCACATTGCATTGCGCGTTACTCGTCACATAGACACAAGTTGGTGGCAGTATGATGGGAAAACAAGTTAAAGACAGTTAATTCTGATTCCGGCCAATTGTCTCGAAGTAATTGTGAAGAGTTATCCTGTACTTGTGAATTGTGGGTAGCACGGAAGATTAGGTGAACCGTCACGGCGACAGGTTGGTTCAGCCGCAGATAAATGACAGGCGAAGATCGGCAACAAAAACACCAGTCAAGCTTGTTGAGTGGGAAAGAAATACACACGAAACTTAGCCGAAAATTTCGTTGCGTTGTAGACTGCGATTTCGGTCTGAAAACTAGCACACAGTGAATGTTAACTGGATGACGAAATAAATTTTTGCTACAATATCTCCATTAACTACCTAAAATGCCATGCGGCCAAAGACTCGTTCATGTTGTGGGAACCTCCATAGAATTAGGTTGCACGTTTTTTCGTGGTCGCTACCCTTTGTCTTTTATCTGATGTACAATGATCAGCTGGAAGTGGAACGAGGACTATACGGAATGCCTATTAACTAACGCGGTCAGTCAAGCTTTTCAGACCATAGCAGCGGCGTGAACCAAAAAAGGTTTGGGAGGATATCTCAACAGCTAGTAAGGTCTTGTGATGAGGAATACTGTGGAACTAGGTACGTCAGTTAAATGAAATTTATGACAGAACACTTGGCTTTTTGTCGTGCATTAGTTGGGCGCTACTATTCGATTCATAGCTGCACTGGCTTTCGATCAGAAGGTGGTGAGATGACATGTGAACAGGTTGGCCATCGAGTTTACAGCTTTTCACGGTGATTCGATAGATGGGCTGAAAACTTCGGGAGTCACTCCGATTGATCTGGTTCGTTCATCTGTTAACGATTGCAATATGTGATCTAGTTGTGAGCTTTACGACTAACTTCCTCTCGAGACTAGAGTGCAATGGGAAGCTAGTGTTTATGTCCGTGTGGTTGGTTGTTTTGACTTTACTGGTTTTATATGATTATTCTTTTCGTTACATATTTATTGTGTATGCGGCTGTCTGAATGAACTGCATTTCGATCCATACTATTGAAAGCTAAACTGTATAGATTATCGTTTAAATCTAGGCTTGTGGCATTCGACTTCTAAGTTCTAAGTTCACCGTATGGTTTAGAAGTGACTGGGTTTTTGGTCACATTGATGTGTCCTAATCCAGCTAATGTTTGTTTATTTCGAAGGGTGGTGGTGCGGGAGGTTCCATACGTGAAGCTGGAGGTTCGATGGGCAAACGTGCAGCTGCTCTAGAGGATGAATATTTTCGCCGTCAAGTAAGTTTGTCATTGAAAAATAGATTGAGAACAAGAATGTTATGAGCAGATTGTAATACTCTACGTTTCAACCACCTCGGGTGGCCTTCCTCAGGGGTGTTGTGATCGAAATCCCATTCACAAAGAAACAGAGGTCACATGGGATTTACCGTGGTTAGGCTAACTTGCACTGCCTCTGACCGGATTGGTCTAATCCTTTGCCTATCAAGTGAGGGTGAGACGGCTGTAGATAAGACGCGTTTGTGTCTGGCGCTGTTTATCCATCCACGCCACATTGCTGACAGGGGTTTTCTATCATTGCGATTAACACAAGCGTATTGTATGTAAATGGTGAGAGCTTCAGCACACCACCGCTCCGCGTAGGAAGGCAGACCCTTGTGAATCACTCGAGCTTGATCGAAACCTATGTTGTGATTTTCTGACAGTGCATGTAGTGCGATGGCCGAATCCTTCTCTAGTTTCTGAATTTGATAGGCGTGTCTAGGGGGAAACCTCGTGTGCCTCTTGTGTTCGGCAACACGTACTTTCAGTTCCCTAATTGTCTCTCCAATGTAGCTGGCATTGCACTCACTGCGTCTGATTTCGTAAACACCGTCTGTCTGGTTGCCTATACAAACTGGATCTTTAGGATGCATCACCAGTCGTTCTAAGGTATTGTCTAACCGCAATACAGTCCGGATAGCGTACTCAGAGAGAACGGAGCGGGTTTTTTTCAAATGTTTGTTCACGATACGGTATTTGCACAGTAGACTCGAAAGTTCTGGTCGTTTTGGTATCCTCCTTAGTGGACATGCGCTCAATTGCGTTCTCAATAAATGCGTTCGGATAGTGATTAGCGGCTAGCATTTCTTTGATATGAGAAACCTCTGTTGTTCTGGAGAGCTCAGTGGTGCAGATCTTAGTGGCTCTGCTAACGAGTGATTTGATGACTGCTCTCTTCATACCGATTGGATGCGACGAGTTGAAGTTGAGAATGGGTTGGTTTTCGGTACACAGAAACCGGATATCTCTGTTGCTCGTCAACTTTAACTAGGTAGTCTAGAAAATTAAATGAGTGTTCATTGGTTTCAGTTTCCACTCTGAATACAATGCCGTTGCATTTTGAGTTAAGAAACTGTAGGAATTGGTCGAGTGCAGTACGTTTCATGATTACGAATGTGTCATCTACATACCGCCACCAAATTCGTGGAGATCAGATAAATTTACTCATCGCTTGTTTCCAGGTATCCGAAGAAAAGATTGGCTACCACAGGTGTAACAGGGGAACCTAGTTTGTCATTACCGTTTTGGTGGATATTGGGGCACCCGTGATTTTACTGTTGGAATCGACGACATACTCTCTTGTTAGTCACGCTTAGTTTTCTGTGTGTCGTGAGTTGACTACCACTTGCATTAGATTGTAGCTTTCACGTTTAGGTTGTTTTTTCCTGTGTGGTTTCCGTCAAAGAGAAACACTAACGTCGAGTTTCGCCTGTTTATTAGGGTTCATTATCAGTGCGTATCCTTGCCCTGGCAAACACTTTATGAGGCGAACATGTTGGCCACTGTGCTACTGATCTCACTGATCCTGTTACCGAATTTTATCAACTCAGTGTATTATCACGTATCCTTCAAGCAGTAATTCGGTTCTTGTTAGCCTTCGAAAAAATGCATCCGAAGCACGTCAGATCATCAGAAGGGTCTCTCTTGCTTCCGAATGTAAATTACACAGCTTTTGGTCAAACTACCAGCTTGGGAGACCGTCTGTTATTAAGGTAGCCTGGTCTTAGCAGTGGACAATGTCCAGGCCTAGCTTGCACGAGCGAAAAGAGACTTGTGACTATCCAACCCGCATAAGGGAACACTTCGACTCGAGCGCTTTCGTGATGTTTATATTCTCAGTTTGACATCACAGGGTGTTCGCTGACATGCAGGTTACCTATGAACTGGATACTGTCAAGCTGTCCTACCACAAAATGAAGCTGTCACAATAACCGAGACTCGAGCTCGCAGCCGTGTTAATTCTACTCGGTGTTATTGAAGTTTATTCGTCCATGTTGACCGGCAGACGCTTATCCTACTGTACTCATCTAGCCAGATGGGGCGATCGTCCGACATATTATTCCCAGAATGTCTACATCCTCATTCGTGCTGTTTGCCGTACTAACCGTGACCCTCCTTCATCGCATCATCCCTGGTTCAGTATAGCATCGATTTTAGTGGCACCGTTTTACAATGGTGGATTCGGTATACTTTTTATACTTACTGTCAAGGCCGATCTACTCGGAAGGAAAGCAGCGATTATTTTTGTGAATTGTTTTTAATGGCCTTAGGTCACACGTTTCCTGGAGTTCAAAGACTCAACTCATTATACTTTTGTGGCCCGAATAAGAAATCCTGATCGTCGATGAATCGGCTACTTCTGGTTCAACGCTGGTGGTACACCGACTGGCATTTTGCTCGGAAATGTGACACCACAATTGAGAGCAGTTGTGGTATGCATGCAAGTCGATTTTGCTGCATTTTTTGGAATGCTCAAGAAACAAGTGGTTCTTCACAACTGTTGTTCACGAATCGTGATTTCTTGCCAGTGGTGTTCTGTATGCCTTTCCGTTAGCATTTCTCACAGTCGTCTGCACCAACGTTTTCCGATAGATGATATACATACTGATGTGGTTTCACCGCTAGAGTTTGACTGTTCACTTTACATCCATTCATTTACAGGAGGTAGAACAGCTCCAAGCTATTAAAGAAAACATGGCTGAGAGGTCGCAAGATGTAAGTGTGAAAAGACTCAAGCACACGGTGATGTAGTTCTGCACGATTGTTTGCGTGGTTGTAGATTTCGTTAAATCTCTGCGAATTCACAGAACGCGATGGTACCAATTGATATTACTTGGTAACGCATGTGCACAGAAGTTACTTGTAAGATGTGATTTGCTTTACACGATCGGTTGCTCAATTGAATACGCAACCCAGTTCACTTTGGTTCATGGCTGACATCTGTTTCTGTGTAACTGATGATAGTCGATATTTTGTAACTATTTTTTGAATAGTTTCATACAGTATGTAAACGGCAGTACGTAATCACTCATATCACTTGATGATAGCCGACAGCTGGGTTTCCCGATTAATTGGAACTGGTTCCAGTTTGCCGATCGACTTTCACATGGAAGTAAACGGATTGTTGTGATGAATAAACAATCGCACAACTCAGTCAGCAAATACTGCAAGGAATTTGTGCAGTTACGGATCCTCTGTAAAAAAAGTCACATATGATCATTGATAGTGCTAGTTCATAATGCACGTGGCCCCACCGCCAGATGGAACACAAGCGCTCGAACTGTCGCCGGTTGTATCGTTCAAATCCACTACCTTTTGGATCCCAAAGACTCCGATATGTCCTTGGATCTCCTTCCTCGAGCGTGCCGAGTTGCGTCTTGCAGGCTTTTATGATTGTTCTGTGTTATGCGACATTATACACGTATTCCTCATTATCTCTACCGAGAAAAATCAGCGATTTTTTGTCGGCATGTGTTCTCGCATAACAATTGACACAGGTAGATGCTCACATTTCATATTGCCTCTCCAGCACGAAACAACCATGACTTGTGGGATGGGGGTGGAGAATCCAGAAGATCCAAAAAATCCCACTAGTTTTTTGTACATTCTTGGCTTTTGTTGCTTGGTGTTGAAGAGACGATAGGAAATGCTAATATTTTTCATCCTCTCACTGCTGTGTTTCAATTTACGGTTTAAATTAACGTGCTCAAAAGTTTACGTAAGTCATTCGTTGAACGGATGTGAAATATGGAGGTTAGTTACCGTCCCTAGTTAGAAGGTCAAATCCAAAATGATGCATGTGTTCTCGTGAGTCACATCACATGTGAAATGGAAAGTCTTGTCAAACCAATCGGGATAGGATGAAACCAAATTTGGCCAGGACCTCAGAGGTAGTGATTACATCAGCCACAAGGCAGCATCGGTTAGCTGTTTTTATACTCGGGACAGCGAGCATTCAGTAACGATCACTGTGATGAATGAGGCACTTGGTTATCTATCAAAATATTGTAGGGATGACTACTCAGGTACCAAGCGATTGCAGAGTTAAGTCCACACCTGCGCTCATAGTCTGATGCATTGATTTGAGCTGTCCATGTGGCAACTCAGTTATCCAAACAGTGTGCATTCAGTTATGTAGCCTCACGTAAAACCGCTGAGATAGTCATGTCAGTTGCATTGACAGACGTCTTGTTGGTCTGAAGACTAATGATTTCAATTCCTGTCGATGCACTGGGGACCGAGAAATGATTCAAAACGACGTTCATCGGCACCGGTTGAATACAGCGTCACTGACCACCTGTTAGCTGATCTAACTGTTTTTCATCAATATGTGCGAGAGATGGACACGTCCGAGCAACTGGTTACATGCACCCATCGTCTACAACTGTCTTAACTGCTCAATCTACTTCGTTTTTTTCACACACCACTTAATTTATCACGCAGACGCACATGGCAACCAAGTGTTACTGTGTGTCTATTCATTTATTGAATGAGTTACAGCAAACTAAATGGGCGTGTAATGCTTGTGATGTGGCACGTCACCAGTATGGGCCTTTTTTGACACACGATTCATTTCAAATAAAATGTGAAACTAGTTTACTTGTTGGGTATTGCGGTTGCGGATTCAGCGGTCATTCATTCCCTAGGTGTTTATTTCCTTGTGAACGCTTAACATTTTTCAACAAAAACCCCTGTATCAGTTCGTTTCGTTTTATTGAACTGAAGCTAGAGACACGATAAGTCAGATTACTGTTACTAATATCCCTTTCTCCCCACAGAAATCTTCCAGCAAGTAATTCTGGATAGCATCACTCTACATACGTCATTCTGTAATTTTTTCTTTTTTTCTGCAAAAAAGTGTAACTCCCCCGGCGCCACTGGGCGAGAGTGATTTTTTCTTTCAGCAATACACATGTTCTTTCATACCATGCACTAGCGTGTAGTTTTTTGGTGCACTATTGTAGGGAAAAGCGGGTGCCTTTCGCAGTAGCACCATTTGGTTTTGAGAACATTTCATATGTTCTCTGTCTGTTCAACTATTTAACAGTAATGCCACTAACAAGTAACTCGGCAGATTTCATAAGACAGAAGAAACCCAACTGGACTTCGATTGGGTGGGAACCAGCGACAGAAGTAGCATGGCAAGACACAGCAAGTGCTGCGAAGCCGCTTCAGAAATTTCATTTTTGGACTGTCATCCGCCCAACCCACTGTATCATGTGGAATCCATCAAACGATCCTGGTGATTGTTTGTTCAAATGAGATTTCTCAGTCGGTTCACGGTGGGATCCACCGACGCCATCGACAAGCACTGAGACTGTTACTAATCAGTCGAGTCAGTAAAGTGCTTTATGCACCCCGAAAAGGCGAACTTTCAGTTTTTTTCGTACTCACATCTTCAGCCAATGCGGGACATTTAACTAAGTGTGCGAAGGTCACACAATTAATAGCACAACTGTGGGAGTCAAGGACAAGTTAGGGGAAGCGACCACAATCAGAATGAGTTATGAAAAATACATTAATTCGGTTTCGAAGTTAGTTGAAAAATGAGAAGGTTGGGTTTGTGTAGAAAGCGAGTTATGTAAGGAATAACGGAAGGATAATGGACCGGGTAGTGCAAGTAAAGGTTTGTACGAGGATCTAGTGGAGGACGTGGAAACACACTTGGAAGGATCCGAGTACGGGGGATAGGTTACATGCGACAGGATTTCTGTTGGAAATTGTTCGCACATTTTGAAATGATGAAAAACAGTAAAATCCACGAGTTGTTTACAAAAGATGCCACTGCAACGAGACATGCTTTAAGGATTCGACAAAAAGTGAAGTAGTTTGACGGCAAACTAGGGAAAACACCAAGTGAGCAATACATCCATTGGGGGACCAGACAAGGTGGGGGAACGAAGAGAGAAGTGAAGCATCGGAAATACGAGGATTTTGATGAAAACGTCGATAACATGAATTGACAGTGTCATGTTGTTGCTCAAAATAATCCTCAGGTATTTGACAGAAATCACTTGAGGTGAGGATTAATTATTTATGTAATTAAGAATAGGTATTAGAGTTTTTCATATTGACTCTCTTTCATAAGCGGAAACAGTGTCAACAGATTTATGTTAGGTGACAAACTGCAGGATTCAGGCTCGAGTAGAACTGTTCAGCAGGGCGGGATAAGAAAATCGAGTAAGGTACTTGTTACTCAGCACCACATCATCTGCATATTTGTTTTGTTTATCTACCGGCAGAGATGCGATGTAAGGCGAAAATAAATAGAATTGCGCCCCATGGAACACCGGAGCCAATAACGAGTGGTGAGGGTTGACCATGGAATTGAGTGAATTAACTTCGATTTGTAAAGTGATCGCGTAAAAAATCGATAGTCGAAGTTTGATTTACAGATTCTTCGAAAACTTGAAGCAGCGGCTCTCTATCAAGTTTCCAAAACCACCGTTGTGGTTCAAGATACATGCAGATGGCTCTTGATTTTCCGTGAAGCAGTGACCGAATGGAATGAACTAGGTGGACGAGCGCATCCAAGGTTAAACGTGAACGGCGATAGGTAGACTGGCCGGAATGCACGATTTTTACGTGATCTTCCATTCGGGCAAGAATGAGTTTTTCAAGAACTTTCAGTGCTGCGGATGAGATTTAATCGTTTTTTAAGAACTGGCGTTATGCGTATCGTCCATGAGCGATCAGCAGTCTCACACTGATTGAACAACTCAGCTGATGGTTGGTTTAAAAATTTCGCACATTCCTTAAGAAAAATCAATGGCAAATCGTCAGGTCCGCATGCTTTACTTGATCTTAATCGGTCAAGTTCTTTGAAAACAGTTGAGGTCTCGATTGGAGCTGAAGAATTAGTGGAAAGTCCAGATGTGAAATTTCCTAGCTTCCGATGTAGCTTCGTAGCTCAACTGGTAAAGAGTTTGTCACATCTGGGTATGCTGTTTCTGTCGTCGGTTCAAATCCAACTGAATTCCACGTCGTCATTGCTTTTAGCAATAAACAATTTCATGTTGCTTTGTGGCGTTCCCCTTGGTTCTTGTCAGCCAAAAGCTTGACCGATGCAGCCGTAAAAAGCAGTCCCGGAGACTTTCGCTACATTCGAGGAGACTATGTCGCAATTGTTAAAAATTTCAGATATTTCTGGCTTTGTTTTGCGTAAATGGGGCTATTCGAAGGAGATCAATACGGTTCGTTGGACGCGCAAAACAACCCATCTCCCCGGTACAGAAACAATGATTGTGATAACTAGCCACTTTGCTTAAGTCATGCGTTGTATTGCGACCATAGTTAACTCACAAATCACAGACACAAGTGAGATAAAGAGGAAGCAATGAACGAGAGAAAAAAATAGCATGAAAAGAGGAGACAAATATACACATCGGCAGAAGTAAAAAAGAGCACAATAGTATGGGTGCGATACAATAATCGATTAACTATATAGGCCACTTGCGTGAAGCCATTCACTTGTGGACCATAGTGAACAGCCAAACTTCGCAGGATTTACCTGAATACACCGGTAGGTTTTAGTAGGAGTAAAATGACGAGGACATCAGTGTTTCCTCGAGTGGATTGAATGGCGACCAGAACGTGACTTGTGGTGCGCAAAGAATGTGTTTATATCGGCAACGATGAGGAACACCAGTCGAGCGTTCTCGCTCGCTTCCAGTCATGTGCAGATGAACACAAAAGAGTTCCTTTATACGACTGGGTCCCATGAGCGTGTGACGGTTGCGGACTCAGATCGAGCATGCTTGCTTTGTTTTTCAGATTTGGAGACCGCTGATTCTCGTAAGGTCGGTGCGGATTTGGCTAGTTTGGGCGATTGAGATTCGGTGCAAGTTGTAGAAGTAGACTGGGACAATATTGCTTTTCGCCTGCAAGATAAACACAGAGAACAGCGCAAGAAAATGTGAATGCAGGCATACAGGGCTAAAGCGCTTGTATTGAAAACAGATAGAAAATGCATATTTTTTAAAACAACTATATCCGTCCACTAATGTAAACGAAACAGCTAGAACACTGGTAGGTGTTAGCATTTCGTACTGGTCCGTCAGCACCAAATAACCAATAGCACGGAAAACTTTCACTCTAACGTCTACAGTACTTGTGAGAGGTAGAAAAAAAGAAACGAACAGAATGAGCATAATGACACACTGCAACTTCGACCCATGGCAATCTAAGGTCCACAAATGATTGTTCTTGTACGTACAACAATACAATACAATACGAAATGCTAGCATCTACCAGTGTTTGTCTTCTAAATATTTTGTTCACAGAAAATGTATACACCGAAAACTGGTCTTCTCTTTGTTCAGCGTAGGTAAAACGACAGTATATGCAATTTGTGTCCACTTTTGGAAAATCTACGAAAACCAACGTGTCTGTGAGAAACCGGAAATTACGAAAAGGCTGTGACCTGATCGGATCATATCCGATGTCCATTTCGGTGTGTTTGGCTAGTAGAATTAGAACAAATCTGGTCTTGGCTTGATGGTGTCTGGTGGGTTGAGGCTGAAACGTGTTGTCTAGATCGAAGTAGCCTGGACGGTATAAGATGCCAAACGATATTCTAAATAGGGTGAAATGTGTGTTCGACCGAGAGCGTAGGTCAAAGAAACGCACAACAACATGACGAAGAAGACGTCACGTATTTGGCACAACAGGCGCGCATGAGACGACGCCGTTAAGCACGAAGCTACCGCGCGAACTAATTGTACGACCACTCGTGCTTCCGCTAGTAATGTTCAGAAATGTGTGGCAGAAATACGAACACAACGTTTGATTGGTGTTTCTGTTGTTTAAGCATAATCAAATCAGTAGCAGTATGGTAACGCCAAAGCGTGCGTAAAACAATTATAGGGCAGCTTGGGACCACCGACACTCGCGCTTTCCAGAAAAACGTATTTTTATTCGGTCCTGCTGTTCACTTGCTCACCTGGTGATCATTACAGGGTGAAACTTCTTTACTATGAATTGCATTGTTAGGGAGACTTGAAATTAACTGAGACTCACCACTGAATTCGAACATGCCGTGTGGAATGAAACACGAGAAAAGAAAATTGGTTCACAAGGATACGGTCGTCAACACATTTTATTGCATCTCACGCCGCACCGTACAGCAAAACGAGCAGAAAGTCAGAGTATTTTGGCAGATCAACACCAAAATTAATGTACTTGCAGAGATGGCTATTCAGCTTTCATATACTCATCTGTAAATCAATGGTACTCAGCTCAGCCGGCTTCAGTCGCACAGTACAATGATACACTTAGTAAAATGCATGGACGGTTCAATGAACACCCACAACCAGGTTTCGAATTGTAGCTAACTCAGCATTGAACACAGTGCGTTTGTGTAAACGAAAAGCTGACTAACGAATAACAGCAGAAGAGGGGGACCAGGTGCATACGAATTTGTGCTTATACCTGGATCTGGTTGAAAGTTTAGAAAAATCGGAGCAAGGAGAGTAATTTGGATCACTCAAAAGTAGTTTGGCTACTGTGAAAAGTCCGGGCTTCAGCTGAACTCGTACTGACGACGTAAGCAATACGTTAAAACGCGACAGGCGCTTTTTTTTTTTTTAAAAAAATAATCTACACTATTGATCAGTAATACAGGTTCATTGCCCAAGAGCGGCGTTGCTATATTTGGGCACAAAGTGATTTCGAATTCTTGCTCTGAATCATTTGATGGATTCCATATGACAGAGGGTTCGGTGGGTAATCAAGTTAAAATGTGGAATTCTTGAGCTTCTGGCGGTGGTCTTATAGCCCATCTGGTGGCGTACCTGTTAGGTCTGGATGTGCTGTTTCTGTTGCTAATTCGATTCCCATCAGAAGCCAGACTTTTCAAAGTTGGGTCTTTACCGGAGTAATTCATGCCAGCAGTGTACATACAAAAAAGACGGACTGTTGACGGAAAATTGCACCATAACGTGACAAGTATTTTAAGGATGTAGCGAAATGTCATTCGACAAAAAGCCACGGAAAACGACAAGCGAACAATACATCTAGTGAGGGGGAGTGCATACGCACTAAGAAACGTAGATTGGGTAAATGACACTAGTATGAAGGGGGGATGTAGGAGGGCAGCTGTCTGATTGGTGGAAACAAATGGCGTGGAGCCATGAGACGAAATGATGAAGGACTCGTCCGATCTGTTTTGCAAGGAATGGTAGGTGCTTCTCAACTGGACGGAACGTTAAAACGTCAAGTATGCCAAGCGTACAGCAATTACCAAACCACGGGTCGCACAAAAATTGATAGGACCTAGTGCGATTACTTCCACTAACTGAGTCGTAAACAGAGCGTGCGTTTGAACGGTCAGGACTGTAGCGATCGTTGATACAGTGCCTTCTTCGGCGAAGAAAAAAGATTTCGGAAGTTCATTTTGTCGGGCGTCTATAGAGGGCTGTTCTTCGAAGTACCAGCTGAATTAGTAACGAAATATGGAAAGCACACGCTCGGTTGCTGCATTAGTACTCGTGATATTTCTTTCGTTGTCCGGACGCATGGTGGGAACGTTTTTTCCCAATAGGATGGCTTGAGTGCACGTAATACATATCTGCCAAAGGCCGTTCTTACAGCGTAATGTCAGGTGTTTGGATTGACCTTTATGTATAACCCACAAAATTAAAATCACGTGGAAATCGCACAAAACGGATGAGATTTCGAAAACATGAAAGAATTGAAAAGTGCTATCTTACAACAATGACAGTAGACGGGTGGTAGAGCTTCAAAATGCCATTCAACTTTAGGAGATATACGGCACATTCTATCGATTCCTGTCAGTGTTGAGTCAACATGACATTGTCTGAGTTGGCATCAACGCTTGTGTTTTACCATCGTTGTTTGTTGGACGGTACTTAAATACAAAAAGACATTCATATAAGACTCCGTTTCTGTGTACCTCAGCAGAAAGAGCGTTCCAAGTTAAAAACTGATCAAAATATCCTGAAGATACGAGCGGCCATATCGTTAATTGGTATGGAGACAGGCTTTAATCACTGGATGTAGAACAGCAGCTGTCTGATTGGTGGAAACATAATTAGCGTGAGGTAATGAGACGAAGTGAGGAAAGACTCGTCTGATCTGTTCCGCACAGATTATTATCGATAAACGAATAGTTTAGCAATGGAGTTCCCGGTCCTACCTCTCCTGGCCGATAAATTCATGAGGAAGCTTGAGCGGACTATGCTACAATCCACCACCCACCAGTCCAGTCAGTATCATCGATACGCGGATGATATATTTGTCATCACTGGCTCAGATAATGGTATGTGTGCAATACTTGATAAGGTCAATCGCGCCTGTCGATTAATTAAGTTTACGTTTGAGGAAGAGACAGAGCCAAAAATCCTTCCTAGATGTCCATTTACGCCGGTGAGTAAACGGCGCCGTTCAACGAAGAATTTCATCGAAAGAATACCTGGACAGGTCAGTACACATTTTCACGACTTTGTACCCTTGAAACAAAAGAACATAGTGGGTTGCTTTACTGACAGAGCATATAGAATTTGTATATCGGATACGCTAGACAGTGAGCTTGTACTCAATGACGGCGGCTACTCAAAGCGGTTTATCACAGGAAACAAGATAACGTTACCTAAACCTGAAGCGCAGAAATTGAGAAATAACTGTGTTCAGGTGCCGTTCAGAGGTGACAGTGCCGCAGAATGGCTAACAAATAGAATCAACCAGGCAATCAGCAACACATTGCCATACCTAAACTCTGTATCCAGTTCACCACATCTCAAGTTTGATAGCAGATCAGACTCCATCTATGCTTACCCACCCATTCGCTTGTTCCTGTGGAGCAGGTTATATTATTCGAGACAGCCTCAAGGGAGTTTTCGAAACGAATCCGAGAACACCATCCACGGTGGTTGGGGCACGGGAAACATGATCGGTCATCGGTGCTATCCTCACTGATCTGGTTGAAAGTAAACACCAGGTGGACATTGATCACGTCTCCCAGGTGGTCTATCGCGTGCCAGGTAACCCATCAAAAGCCATCCGAATGGGAACACTGCTGCCGAGGCTATCGAAATCAGGCTGCTTGATCGGGTGCTGCCATTAAAAGCGATTTGTTCAGGCACTGCGCCCACCATGGCCACAAATCCACTGGATCGATAGCCTAACTGCGCGGTCAAACCAATGGACGAGCGTGATGTAATAGACCAATAAAACCATCGCTAATTGATTAATCAATAACCTGGTTTCTGTGTTATAGGCCGGATCGATATCTCGATCTAACTCTGTTAGCTCCACATAGGATTGTACCCGCCTGCAGACGAACTATCAAAAACATGTTCGCCTATATTTCTGTCCTCATTATCGCAACGGGCATATTTGAAACGCCGACGTAGTTAATTCATCTACCATACTACATCCGAGTGTTTTCGGCTCTTGTCACGAGTAATGGTCTAGGGGCTCCAGTGATGAAAATAACTTCGAGATCCGAGTATTTCTCCTGTCGTGAGTCACAATGGGAACATTTGTGAAGTACGCGAAGACCATGGTGAATAGGCGTGTATCTTTTATAGTCAATCAGGTTCTTTGACGTTATGAACTGTTCAGTTTTCAATCGGTGCCATATCGTGCGGTTGCAATGCAGTGCATTCAACATTTCTGTTCATTATTGTGATGGGCTAGATTAGACAAATCTGAGAAGCAAATACTGTGTACATAAATTCAACCGTTACTGTAAGATGGAGCACGTATCTTTGTGTGTTCAACGATGTACGCATAGTAAGTGAACAGGCAAAAAAGTTCACTTGGGCGTAAAAGATGAAATTGGAGAAGGACACTCAGCTCGAATCTATTCCGTTGTGAGTTGGTGCGTGACCAAGCAAAACTGAACGGAGACTATTGTTATTATTGTCATTATTATTACTCAACGATGATAGACCTCTGGATTGGACGGTTGAAGCGATCAGCGACACACTTCAATTTGAGATCTGGATTGAAAGTGGTTGTTTATAGCATCTGAGGACGAGAAAGACGGACTGACTCACCTAGCTGTGCGCCACGTGACTGCGGAACCGATGAGGCTGATCAATTTCAAAGTAAGCACCGCACCCAACCAGACTACAGGGAGGCCATCAAGATTGTATTGCAAGCAACCACCAGTGTGAGATTTGGAGGAAGGGAGATGTAACTGAGTGGAGGACGAGGGCATATCCGTTGACTCGCGGTGGTCACATGAAGCACCCTCCGGCCCCAATGGACTGCGTCGGACCAGCCGGTATCGACAAACCAAATCGAACAGTTGACCAAAATAGATGGGCGCTGGGATATAGGCTGTACGCATGATAACGCCAATGAAAATGGAGTAAAAAGGAATGAAGACTTTAGTAATACGATTCAAACAATATAGAACGAGTCGTGTGTAAGCTGCTCATTTACAGATAGTCGTAGGTTATGTGCTTAACGTCACCATTTCATTGGAACATCTCGAACTCACGGATAAGCTGGAATAGCGAGGCGATGAAAATTAGCACACTAAACAACGCAATTATCACTCAATGATTCTCTGTCAGTCACATGTCGTAAATGTAGTGTACAGTCTGATTACTATGATAGGCGTTTTTGGTGGACGGATGTATAAATCTGTTTAGAACGGACACCAAAAATACAATCGGATGCGTATCTTTCGATTTCCTGATATTCAGTGAACAACTGTCATAAAAGTCTACAGTCGCCAGACCAAAAGATTAGAGTACTTTTCAAGTTGACCATCACTCACATTTGATCGCAGCCTTCGCATTCAGATAGACTTTCCAGCCGGCCTCTTACGAAAAGAAGCACTAGACTCGAGTTTCGCTCTCCTTAGAGCTCATCAGTAGTACATATCCTTGCCACGGCCGCGATTTGAACTCCGGCCATTCCAAGCATGAGGCAACCGCGTTAACCACTGCGCCATTGACCTCACATTAGGCACGAAAGAATTAGCAAATCTGAACGGTCGTACCTAATTTGAGGTCAATGGCGCAGTGGTCAACACGGTTGCCTCATGATTGGAATCGCCGGGGTTCAAATCCCGGCCGTGGCAAGGATATGCACTACTGATGAGCTCTAATGACAGCAAAACTCGAGTCTAGTGCTTCTTTCCGAAAGAGGCTGGCTGGAAAGTCTATCGGAATGCGAACGCTGCGATCAAATGTGAGTGATGGTCAACTTGAAAACAAACCAAATCCCCGACTACTTATCAGTGATTAGAGTACTATTTCGCGTATCACTGCCTAAAAGGCGGCAGCTCAGCTTTCCTGACTCACATCACAGAGTCAAGCATTCTCACTCTAATCCTCAAGCTTGACGTGAGGACAAACCAATACGACAGAACACTGTTTACCACACCGCTTTCAACACACACACATGCAGATTTCAAGTGAATTGCTCTTCAGTATATGTGATTTATTAAACAAAGAGACCGGGATGCCAAACCAAGGACATCGAACTTGGACGTAGACCGATGGTTGCCAACCACTGTCTTGCGAAGCATCGAGACGATTCACACGGAGGTAACGCATCGACATTGTTCGACGCGATCGGCTCTAAAATCTCTGGCCAGATGAGGCTACCCTTCGCTCTCTGATATTTCCTTGTATTTACTTCTGCCGTATGCGTCTTTCTTGCAAACTGAAACCACTTGGTGTCATTTTCACTTGATTTTATCAGCGGCTAGAGACGGCGCTTTACTTGATCTCATTAACTACACAAGGAGATGAATACATTTTTGATGTTTTTGAAAATAGTCATCTTAACAAATATGCTCGTAACAACGTCGGGATGATAACATGTATGAAACATCCCGCGTGCATGCGTCTGGAGTATCGAGAATTAACACGCACCGGCCGGTATCTACATAAGGCTGCAATGAAAGTCCACTGTGTGCTGTTCACAGAGTACTGTAAGGGCGAGGGCCATCTATTCCATGCTCGTCAGTACCTAGTTTATCCACTTGTATGTCCGACGAACCCAGCGTCTGTTGCGATGGAAGCATCCTACTACCTCGAAGGTTCCCTAGGGAGGCGAATCTAACGTAATGGGTATGCCCAACCAAGAAATCCAGAGACGGCAGGGTTGCTACGAAGCCTGGTTTTTATTGGTTGCACTATCCCGGTTGCGTAGCTTTGGTGATGACGTTCTGACACCCAATCTGTTTGTTTTTACCCTAGGACCCAGCACTCAGGTGGTGTCGTGATTCAAACTTTGGGATACTTTTGCCAAACCCTGAATAAAATGAGTCAATGATGTTACAGATGCGGGTACGCCATTGAACGTGACTCTCTGCAACGTAAGATAACGTCCCTAACATGGCAAGCGAAATCTCAATCCTACTTGAGGGCACAGTCAGAGTCCGTATATTTCCTGACTACGTCGTCGTTTTATCCAACGTTGTTTTCCCAGAAACCAGTATTATCGTTTTGTATGATAAGTTGGGCTGTGAACCAGTAAAAACGGACTGATCTTCACAAAATGAGAACAATGCGGCAGATCAGTAGATCTGAATTTAAACGGTCAGTCGACCAATGTGATGAAATACAAAATATTTGCTGTGATAACCGTAGTAATGCATTTCGGCCAATGGTGAAACGCTTCATGTGCAGCTCAGGGCAGGCTATCAGAAAATTCGATATGAGGACAGATGAGTCAACCGTACAAACGGATGATACATTTTGTTCTATGGTCCAGAACGGTTTGAACGTAACGAAGATATCAACAGGCCATTTTCACTCGACCACTGTCATCTCCGTTAATCAGCCACGTGGAGTGAGCGTGTGAGCAAGAATACTGTTTGCAAACACGTAAGTAGAAAAGCTGTGGATAGGCGACCGGTTGACGAGACTATACAAGCACACGACTTCATCATCATCATCATCATAGACAGCAATACATCAGTGGTTCACATCAATGCTTAACTGCCACACAACCATGAAGAAACAGCAAGCCCTATGTAGA
>QNGE01000835.1:107662-147946 GCA_008508345.1 Paragonimus westermani
CGGCCAGATCGGAGGCGTGGTTTTTCCAACATTTAGAGGAACATCTCGACACGATGTTGGAATACGGTCAAGGCCAACATTGGGTGGATGGCGGACAGCACGAGCAGCCAGACGAGCCATCGCGCAACGAAATCGGACAAACAGACGAGGAATGGCAGGCAGAAAACCCCCCGATAGAAGGCGCCGATCACACACGTAAACCGGTCAGAAGTGCACACGACGTGTGCACGGAAACCGGGGGTGTCGTGGATTGGAATTATGACTCATAAACGAGAGAGAGCGTGTTGCATGTGACTGGCGATTTGGACAATAAAGATTGTGCTTTATTGGACGCCTTCTCGCTACAATTTGTTCAGCTTGTGAATAAATGAATTGACCACCAACAGCAAACTGACATGTGAAGGAACTTTCGAGGAGTGTGTTGTGGTTATTTACGTTTGTATGTGGGCTGAGGTATTGCCAGGACGCCCAGACCTAGACAAGAGAACGGTTAGGGTTCTCAACCAAAGCCTTTGGCTCAAAAGCCTACACCACAAGGCAACGGGTGGGTGGTGGTGCATCAGAACTGGTACATTTTTCGGAAAATGTTGCCAAACTTCTTCCAATCCCCAAACTAGACTGGAAGGCTGTGGTTTGCCAGACCTCTACCTGTTGGCCTACTTGATATGAGTAACTGTCGGTGTGGTCATCATACTATCCAGCTTAGCCCAATAGGTCATTGAGATGCGCAAGCCGTTACACCGTGTCAAGGTTCAGTCTTGTTGTGATGGCTTCAGGATTGTAATACGCTAGTGTAACACAGTCTACAGGGAACTGAGACCCAACCATAGAGTCATCACCAGTAACAATAATACTGAGGTTTAACTGCCATTCAACCGCAGAAAAAGACAATCCTCGTTTAGATATAAGAATCACAGCGCGGAGGTGGTCACACTCTGCACAGAAACGGCCGAGTTACAAATGACGGTTAGATAACATCGGTCTTTCGTCGCTTTTCAACAGTGTATGTCTTAATCAACAGGTGAAATGAACAATTCAATTCAATATGCCATTATCATCCGGTCGGCACGAAGTTCTCAACTTAGGAGACTGATTGTTGGCAACCGGTTCAACTTACCTCACGTGCCAATTGGATGGAACATTGGGAAAGAGTGCTCGGCGTTCCAGATGATTAATTTGCGCACTTCTTCAAGTCAATGAATCCAAGAGTACTGAACAGCTGACTTCGAATGACGCTTGCTACTATGAGTGCCTACCTGTTCTGTGAATACTGTACGACAAAAATGTAAAAAGCAGGGCTGTGGTGGCTTTTTGTTTTCTATTCAACTGAACGTTTTGCTTGTTTTTTGGTCCAATTCTAATTTTTCGTTTTTCTTCCTCGTTCCATCTGCAACACAATCGCACATGTATTTCTCTAATGAACCAGTTGCTTTATATATTCGATAGCTCTCTTCCCAGCCTAGTCCTTACCATTGGAGTTTCTGTTTATTGTTTCTGAGAAACAGGGGTCTCACTTTCCTACCAGCCTACTAGTTGGCTAACCAGCAATGGTTGGCTGAACCACGAACATATCCTGGTCTTATTCTTGCGAATTCCCACTGGATACGTGGTCTGTGAGTGGAACCACAAGTGGTTCAGCGCAAGCCACTCGTGATGAGGGTTATGCGCATGCAACCAACGGAACATCCGTATCAGTAGGACTGTGAGCTTATCTTGCATACCTTCATTGTTTTATTTCTACTGTTTGTAGATCAACGTTAAATCCCGCCAATCCTTCTGTCTTTGTGAGAATCGACGGCAGTCTAAGCTGTTGTATTCTAGTGCGTGACCTAACTTTGAAAATACATGTATACACATGATCCGTAATTTGAAATTTTAGCCGGTTCATACAAACTTGTGACGCCTGACTGATGACGAGGCCTGTCCTTAACCATCGGTAAAATTACCGTGACATATAACGCCGTTCAAATCGTACGGCATTGGCAGAGAATGCAGTGTCTAGACTCATTGACTTCGCCTATCTCCCCTTGTCATGGACAAATAACTCGAAAGCTTGATGAGCGAATGAAATGGAGAACAAATTCAATCGTTATCTTTCGTTGTACATGTTTATCAATCATCGGTGTAACTTGAAAGGTCTAGATAATTCATACATATCTGAATAACTTATTAACAATCTACTTCCCGAACAGCAAATGCCATTCTTGTTCAGAATTATATATGCAGACAGTCGAACACTAAACGGAAATGTATAAAGAGAGAGGGTTTAATGAGTGAAGGTGACTATTCGCAAAATTCAAATAATCTGAGATGGCAGACAAGAACATACTTGCATGAATGGAACGAATTGGAGTCATTTGGAAATAAGCTATATACCGACTTCCGGTGATTTGTCTAACAAGGAACAGAAAGCGGACGTAACGATCAGTTGCGAAAATAGTTATCGAGCCAACAGTTGTTATGAGATTGTCTCTCAATTGATGATACGATGAGGTGGGATGAAGCAATCGTCATACTCGGTGCCTTAATGGAGTACAGGTTGCAAACCTACTCAAGATGAACCGTCCAGCAGGAATCTTGTTCTGCTGAATATCTTTTCACGTATGAGGTTAACTTTCCAGTTTCTACACTACAGTGTTTGCCACTATGTAACACAAAATAGCATATGGGCTGGACACTGTTAGACTGTCATATACGAGTAAAGTCGGTGAAAGAGATTGAAATTTATGACCACGTGTGTGATTTTACGTTGATGTTGCGAATCGAAGCTGACAAAAGTGGGGAACATCAGGTGGTTTGGTCACTAACTTTTGAGTTCGATCGCACAGTCAGGGTGAAACCGAGGGATAAACAAAGAGGTTTTAATAAGGCAAAGTTTTAACTGTAAGGAGCAAACAGGCTAATTCGTTCGAACGTCCAGAGCACACAAGTATAGATGATTCGGCAGTATGTTAGGAACATCAACGCACCGTGACCACTCACTGGAACACGATACGAGAAAGTCAACCGATGAGTCGGGGATTTTATTTTGTACTACTGGGGTCTTTTGGTTTCTCCACACACAAACAGTTTGGGTATTACTAATCATAATGTTAACATCTTTCTTTAAATTCAACCGACTGGGCAAACAATGCCCGTGCAGTCGGGTAGAGCAATTGTGAGAGTGAACGTCAAACTAATGGTCTTTCATTCGTGATTATCTTTGTCGAACTGGCATATCATAAATATGGCTGTATATTTTGGAAACGAGTGAGGCTTTTTGTATTAGTAGTTCCAGGTCGTGCGATGGGTGGGTGAATAGTGACCAATCGAACCTAAATAGTTATGGCTTACCAAAATTTTCATCATCAATAAAGATGATTATAATGAACGACCATACGATCACTGTTGCTCACACAACCGATGACCATGTGATTAGTTACTTCAAAAAGGCATTCGAACTATAACGAATCATTCTTGTCAAATTACCGAGGGTTCGCATGAAGAACAATTGAAGTCCAAGAGCCACTGAGCTGTCTTCGGGAGCGACACAACTGAGGAAAGAAAGTGGAAAATGCACTGAGATTTGCTGGTTGGATAATTCTTGTATATGCAGTATGAAAGTTCGTCTATTGACGAAAAACGAATCTGTCTGTCAATGGGATGAATATCGCACTTAAGGAACAGTACAGTCACTCGGAGCCTTTGGTCATACATTCAGACGGATAACAAGTTCAAACGACTGACTTACCTCAGAGTTATGACATTGCTGGGATTCTGCAAGATACCTGTGAACAGAATGTGTGCGAACAGGACAACCAGAAAGACAATGTACTGTGGGCAATCGGCAGGACAACGGCCAGGGGTGACGCGTCCTAAACGAAGGCGAGTTTGGTTCAGGTGCGTAGCTCCTGACGGATTCAAGGAAGTCAAAGTGACGCAACGGCAGTCAAGAAATTCCTGCAGAGAGAGAGAAGGTGATCGACTAATAGGTAGGAACAACTGTGATGATAAAAGGAGAAACGTGGTCAGTATGGTTGAGTGTTCTTTGACAGACTTTGCTTGCGACCAGAGAAATTCCACTGAGGTTATTGTGATAGCCGTGAATCTTACGCTACGGTAGAGTGAGTAACAGCTATCAAATCTATATTTAGTTTGAAAAAGTAGACATACACACCCAGTGGGAATGCACAGTTGCACACGAAATTCTGACACCAATCGACTCTGACATTAAAGTGTTCGGGTAATGTGGTTTTCATTTTGGAGAGAAAATAAACACGACTCACAAGTTCTGTCTCAGTAGTGTGTACTTTAATATCGCTATTAGTCGACGGATGGACCATCGCGTACCCAGTCCCAGCAAACAATGTACAAAGTAGCAAATGGAAAGTTTCAATCAGGATTAATGGCATAATTGTTTAAAAGCACGCGTTAAACGTTTGGGAAGATGAACATGTTTCATATTAATTACCAAACATCCGTCTTCAAACCATTGCATTGTTAACCTACTGATTCCACCCAAGGCAAATGGACACACGAAAGTAATGATCGCTGAACACATTTGATATCTGAAGAATTTGGAAGCAGTCACACAGCGAAACTGCCGTAAATGTGAGTTTCATTTGTGGTCTTTCAAGTGTGATACCTTTTTAATTCCGAATTTGATCAAAGCGGCTTAGATGTGCATGTAACAATTTCTCTTCCCATACTTCAGTCAGTGGAGATACATTTCTTTGATCATACAAACCGACAGACAACTCGCTAGGTGCTCAGCTTGCACACATTCCTCCTTGAGAAGAATCACTTCTCTAAACAGACCACTGTTGTTCGGCCCTGTGAATCTTCTATGAAAATTTAATACTCAAAATGGGTTTCCGCGGTAACGGTGTCAGTCTGGTTCAACCATTCTTAGACAAATCATAGCAACTGATAGTCTAACCTATGCGAGACATCTGATCTGCACTATTTGCGGACAGCCTAGGCTATCTCACTACCTCATCGGATTCAGAACGAATGTCACATGGAGCACAGATCAGCAGTGGGTTGTCCAGTCCGTCAAATTGGTAACAACCTACAGACACGCGGTAGATGGGCATCATTTTATTTACCCCACACAATCTGCAAGTCCTGCCTGACAAATCAGTGATAATGGTGACACAATGCCCACATGAGATCAAGCACGTGCAATTCCAATTGCACTAACTGAATACCGACTGGTACGTTGTTTTGATTTTGAGAGTGAAACCCCCGAAGTCACCCGACTACTGAAGCGTACACATAACGGAGCTAACGGACGAAATGTCAAAAGCAACAGTTCTGTCTCACAAACGGCGTTTTAACTGGTAAAAGAAGGGCAAACGTCGGGAGAATTTGCTTATGAGTTTTGTGAGTGGGACAGAAGTAGATGTTAGAAATTTTGAGCGGGAGAGATGATACTCTTGTAGAGCGCAATCGAAACTAGCACGCGCGTATGGATCGAATTTGAATCGTGTCACACAGTGTGCTACGGTGTTGTTATCGCCATTTTAGTTTTCGTTCGGGTAAGTCGTGTGCATGACATACTGGACCCTTGGCTTATGCTTGTTCATGTGGTCTCCTCTGTACAGGAGGAACGCTGTCGCCCGGTGCCCCAATATTGCACAAAGTTGGTTCTCAAGTGTAAAGGACAATCAGAGCAAAAGTGACCGTATGTCTGTTACACTCTAAAACAGATACTTAGGAACACAGATGGTACAGCTAGAAGAAGACTAATTAATCACAGACAACACATGTACCGGAAGGTGTGGAGATGTTCTTGCAAATCAGATTATTATTTCACTAGGGACAATGCGAAACAAAGAAAAACTGTGACTTTTTTTTACACTCAACAACAGAAAGGACTTTGTAGAAATGCAGTTTCGAGTACACTGAAAGTTAACGTGAACAACCTTAACGACCTTTCCTTGGATAACAGAATATAGTCCTCATTAGTGTCTTCTGTGTCATCGTCACATGGGGCGGTTCGTCCATCTTCAGAATAGAAAACTTTCGACCGATTTCACTAGTGATCACTCTAAGGAGAATGACTGCAACTGACTGTTTTGTGCATGCGAGTACCAGTAATGAACGAAATGTTAACATCTCGTAACATTTGTTTCCCTACTGTATTGGTTACTGGGTTTTCACTGTGCCCGATGCCATTCATCGAGACCACCAAGCGTTGGAGGAAACCGTGAGGTGGTCGGACGGAAATATGGTCACGAGATGTGAACAGCCTGAGAAATCAACTGAGTGTAGTCACGTTGGGAACTTCGTGATAGTCCACATCACAAGTTGTGGATGCTATCAAACCTGATAGGGCTTATCGCAGGCTTATGTGCATTCATGGAACTGCTGGCTGTCCTGTTTTTATCTTATTTTGTTCGGTATGTTTTATTTACGACAGTATTATCGTACTGCTTAAGTGAACGGTAGCCCAATTTGAAGTATCAGATCAGGCCCATATCCATTCATGAATGTATACAGGGATGACGGAGTTTAGTGGCAGAGAAAAGGCCTACACAACCAGTATTGTTTCAGAGAGTAACTCAAATGCTTAAAATATCACTCACTTGCTTAGAAACAGCACGATCAGAATAGTTATAGACTAGCGACGCCGAGAGTGATTAAAAAACCACAACCTACGCAGAATAAAGCGTCCAATTACTCAACCAATCATCATCTGTATCAGTCCAACCTGAATATGACCTCTCTCCTAATGCCATAATATCAACCTGATCTGGTAACGATGTTCAGGATAAGCGAAGCAATGACTGCTCCAAGGCTGGCAACATAAAACAAAAAACCTAGCGTGTCCGTCGAAAAAATAGGTTTGTGAGGATTTTTCAGCAATGGTGTGGAACAAACCATGAGTGTACCTACGGACTGGAAACCGGGTAGGGGTATGTGCATATAAAACTGTGCCTGTAACAAATAAGATGTGTCGAACCGTGCCCGAACGCGATATATATATATATATATATAGCATTAACACAATGCACACTACATGAATTGACCCGTTGAGACGAGGCAAGTGACGGATACAGAGCAAGGTGTTTAAAACATGTTGAGGGTAAGAGAAACTGAGCGACATTTGATGATCACGACCTCGTTTCGAAGGAGGGCATCAGATTCGAGTTTCTCCGTTGCTAAAACTCATCTGTGATGCATACTTCTGTCTTGAAATGGATTCGAATTCTGACGTTGTGTTTACGAGGTGACGACGCTTATTACTGCACCGTTGACTTCATATAAGACACGGCCGTATCTAGATGCTGAGTCGTATTCATTTTTGAGTAAGGTTCAGAGTTACTATACATTCTCTATACAGGTATCACTGATTATGAATCTGTGCCATATTTGACACCGTTTCTTGCTAAATGCATCGAACCGACAAGAGAAAACATTAACGTCAGTTGGTTCACTTTTCAATTGGAAACTCTTGTCTGGTCGCTCAACTGCGTCTTTCAGTCAACTGACTCTGATCCGCCGGTCAAAGAAGGGTTACTACTTCAGTGTTTTTGTTGAGGACATCAACTGTTCTCGCTGGATGCGGATGGTGGGATGAGACCTATGCTTCGACTGTTCTTTTTTCCCATATTAAACAGAACTATGATTTGCCTGTTGAAAATACTCAGTCCCATTGTTCACTATGCCGCAAACAAAGTCGCATTGTTTTGGTGTTTTCAACAGACAGCGTTTGGTAGAGATATATGCCTAAGGTGCTTGCTACATTTTCGAACATGATCCGAGAACTGAAAAACAGTACCTTTCTCAACTGTTATCGATCGTCTCTGTTCAATTTTTTCTCGTGTGATCACTATTAGGAGGATACTGACAACTATCAAACTTCAGCTAGTGTTCGATCTACCCCCTTAAACCTCTCCCACCTTTTTTGGACCTGCGATGGCTGAATGTTTCGAAAGTCCATGGCAGTCTGCTGAACTACGTTTCGAGATGAAATCATCACTGTTCAACTGAAAACACTGATATATTTTGGTGATGGTAAGCCGCATGCATGCATGAACAAAAAGAGGGAAGCAGAAAAGAAAAAAAGAGGTATGATCGAACAATGTTCACAAACGATCAGATTTGGAAGCGAAAGACATTATTTGTCTCGAGCATGTCAAATTAGTAGGCATAAAATGTTCAAGGTTGGTTGGGAAACGCAGTTTGTTAGCGACAAGGTTATCAGCAGGCTTGTGTTTAGTCAGTCTTCATCACCAGTTAAACCCTATCAAGTGGGCTGACCGCATGAAAAACGCGGGCGAACGCCAGCACTTATTTTCTACACTTGGTATGCGGATTTACTTGGTCAGGTTAGCCCGTGATGGCCAGAACACGCACTGTGCGTATCAGATGAGCACATTCCGCATGGAGCACTACATATTGAGAACGCCCAAAGGTGGTAGAAACTGCACGGTGGTCAAGCAATGACATGCCTTGAAATATCAAAATCCTAACTAGTCAGCTGAGTAAAGTCGGAACGTGTCATTTGCGCGGTTGGGGTCTTTGTGATCACTTCGACTGCTAGTTAGAAACACTGCTCAAGAAGACAACGTGCTGTAAATCACTAGTATACTCATATCGAAAAATCTCTACCTGCTATAGCAACCAAACTGGCATGACTTCAAACGATGTTATAAATGTCCACTAAATCATGCGCTTTAGAGAAACCGTAATGGTGTGGTTGCTATCTGACTTTGTGCCACAACTTTGATTTTCAACGGTAGTATTCCAAACCCAAGTGTCGGTTGATAACGACGCCCTACTTTTGGCTAGCTGAAATATGATTTCGTTGTTCCATCGGCACGTAAGATTGCAATGGCTTGATGAAGAGAGAAGCTGCATAAATGTTTGGTCTGGTAAAGCATTTATTACAAGTGGTTTCATCAAACAGTAGTTTCTGAAGTAGATAATGTTAACTAGAATGTCAGATGGTCAATCGTTGTCTGCTTGTTGCATTATGTCCGGTTGGGTGTACTTGATTGTGTTTGACCTCATTCATACTAAATTTGGTAGTATCAAAAGTAGTGAGACATCGTCGTGCTAATTCGTCTTATTGGTCAATCTGTTCTTTCTGGGATTTTTTTTAAAATTCTACAGGGGGGATTGCAAAATGTTTGATCAGACAGGGATTGCTGACGAGAATGATTTCAACACAAGCGATAGTAGCCTGGTCTTACCGATTGTGGTCGTCGTCCCCGTGCTTACTCAGACGCAATTGTTACAAAGAAGTGCCACAGCATCCTTCAGTAAGACCGGATGGTGCACCGAGTAAAGCCGCTAATCGAAGGCATTCACTTCCTCGGGATGCAACAGGCTGCCCAGCCGACTAGACTGCAATAGTGCAATCTGGCACACACTAAATACGCGGAGACATCCACTTATGGATGTCGATTGTAATGAGATGAAGGAGTTTCAGGACCACTGACAAAGTTGGCTTTTGTAGTTGTTAGAACGAGTGTCGTCATAACATAACGGAAAACAACCCACACATTCGAGTTCGCTTTAACGAATTGTGCACAGTGAACCATAAACTAATCAATCTGATGTCATAGGCAGATACAACCACTTGTATGCTGTCGGGCACGTTGAGTTCAGTCTGTCGAACGTTATGTTTGATTGAACAAACAGCGCCAGTTTCTCGGAACCAACAGAATGTGAGAGCATAGAGGAAAAAGGACTAAACGCCTGACTTATGGAATAGCCAACCACACACCGTTTTCACGTTCTGTTGGGCTTGGTAAACGATTAGAATAAAAGCGATCTTCAAAAAGGACTACCGGTAACTCGAATCATACAGGATGGGGGCGTTGACTGCATTCAGTATGTAGCACAAATACCCGATGGATATTGCTCGAGCATGTTTTATTAAATGAGCGTGTTATTGGGACAGTGATATGTTTCATCGAATAGATATCGTGCCAAGAACTGTAGAAGGCTTTTGGGAGAGAGGTGGTTGTATCACAAGCATCACAACCGATGATGATAAGATACGTTTGAGCGTACGTGTGCGCAGATAACGCGGACAAGTGGTTTGGTGAATCAATTCCAACAAAGAAATCGGTGAATGATGCATATTCGTTTGGATGGCCGACTGTATGAAAACAATACACCGCTTCTGTCTGGGACATGATATCGGTTCCTCGTTACATCATGATGCAACAAAAATGCAACCCATCACGACGGAAGACTAAACCATTCTTGCTGTTAAGAGTTTTCTAAATTGTATGGTTTACATAGTTGCTGTTGTGAACCGCACGGAAAGAATTGATATGTGTGCGTCCGATAGAGCTAGTACAACACAACCAAAATCGCAAAATGAAATGAGCATTTGGTCGATTTCCTAAGTTGTTTATCAAAGTGAACGAACTATTTCTGATCTCGTGACTTTGTGTACAACGGTGTTCCGTTGTATTTAGGAGCTGTCGTTTAGTTACTCATGGGAGATTATAAAGAGTGTGAACAAAACATCCATGGGGACTAGCGTGTAACATTTCAAACACAGGTGTTTGAAATGTTACCACATACGTGGCACTGGTAAAGATAATTTACTGTGGCGGACAACCAAGCAGTTTCTGAGGTCTGTCCATCGGGACAAAATCGATACAACTACACGGGTTTCACAGGTGTTAGGAATGAACCAGTATGGAAGGATTCATTTGACCAGTATTCGTTAACGAACTAGGAGACTAGGAAGATCCGATTAGTCAGTGGAACGTATCGAACAACTCACTTCGGTAAACGGATCGTTCGACTTCTCCAACGTTCGATGATGACCACGAGTTTGACAACCGGCGAAACATGGATTAAAAAAGGTCAAATATCCAGGTCCATTTGCATTACTGTCGGGGGTTTCAGAAGATGAGATCGATACGCGTTGCCAACAGACCGGATTGAATTGAGCACGGGAGCAGGCAGAAGCGTCGCCTGTAGCATCATTGGTAACTGACTGACAGTCGGCGTTGCAAGGAGCTATCAACTCGGGCTCCGTCAACCAAGCCGGTCCGTATAACCATGGCCAACTGTGCGGTAAATGAGAAATAAGGAGATAATTAATGTTGTTAGTTAGCTCAACAAAACATTAACAAGTAGGACAAAATTGAGTTTGGCACTTGATCGGAACTGAAGATGTACAGTTCTACAAATCGGAAGATAAAATGCCGAATGAAAAGAATGGTCCGACCATAAAACCAGTGAGGATTGGGTAGGTTAGGAGAACAGGATGAACAATCACGTGGTTAAGATGTACAACTCTGGTCAATCGTGACAACGATATCATGAAAATGAGACAGTCATAAGGCTAGTCAAGACTCAGATGGAATTAGCGAAATTTTGTTGGTTCGGAGTAATTATGCTGATACAGAAGGAATGTTGGGTCAACCTGTGACTAGTGCGAATAATATCTGTTCTCGTCGAGTGATATTCACATACGTGTGTGGCTCGCCTCAAGACACTCGACTGTTCGTTCCAAATCTAAATCCGAAAATGTCAGTTCAAAAAGATGTTCATCGTGCAGTTTATCGATCCCTGAACATGATAGAGTCAAATAGTCTATGACATGGTATACCAAGAAAACAGTGGTTGAACAATGTGCAAAACACATTTCTTATCAAACGTCCAGTATAGCCGCAGCAAATTGTCAAGACTGACTTGGAAGTGTACAGATTGTTGACCCTCTTCATCATTTTTGGATTGCAGTCATATCGTCCATACTCAATGCACATGACAATAAACACTGGCCAGGGAGCATCAGACTAGAATTACCCTGGAAAGATACCGACCCTATCAATGCATCAAACAATTCCAATCATGACCAACATTTGATTGACTGTCAAATGAACTGCGACAATACTAATACAAGCGATACACTCAAAATTACTAATCTCAAACAAAACTGGATTGTTGGATGATTGACTAAAAAGCTACGCCAGCCCCATTAGCATCGCTTGGCAGGATGATTAATATCGGTGGTATATGCCGGTGTCAACGGAGTGTAAACAAGTTGGAGATAAACTGTATCGATCGTCCGATCATGTGATGCCCAGAGAGAATAGTGATCCAACCTCCGGATTGCACCGTAAATGATTGTCCGGTTCGTTCACATTACCTATGCCCAATGAATGCAAACAACAGCTAGACCGGTCTCCGTAATGTGTCCGTTTGATGTTGGGCGGCGCAAAATATGCAATTACAGTTTTCTGTTTAGTTTGTTTTATCTGGTACAAAAATTTGTACTCTGAGAGTCTTTCGGCATCTAGACTTACATTGTGTGGACAATTACATACGAACAACTGGAACAATTTTCTGACGGAATCAACCTTGATGGGCAAATGCTAGTTGAAAAACACTCAGCTAGATTCTAGCCTGGTTTTCACCAGTGATCCGAACAGGCTCCGCTAGGTCAGTGAGCTCAACACAGATGGGAAACGCGAGTGGTAGTGGTGTCATCGGTTAGTGTCAATAGAGTAGCTGCTGCCTCACATCCGGAGATGATCGTATAGGCTTAACACTACTCACAAGTGAACAATTAGCAACAGATGTTTTGCACGCTATCTGCTAGGCCGAAAGTTAGCTAGATGCTATCAGGTTACGTGAAACTAGAGAAGAGCACAAAAGACAACCATCCATTCAGATGCAATAAGGCGGTCGTGTTCAGATTGAGATTAATCAAGCGATGGTCAGTCAGCTCGTCTCACAAACGCAACGGTTACGGATCTGTACTTGGTCTACACAAAAGATGTGTATTACTAGTGAACTCTCTACGAGTTTTTGACCGGAACTCCGGCTTGGTCAAGTTATAATCAACTACATCCAAGAAGCCTCACTTTTCGTTAAACCGAAACGGAACAATGGACACTCAAAAGCTGTCACGGTATTTTAACATGAAGCTTTTATTGAACAATTGTACTGAACGTGTTTATGTATAGTAAACAGGTAAATTAAAACAACAAACGATTTAGATGAGTTTACCTAGACTTTTACGGATTTATGACAATACTGGGAAATAGATCTCTGCAGTACAAGGGAATGTTCGAGTATCGTTCTAGGAATGCACGTGAAGTTAGTAAGATCAAAAGCCAACAGATTTTCAACTCTTTAACGGTTTTCTATTCAAGAAAACGTGTTCACGTTTCCTAATCTGTGTAAATGAATAAAAGTTTGTTTTGTGTAGTGTAGCTGGAAGAACTTGAACAAGTGATCGATTCCGGGTAATTTTTGTTTAGCCGGATTTGTTTGTTTGTCTTATTACTCACAACCACAGTGTTTTTCGAGAACCCATTCGAGTTCGGTGGTGATGGAAAACATACTGCTACAGATCATGTCTGAATTGTTCGGGTAAAATTGGCCCGACCAAAGCAAATCCGGAACAAACATATCTAGCCACGGAACATCCAGCCCAAACTTCACTGACGCAAACACAAAAATACAAGGGTGAATAACATTTGTACACCTGAGCACATTATTATTCCTGTTTTTTATTCGTTATCATGACTACAGATTCTGGATTTGGTAAGACGTCGAAGTGTCACGCACTGGACCTCCCAATATCAAGTTGTTCATAATTTTCCATAAATTAAACGAGTCTTGTGTCACAAGCGAGTGGTATTAATCGCTTTTGCCTTCATGCCATCATTGTTGAACCGCATTTGGTGCAATAATAGACAGACGAGGAAGCACTTTTAACTTTGCAGATGATTCGGAGTGCTTCATGCAACTTTTTTGGTGGTCAGTGGCAATCGAGTGGTAACCAACGGTGCAGGAGGTGGATCTTTTCGAATCGTTATAAACCTATTTCAGGAAATGTCGATGGTCATTTTATGATTCACTCAATTTAACCCGTTCGATAAGGTAAGGCGATGGGCAAATTCAGGTTTAACAGACTTCACGTTTGCCCATAATGCGAACGATTACTTATGAGTAGTCTGTGAAGAACAATGAAAAAATCAAGTGACTGAGACAAACTCACGGTTTGCCGTCGTAGGTGGCTGTTAGACCGGCCACGCGGTTACCCGGACAATTGAGTAGCATCAAAGTGACTGTAGTGAGCACTGTGGCCGCGATCATTACTAACATGCCAGCCAGAGCATGATGGATTTGTGGTCGATAGCGTCGCATGAGAAGCGCACCTGTGAGAATCCCAACGGCAGAGCTGGGTACGACCACAGCACCTGAAACAGGTAAATGATAAGTATACATATAGTATGAACTGTGCTGTGAAGAACACATGTATAACATTCAAGCCATTGGTTACCTGCCAGATTCCTATACTATTCAATAATAGCTGCCGCTCCTCCAATAGGAATGAAAGATTTCCTATAACGAAGATGCGCCTCACAAGTACCTATTCTTGTATAGGGCTTGCCTTCGGCAATAATCGTTAAACGCTGAGTCACAAACGCTTAAGTTCCGATGTGTATTGGAATTCATAATAACCCACCAGGTCGCAGCAGCTCAATTCTAACCATGCCCGACTACCAGTCACTTGACGGTCACGACTGTTCCATTTTAAGTTTGAGCAGCATGACAGTATTATTCAGTGTCCCGTGTGTGAAGTCGTGACATGATAGCAAATAATTCGTGGTGTACGGGCTAGAAACTCACAATTTTACCATTCCTTCGCATGAAAAAAACATCCAGTGCGTAGTGGACAACTGAAGCAGCACACTGTCAATATATCTTGAGTGGCTCCCGTCGACGCCTTTGCAAACAACAGTAAAACAAATAGATGACAACTTCCGTACTGAACATGAGCTATGCAAAAATGAAGTGACTTTAGTCCCCCCAATCAATTAATTTTGGAAACTTCTTCACCGGACAACGTCGTGGCACTCTCCGTTGCAGTGTAAGTCACCCTATCGCTGTTTGGCTCTAACTACACGTCGTTTCTTGTGGTAGTAATGATTTCGTCCCTCGCTACGGGCAACATATTCGGGATTAATATCCGTCGCCTTATAATGGTTGGCAAACGTTTCAAAAGTTCGAAAACCCTGGGACACCTGGGTGTTTGGTTGGTTATTTCGAAACACCATCTGACATGATGTGCGGTTGTAGCAACTGAACTTTGAGACAGTGATTTTCTCATTCCAACATGTCTAACGATGCGTATGATGGGCCGTGGGATATTTGGAACGTCACACGTCTAACATAAAACGACGTCTTGTAACATGCAAATAAAAACTGCCTGCTGCGTGGCTTGTTCCGCGGTAATCAATATCAGGTCAGAAGTGCGTGCGACCGATTTTGATTGAGTACTGTCTACACACGGTTGACGTCGAAAACCATTGGGGCACGAGGCAGGATTTGTTCGTCTAGATAGTCATCGATTTTCAGCGGTGAGGCCCATAACGAAAAATCGTTGTTGGTGAGCAAATCCCATATGGTGTGCAAACAGTAAAAGCTATCACAAGTCAGTGTTTTTCAGTTTGAACATATCTCGACTGTTAGAATGGATCAGTTAGTTCAGCCAGTTGATCAAGCCCTTTCCATACAGAGCTCTCCAACAGCCTTTGAGCCTGTGAAATTGAATGGCTATGTTATACGCCCATTGAGCAGCAAGACAGTCCTCACGGTACATGGTTCCCTCCATATAAATTAATCTATCAATTTAGATCTGGGCTTTACGAAGAGATTGTGGAAGAGGGTCCGATCTCCAAAAAGAGTTAGACCATAGGTGAACAATTATCTCCAGGAACGGGAACAAGAACTCGATCGCCCTTTGTGGTTTACGTTGGCTTCAGAGTTGAACAGTTCTGAACGTTTGACCAGAGACAAATAAAGGTGACATACGCATCAGATCCGCCGTCAACTATACCACCTGAGCAATTTACAAACTTGCCAAAATTTTTAACACTACTCTGGAGTCCCATCAGAAGTTGGTGTTAAGTCATATTGACGACTTTATTGATTTTGTAGACATTTTCTGTTCTGTGTCATTGAAGAAAGAAGACACTTGTAGGGTTTGATTTTATCCCATTGTACTCTGGTGTTCCGATGAATAGAAGATGGCAATTGTCTTAAACAATGATGACAGTTTAGGAAGCGAAATAACTTCATTCGAACTCAGTATTGGTTTTGAATTAAGTCTGGTAGCATAGTTCACCGTTAAGGATGTTCTTCTATCGTCTAGTATACGGTATGATAGTTGCCAATCGCTTTCTACATCACATCGAAACGTAAGCACTATCCAAATCTGTCAACACTCCATGACTTTGACCAAAGTATACAGATGCATTTGCTGTAATAAAGTCTGACAACAAAATTTTTTCTCCAATCTCAAAACGAGTAATGCAACAACATCAAATTCACAGTGAAAGCAGAGAACCAGTACAGGACTGATCACTTTCTAAATTGTTACCTGACCTTGAATAAACAGAAAGTGTTTGACATCAGTGTTTACTACAGAACAAAAAACTCCAACCGATACTTGTGTTTTGATTCAGCATATTTAGTGTGTCAAATGTACAATCGTCTCATCAATAACCAACAGACTGAGAAAGATTTGCACCGATAATACCAACTATGAACACGAACATAATAACACTTTGGTTGCAGTACAAACATGTTTCCAAAACCGTATTTTGATAAACAGGTCAAACAATGAAGATGAGAAAAGTTGGAGCACCCCTGTTGGAATGCCCTAGTGAAAAGATCCATCTGAAGTAAGCAAGAAGGTCTCAGCGAACTACCAAATCGGTAAACTCATTCGCCTTGACAACAGTTTACAGTATCATTTGACGAGGGCGAAATAATCAACCCAACCATACGATGGTACCAGTTGTGTTTATAAGATGAACTGCACATCACGCCCGGCTGAACACGTAGACATCTGGACGCCTGGATGTTAGAATTGCGGGACACAGTAGACACACGTTTGCCACCAACAGGCGCACTATACTTAAGAAAAATGGAACGTGACTCTGCACTATATGCATTAGCTAAAGATCATAAAATCGATTATGACAACGTTCGGATCTTACAGCAGGATTCCATGTCTTACGGCAAACGGAATACACACTCTACCTGTGTCAACGGCAGAGATGGTGTCTACTCATCTTCCGTTTCGATAGGCTTAACCACATACCTTAATCAACACCACACAACAATACGGAATGAACCCGGCAAAGGCAGCAGGGGTTATATCAGACAGGCTATCCAAATAAAGTCCACCAGTAACCTCATGAACACACGCACGCACATGGACAAAGAACACAGCCTGAGTTCGACGACTGGCTGACAGACAACTACCCACTTGTGCACGGAACAGCTACGTAACCGAATTAGTGTCTTACTTGTGTAATCGTTTGGTTGGAGAGTTGCCCTGACATAAAGATAGCTGTGGCAATCGAGACGCCGAAATGGTTAAAGTATCATTTTCTCCCAAAAGCCCTGTGTTATTGGCCTTTGAATAACCCAAACAAGGACAGCAAACTTGCGAAAAACCATACAGTGCGTGGAATAAACATAAGGCTGTTTTTGTTACCAATTAGATAGTTTATGTGGGAATATAGAGCACATGAACGCTTCCAATATTTAAACAGTCTGTGATGTCTGGGTCACGTTCAAAGTATACTTGTAATGCGCAATTCAACAACTTCTCCCATAACCGTGTGACCTTCCTACGCGTCTGGGTGCACATATTTAGTTAGCCTTCTATGATAGCACATAACTGCTCGCAGTCCACAGGCACACAGTTGATCGCTCTGTTGTAAAGTTCTCTTACATGGTTTACGGTAAGACACATCACAAGATCTTTATTCGTTGCGGAGATCGTAGAATCAGACGTCAACATTCTCTACCCGACAAAAACACTCAGCTTAAGAAAATGATATCGTCATTCGATTTGAGTTTGTTCGTTCACGATGATCCATCTACCTATCGTGATCTGTTGATAAGCTTTCCAAGTTCCTGCTTCGATATCTATTGCACTTGGAAAGCCATCCTAATTCCTCATACCTCAAAAAGCTCCGGAGGAAGAAAAGGCTCGTAAATCAAAAGGTTATTAATCTGCCAAGGGCATTTTAAAGTTCATCAGATATGTGTTTGGATTCAGTATACACCACCACGATACTGGGTGACAAAAGCTGCTGTGAGATCTGGCAAATCACTCCTGCCAACAAACCGGTTGTCGAAGTTGGAGAGTTCTGCCATAATTTTAACAGGATAACGAATAGCCCATTCCACTGGTTCGTCGACTGCAACTGAGTGATCAACTGTTTCAAGGAACCTATCTGGTTGAAATCCAGCAAAACAACCGGACCTGATGGCCTAACACCGATCATTTCAAAACAATGTGCGGAATTTCTACGCCGCCCTCCAAGTGTTTTAGACAACGGAAAATTGGTGACTGTGGGAGGATGGCACGTATCACACCAATTTCTAAACCAAGGAACGACCAAATTTCGTCCGACCTCATGCATAAGTAAAACACTGAAGTTGTTGAACACGTTATCCTTGCTCGAATGGTAACCCAGACGAACATCACGGATTCTGATCAGTTCATCCATCGTCGCCAGCGTTCAGCCTTTGGTGCCCCCCGGCTGTTTAGTTGATTTCATTGTCATCGCTTGATGGAAAATTGAAAACCGTTCGCGCATGTTTCTTGGACTACAACGATGCGTTTGGATGCGTTAGAAGAGAGAGACACTACCTCAAGTTATCAGAAAATTCGGAATGTAAACTTCAAGCGTCGGGCTGTTACGCGATTGTGTCACAAATCGAAGCCGGTTCATTTAATTGGGCGCTCAAGATTGATAGTCACTCACCACTGACTCTGGGGGTCTACAGGGCACAATCCAACCGCCCATCTCATTTTCACTTTATGTTGCCCTCATACCAGTAGACGATCACATAATCGTTATCAAGTATGCAGATGATGTCGTGTTGGGCATCAAAATCCAAACATCAGCCGAAGAACCGTCGCCTCATTTACATAGTCAGCTCATTTGATACACGTTGGCTGGTAGATACAATGGTGATTGACCATGGAGAGTCTAGATGCACCTCCTAAAGAAATGACTTGCGTCTACGAATCATCGATCAAACGTGAACGCATACAACCGTCGAAAAAACCTGGCTTTAATAAGCAAATGAGCGTTTTCGAAACGACGTAACGTAAGTTTCCCTTTACTGTACATACTCGTAACGCTAGGAATCTTGATTAGCACTAGATGCTTTCGTGATTCTGGTGGACACCCCCGTCAGGAATATTATAGGATGATGAGATGACGCTGCTCAGGTAGGCGGAGTGATCGAAAGTCTCGGGTGACCTATCCGCAACAATAAAAATGGATTACTGATGAGTAGACGGAGACTTGGTTGATTTCAAACTGAACATCACTCACATGTGATCCAACCCCTCATCACATTCAGACAGACATTCCAGTCGGCTCCTTTCGAAAAGAAGCACTAGACTCGAGTTTCGTTCTTATTAGAGCTCGTCAGTAGTGCATATCCTTGCCACGGCCGGAATTTGAACTCCGGACATTCCAATCATGAGGCAACCGCGTTAACCACTGCGCCACTGACCTCAAATTAGGCTCGATCGAATTATTAAATCTGAACACTCAACCACTCTCGCTTGTGAGCAATGATCAGGTTGCCCGATCGTCTCGCGAGGAGATACAGTAACTGTCCTGTTAACTCCAATTGATAACCCCGCGATTAGGACTTCCGGGACAGGTTGAAATCTCCGATATCATTAAACCTGTTAGGCGATATTTCAGATTACTGGTGAGTAGTCAGGCGTGTGCACTACTAGCAGGCTCTAATGAGAGTAAAATTCGAGTCTAGTGCTTCTTTTCAAAAAAAGCCGGCTGGAAAGTCTGTCTGAATGCGAAGAGTGTAGTCAAATGTGAGTGACTCTCAACTTAGAATAACAATGGAGTTAGCGCTAACCCAAATCTTGTAACATTGTGCATCATGAAGGTGCAAAGTGTATGCTACACGGACCACGCATATCATGGCTTGCATGTCCTGTACAGAAGAACAAAGTAAAGCAATATCGTTCACATACTCAATATCAGTCAGCAACACTTCGATAGCATCAAAACTTCTGAGTGCTGCTTCCAGAATATTATCCATCACATAGTTGAAAAGGAAGAGGGAGATGGAACACTCTCCGATGAACGCCATTTGAATTAGAGAACGTTTGGGATGATCGCCAGTAAATGCACACTCTACACTCAAAGCGGATATATAACGACTTATATAAACTGGTATACTCCACTGGAACCCTTCTGAGATGGAGGCATCTCGAGAGAGCGCGTTAAGCACGACCGTTGGCTGGATGTTCTAGTGTCTGTCACAAAATGAACAATTAATCGGTACACCAGGTCGGAAACCTGCCTGATATTCTATTATCTGATTCCTTCTTCGTTTCAGAACCTCATATACAATGAGACTTGTGAGTAGCACCAGTCATGAGACACCTCTTCAGAAAGCAATATGGAGTAGAGGAATGTGGTCAGCTGAGATAGCAATCTCTTACCACCATCTTTGAAAAATGTTGGGGATAAAAGGACTACATCAGAAGATTTATTAGGTTTCAACAACTTGAGACCCGGAACCACATTGGTTTCCGTCGTGAACGTTATAACCAATCATGCAATCACCATCATCAATAGTTGAGTGAGTCGGCTCATGCCGGTTGAACCCACACTCAAAGTGCTCCACTCATCTGCTGAATCATTGCAAAAGGTTGTAAATTCCTAAGCCATCGTTCTTTCTTCAACTTTTTGTCAACGGCCCGTACAATCACAAATAAAAGAAAACAGCACGTAGGAGTTTTTTTAACAGAGGCCCTTTTTAGCTCACTGACTCGCTTGGACAAGTGAATGTCAAGATGTTTATGCAGAATCTTCGTAGGTTTGTGTTACTGTAACAGACGGTCTCAGACCGCGTTGTTCAACGCGGTGCCAACAACAGGTCGAAGCCTTAGGGTCTCCGGAATGGCTTAGATGAAATTGTTTTGGTATTGGATAAGAAAGTTGACTAGATAGGTCGGCTAGAATCTTGAATGTGTGCTTCCAATAGGTAGCATGCACAAATGACGAGGATTTACAAGATACCGACAAAACCCATCTGTTATTCACTGCGCACCAGCCTATGTAGACGGAAGATCCCAGTTAAAAGGGTATAGGAGATCAAGGAGTAGTAGTATTAATAGGAAATCTGATGTGGTTTAACATATTTGCGGAGGTCTTCAACAAAAGCATCGCTATATATGATGTGCAAAGGAGAGAGGGAGTGACAACTTTCAGTACAAGAGAATACAGTACTGCAGAGTCACAGATGATAACAGTTGACAACATGGAGTGATAGTTCGTATGTAGTTCATGGTTTGCCTGTGGGCCAGATAATATCCGGTTGTCTAGGGAGAACTAAGAGGATGACCGAACATATGATCCACAATACAAGGGGAAAAAGAAGTTCATGACCCACTAGGAGCCGGTTACCCGTACATTCCCTCAACAATCTAAGACGCCCAATGCACACTTAGCATGAGACTATGGTATGTTAGACCTCTATCTATTGATCTGTCTCGCATGTGCGAATCTGTTAGTGTGGTCAGTAAACAATTCTGTTTGACCCAACAGGTCATCAGGATGAGCTAGGCGTCATACCGTGTTACAATAGAGTCGTTTTAAAGCTTCAAGCGATCTCACTCATTTAGGTCATAGTGTATCGATGACTAGAAGTTGCGGACTGGTTGTACAATAATGTTAGGATTTCAGTGTCAAGTATACATTTGGAACCACTTCAACGATTGGTGCGGACACCATCTGTTTGCTGACTGCTCAGCTGAAAACTTATGAGTTACCTTAACATTCTTATCAAACAAAACCAATTGTTAAAGGTTAGTTGTGTAACCGTATGTTACATTACTTATACTGTGCTCCACCAAGAAGCTAAGAAGAAACGAATATCAAATACATACAAATGTTTACAGGTCAACTAAAGAAGACAGTACAAGCAGAGTTCCAGCATAGCAACAATTATGACAGCCCCTAAGTCAACAATTTCGGAAATTTTGAACAACTCTCATCCTAGATCAAACGCTTCAGATCAAAAGATATTAAATTCCAAGCAAGAAAGACGATTTGCCACGGATGATATTGGAAAAGCCACAATCTACTCCTTGACAAAATACATAGATATTTTACTAAACCATTAGGTAGAATTGCATCAGAAAAGAAAAACTGCCTTTGAGTTTAGGTAAGTACCGATGAATACTAACAAACACGTTGGAGAACATTACATTGAAGATAACGTTTGATTCGTTCGTATCGTGTTTTGTAACATGGTTGAATGAGACGGTGAATGTGTTTTTCGGGGTGCCGTCACACATGTCTTTCGGAAAGTTAGTTGCACTAAAATCCGCCAGGAAGGGTGCACGTCAACATGCAAAACCCATTACAATAATTTACCAGGCTGTGGTTCAACTACAACAAGGTGGTAAAAGCATCCACTGATTGAACAGCCTGCACACATACCACCAACATTACACAAGAGCAAACAAGACGCATTTACAAAGCAGGTGATTTTCCGGGGAACTTAAACCGATCGAAATTACAGTCGATCCACTGAGGATTTTATCGGATGCGAAAAACAATGAGATAAACGGAGATTGAAAACAAATACTAATTTTCATTAGAGAAGGTGGTTACAAACTCACGTGTAAACGGATCCACACTTTAACGATGAGAAAAAACCTACAGGTTGGCTGTTTGTTTGCAAGGTGTAGACATCTTGATGTTGAATGTTTGAATACAGACGTAGCTATACTGTTTAGTAGTTAGGCCTCTTTCCATCCCCTTCTTTATTCCCTTCTCTCTTCCTATACAGGGTTTGCTTTTTTTTCTTCATGACTGTGTGTGAATCAATGACGTATTACTGCCTATGATGATGAAAAACAAGCTTTTTCAACAAAGAAAAATATTGACCGGTAAACATGAGTGAAAAGTTTGTGGCTACTGAAATCACACGATGACCTTTAACAACGATGGAAATGCAGACCACTGTTTCACTCATTTTGAACTGGCCAATATGTAAGTAACAATTACAAACGCGATGGAAAACATGGTTGGCTGCATTCGTTTCGAATCAGCCTGTCGTAGTGATGGAAACCAAAAGACACCAGCACTTAACCATCACCACAAGTAGCATGTGTTAGATCACTTGTCGTTCAACTGAAACACCACGTAGCCAAAATAAACCCGAGGGTATGAGACCAAGGGGTGTGTAAATAAGGCCTTTGTGTCCAGTCAACAGATGCTGGCTAGTCAACTGATAGTCTATCACAGGACTGAAAACCCTATCACTCGGAAATTAAACAGAAAGGGAGGAAAAATGTTGAAAACATATTACAAGAAGTACCTCAGTATAAGAGTACATTTAAATGCAGTCTGGAGAGGATATGTAGGGAAAACAAAATTCCAGTTTGCCCTGGAAGAAAGATAAAACATTCAACATACAGTATACCAACTAAGCTGAAAAAAAAGGAAGGGCAGAAGGCCACAGAAACAGAGGTTTTTGAAAACGGGAACAGATGAGTGTCTAAACAATGGTGGTTATTGGTCGATGAGAACAAGAAAAAAAATGAACGAACCCGACAGAACTTACTAGACCCTAACGTGCTAGACGGTGTACTATGAGTACGTTGGTCACCTATTAATCCCAAACGGCTGACGCATTCGAGGCCGCATACACCACACAGCCATATAGTCATGTCATCATGACCTAGGGTACCGGTGCGGTTCATTCCATGGTTGGGCGATGATTGCTCAATGAACTTTCGGATGTCCGTTCGGATCATATTCCCTCAGGCAGTCCGGTTTAACGCCAACTCTTGCCAACGTCTAAAATCAGTGGTACAACGTGGAACATTTACCTGGATCACATTCCTGTGCCTCAGTTTTTGACCACCAGGATTTCGTCTACCATACAACAGCTGCTTCGGAATACGGTCATCGCTCATCCGACAGACGTGACCTAGCTAATCAAGCTGATTCAACATTAGCATCACTTCCATCCCGTCAATGTCCGCTCGCCGCGGCACCTCAGTGATCGGAACCATTTACGACCACCGAATACCCAAGATGCGTCTTAGATACTGCAAATGGGAACGGCTCAGATAGCGCACGCTCCTTTGATACAATGTCCAAGTTTCACTATTGTGCAGACAGCACCACTGAGCCCGTAACTCACGGTCCATGAACAAGTCAGTCGACAAGTCGCTACTCAAGTAGCAGAAGTCCACACAGCTGTCGAAAACGTCCCCATTGACGTGAATTTCAGGCGCGGATACAGAAGCAGCACCTTGGTCCGGAGAAGGCTGAAAGGAAGAAAAATCTTACCTGTGTTGGCATCCAATCCAAACTTGGATGCCACGGTAGCAAAAGACGTGACCAGTCGCTGTAGTTCGTCTCCACTGTGTGCGAACGGCGCGTCGTCATATGCGAACAGAAGCATGCACATCATTTGGTATGCTGTCGGCTTGGGGCACCGAAACGTCGAATATTCAGTAGGTGCCCGTCCGTCCGGTGCTCAACTTCAACGCTGTCGCCCGTCGAGTCCTGAAGAGCAACTGTTAGCATGGCAGTCAAATATAAACTAAATACGGTTGGGACTAGGATACAACCGTGCCAATGACAATGTCAAAATCATCAGAGGTCAATCCACATGATTGTGCCTTTGCCTTTATGTTTGCATGCAGCACCCTAATCAGATTGACGAACTTACCTGAACATCCAAACTTACCAAGCACCAATCACAACGCCTAACGGAGGCAAAGACCTTAGTGAAGTCCACGAAGAGGACATTGGGAGGCTGGCTGCGTTCCCAGCAATTCCCCTGAATCTGTCGAGCAGTGAACACCAAGTCAATCGTACTGTAACCTGTCCGGAATCGGCACTGCTCCTCGGGAACGTTGGCCTCTCACACGTCCACATTTACTCAATTCAAGGGGACTCTTGGAAGCTCCTTGCCTGCGTAGCTCAGCATACTGATGCCCCGATAGCTGCCGGGGCATTGCTTGCTACCTTTACCTTTAAACAAAGACTGTAGGAACATCCTTGAACTCTTGTGGCACCTACTGCTTCCATATGAAGTGAACCGGTTGGAGCAAGGCACGTTCCAACACCGGTCCGCCACTCTTCAATATTCCACGTGGCAACCCATTCTCGCCTGCAGCTCTTCCTTGCGCAGTTGTCTAACCGCTCTTTGCACCTCTGGCAAATCCGGAGCGAGACCAAGTGAAGAGTTGATGGCCTGTTGCGGCAGGCTGCTCGCGGTCAATGACAGCAAGACGGTTTAGTAGGCTACCAAAGTGCTTACGCTGGATTTTAATGTCTTCCGGATGAGCGCAAGAACAGCCGGTGACCACTTCAACCAGTGCTTTGGTAAACTGGATGAACAAACTGAAAATCGCCCTAAGCGAATCGTAGAACTGCTTGTATTGTCGGCGGTAGACGCAGCTCTGCATACACTCACCTTGCTTCCTCCACCATCCGTACTTGATTCCGCAAACACGTTAGGCCAGTTGACGACGAGTGCTCCGGAACGTCAGTACCCTTTCTTCGATAACCGGATCCATTGTGGAAGTAACAAACGCTGCATTATTCTCTCGTGCTAAGCTGGAAATAGCTGCGTTATTGTCGCCGAACCATTCTGATCAGTTCTGACACTCGAAACTGATCGTCTTCATGGCTGATGCCATGATCTGTCCTCTCTTCTGTTGCCATCTAACCTCGGGAGTGGCGGATAAAGGAGCGTTTTGCAGACGAGTGGCAATGGCACGCTGGAAAGTGGCCCTCGCCCTCGAGTTCTCCAACCTCTTGATGTCAAGCTTCTGTCGTTGTCCGGATGATCTACAATAAACAGGCCTACAGGAATGGATAAACAATTTTGTCCTGACGGCATATCACTAGCGTGATACGCACTTAACAAATGTCACGTTGCCGCACAATCATGCAATCAACCAAATGATGATAACCACTTAGTGGGTGAGTCCACGTTGTGATGTCCGCTCGTATCCAGCTGGAATCGGGTGTTTGTGACAACCAGCTTGTGAGTAGTAGACAGATGGAGCAGATGATCACTGTTCACGTTGACTGAGCCAGCGCCGTAGGGTCCGGGAACTCTCGACCAGGTTACCGAGTCGCACCCAACTCGAGCGTTCAAGTCATCCAGACTAAACAGTCGATCACTCACAAGTGCCGACCGAGTTGTGGCGGATAGCTGATCATAGAACTGGTCCTTTGTATCATCAGTGTGACACATAGTTGGACCATAAACACTAATGAATATGGCACACTTACTTTGACCGAGTCGCCGGCGCATCGCCGTGCGATTCGTCTATCATCAAAGCATTGATGCGACCAGAGACTGCGAAGCAAACACCATGCTCCTGGGCACTGTCTGCCGAGTAACCTAGTCAGTAGAAGGTGTACTCAGCGCCCGTTTCTCGGAGCTAACTTTGGTTTGCACGCCATGTCTAGCTCAAGGCTGCTACGTCGATTCCATATCGACTCAGTTCCATCGTGATCAGTGTGGTTCGGCGTTCTAGTCGTCCTGTGGTGCTACATCGACCAAGCAGCGTGCGCACAGTCCATGTCCAAACGAAGAATGCCTTGCGACCCCGGGTGTGTCTTAGGTTGGTTGTCATATTACTGAGACTCGAGCGAGCATTGTCTGCTCCAGAATTTGTGCTGGCGGGGTCATTATGGGAGAGGAAGGAGAAGGGTTTGGCAGTAACGTATTTTCACCTACCCACTCTGCCACAAACAGAAGATAGGGTGACCGGTTTATCCTGCGTGATGACGGATGCAGCATGGTATTCGATTTATGTTGAGATATCAAGGTTTATATAGGTTTTGGACACCATCAGGACGTCAAAACCTAGGGCGAGTAGAGCCCTCAACTGGATAAAAGCCTGTACCGCAGAGCAGTGGATGATACACATACACACAAACGCAACCTCGGACGCCGGCAGCAGGCATACCGCAGCAGCTACGCACAGGTTCGACAGCCACATCCATAAAGTTAAAACGCTCACATAAGACAGACTATTGTGGGGATAAACAAATCACAAACACAAAACCAGACCAGACAAGAACAAACACCGGACGGAACCAAAACACAACACAATGGCACCATTCACAACGAATGCATCCGCCTTTTGTCCAGCTGCTCCATTTTGGCCAATCAAACATGGTTGAAACTACAAAGATCGACGTACTAGTCAACATAGCCACCCGCCGGATCCAAACAGCACACAAACCTGATCACCACGTCAAGATAGCAGAAAAGGTGAAAAACATACATACAAGAGGATGACAAGAGGACACTAACCTGTATGAATGCTGGCCATGTAGGCAGGGACTTGGAACAAGTCCTGCAGATATTTGGGGGCAAATGGGAGAAAAGCGGCTACGATTGATTGTTCTACCATTGAGGTGAAAGTAACACCCAACCAGATCGGATTGGCTAGAACTCGACGTAGAACTCGCGAAAAGACTGTCCGAGGAAATGAGAAATGATGGAGGAAAAGGTGGTTGAAGGATCTGGACACCGAGCAGATTAGACATAACGGGGAAGACAAAAGCAAAACCTTTAAAACACCCAGATTCCTGATCCAAGATAGCACAGTAGATTGACTCAATGAGCAAACGGCATATTCGGCAAAAAAGCCCACAAGGCGCAATGAAAGTGACCGGCAACGGCTGTGAGATGTTCAGTCAACTAGTCAGTTTTTCAAGTGATACACTGCAAAACGTTCGTCAACACGCGACACGCTAGGTCATTCCAGGGCTGGAGGCTGTTAAACTGTCCAGATTTAGACAGCAACAGCAGCCAGAGTGACCTGTAACTATGTGGTCTGTAGTTTGCGTTACAATTATCACCGAGCTACCACGAACCATACTATTCGGTCAGGTGCGATTTTAACCTGTCTGTGACAGAAAACCGTCAAGTGTTGCAGTGCGTTTCTTCAAGGCTAAAAGCCAGGATGATGGAAAAAGGCAGTTAAAGTACACAATAGAGTAGTGCAGTCAAATTGTTTTCATGAAGCAGAATCATCGATCAGCTGTTTTTGAACGTTGCAGTTTGAACCAGGAAAAGATACGGTAATAACCAATAGGTGGAGTGCACCTGAAGACAATTCACCATCAACTCGAATGTATTCAAAGAGGCAGACAAAAAAGAACACTTTGGTTCATGGTATCAAACAATCAGCATGATAGAGTACATGATACGCAAGTGAGTGTGTGGAAAGCGACCTAATTTGCGAAGCGTATAACTTGTCACGGCTTAACCAAAGAGTAGCTTAGTAATGAGCAACGGCACAATGCGCAGTATGGTCTTCTATATTCGTTCTGTGTATAATTCGAAAGTACTCACCTCTGAGCCTGTTCTCCACTCGGTGTTGTAAGCTGGTCAGAGAGACGTTGGTCTGTTTAGCAGGATTGACCTTCTGTGGATAGTATGTGAAGGAAGCTGCACGCCGAAGAAAAGCCGGCGATCGAGCGCTCGGTGGTAACGCGGACTCCGAGGTAGCTCGATGCGTATTGTTCACCATGCAACCGACTTGGTTCGCATGAAGACGAGGCGCGCGTGAGCACTCGTGGGGTTCGAGAACGCGTTCCAACTTAGCATCCGTTGTCGAAGCGTGTACATGTTGAGCATAGAGACTATCATGTGAGCACCGTCCAGTGCCGCAACTCAGTGCACACGCCAATTTGGACGAACGAAGATACTGTTAACATAAAAATAAGAATATATAATAACACATTACACTACTACAATATTATATACACGGGCAAACAAAGAGCGGGAGGGAGTAGAAGGTGTTGATAGTACGGCCTAAGACAACTCCTATAATCTGTGAAAATGACACTGAGCAGCGGTGAGTCGTGTGTTGTGTGCACAATCCTGTGAACATGAGAATAATCGTGGCACCAATGTTGTGTACCTCATCTCACCAGAGACTTGTCTCATTTACTACCCGCGCTGGAAGTGTGCCGAACAACAAGGTCTTTTTGGCCGAAGGACATAAACCCCTCCTCGTTCTCAGAACACCATTCAGATTTGCCACCTTCAACGCTCGAACACTTCTGCGAGTATATCAGCAAATAACCTTTGCATCTACTTTGAAGACCCTCATCATCGATATCTGTTGTTTTGATGAAGCACGGCTTCAGGATCCTAGCTCAATGTCATAACTTCAACCTCAGTCAGTTGCTTCAACATGTGGATACAATGTGCACCTGTCTGGAGACCATGTGGCTCAATCCAGTGGTCAAGCCGGTGTTGGGATTGCCCTAAGCGCATACGCCGGGAAGGCGCCGCTCAAATACCTATCAACGCTCGTCCTTGTGCTGTCAGATTCAACGTACAGCTAGAACATCGAGAGACACCTATCAAAAACTTCAACTGTTTTTGCTGAGACACAGGATCCCACAAACTGTAGCCTAGACTCAGTCAAAGGTGATTTTTACCATCAGTTCACTAATCTTCTGCACATTGCGTGGCGCACGGACATTGTACAACTGGCCAAAGACTTGTGAGCCCAAGCGAGCGAAGTACGCGTTGAAGAGCGACTTAGGTGACATACTCTTACGGTACTCGTCGAACAGACAACGGTAAATGTTTGTTGCAGCTCTGTGATGATAACCGCCTGTTTCTGGTACATACTAATTCTCGACGCCCAGTGCACCACCTGGCGACCTCCATCATCGAGTCAGTCGTAGATACAAATTAACCACAAAGCGGTCAGTTGGCAACGGCGTAGCTGTTTCCAAGATTGCAAGTCAAAGTGGAGCACCTGTGTAGAAGGAAATCATGATCTATCATGTGTCAAATTCGTTTTGTGTTATCGTTGGAGGCCACTTTGTCCTCAACTGCAAATGAGTGTACCTGAACTAGCCGACATAGGTGCTTTACGCTTACCAGAATGTGCTTCCTCTAGTCTAGGTTCCCACCCACGAGACGACATTGAAGCACACTGAGCATATATACGGCATGCAGTGCATATGTGTGGTACTGCCTAGTGTAGTGCCACTACACGTTCGGCTACCAACTGCTGGAATTTCATGACGCTCGCAGGAACAGTCCGTCCAGTGACGAGTATAATTTAGCCCATAGAGCTAATCGCATGGAATCTCGGGAGGCAACTAAAAAAAACCGTAAGGCCTTATACACACAACACGCCATCGAGATAGGATAAGCCAGTGCTGTTGGGAATTCTTTATACCATCCGAGCAATGTGTAGCAGGAAGCCAGGTGTGAGCGAAGCAGTTCATGAAGCCAGTGATGCTCTAAGTTGACGATCACTATTTCAGCCCTGGTGATAGGAGCGTTTGTTTCAGTTCATGCACCTTTACCGTTGTCAACGCAACTACACATGCCGGCTAAAAAATCACTATCACCTCAGTACGCAACATTAAGTTTGAGAAATCACAGTTATCATGTAGAGGCTGTATGCAAGTTGAGGCTATAAATCACATTCGCAAAGTGGTTATCAGAGCGCACGGTCAACTCGTTCTAATATCTTTGGTATGAGTATTTACATACTTCTTAAGAAAGCGTCAACTCACTATATTCCGACAATCAAGTACCATGTTTTCAATCAAAGACAAAACCAGGAAAGCAACTAGCATGATCAACTGATGAGTAGACAAGAGTTCACTGCGTGAGCTGTTGTCATCTATGCCGTGCAAATATCAACTGCCGAAGAAGGACAATTCACAAAAAAGTGTTTTATTCTGTAAATGGTTTGTTCCTGCAAAATGTAGATAAGGTCCAATTTCGGAGGATATTGTATTCATATCACTAAACATGTAATCAAAGTGGGTGCAAGAACAAGCAGCTTCTTATAAGCCACTAACGGTTAACTGCTTCACTAAAAGTCTATGATGAGCGTGCGGGCACCGTCATATGACTTCTGTCCACACACATACTGAGAGAGAGTTCACTTCATAATCCGTTGTTTTCATCAAAAATCAGAACCCTACCATTAAACGGAAGTACAACGGTTGAGGCCAATCGATCGAGCAAATGACCATTGTCCCATGGGCGATGTGACCTGACTTGAACAATGCGTGTTCGCAGGTGGGAAAAAGAGGAGACAAGAAAGAACACGAGTAGGACACAGTAGGTCGGCTAATTCGATGTATGTGTGGATGAGAGAGAGAGAGAGTTGAGTATAAATTAGACAAAAGAATGGGATAAGGAAGAACGCAAAGACGTACACACACAAACAGAGGGAAAGTTTTGTACTTATAACAACGTGCTATCGTGCGTACAGATGAAGGCAGACATAGAGGTGGTATTCAGAGAGAATAGGCAAACCACGATTTTCATACTACTGGCATATAGACCTTATATTACTGAGCAATGTGAGTATGAAAAACAGTAAGCGATATGTGACCGCAATCAAACACGTGGCGAAATTTTCTATGGAAAACGATTCCGGCGGGTAAATTCAATTGTCCGAATGTTATTTCGTGTACCTTGCGCTTCTGGATAAAAATTAATACTGATCAGTCCGACTAACTGTATCGTGTGAACAGACAGGCTAAGTGTGAATATGATCAATTGAAAACAGTTTGATTTATCGAGTCTGTCTATGAATCCAATTATAACAGCTTGATCACAAACGTTCAGAACAAAACCTGGTGGTTATGCCATTATTAGTTCGTAATAAACTGACACGAATATTCAGAATTAGAGAGAGAGGAGAATCATATGCTAGATGTAGACCAGTTTGTTCCAAAAATATCTTCTAAAAAAATGAACATCCGGTAGATTTTATTGACTCGGTGCATCGAGTCTGGTAGCGCACAAACAAACATAGATTAAGATTCGGGTGATAAAATGTTCAAACGCTTTGCTGATCTGTGTATGCCATTTTTATAATAGATTAGGAGAGTCAACGTAGATGGCCTGAAAGGCAGAGAGAATAAGGGACACCTGACTAAAATGGTGTTTACAGCGGCGGTTACAAACATTTGCAGGTGATCACTCCCTTGTCTTCCCCACTTCAATATCGTCGTTCATCCTCACTTCGTACACATTACCTGAACATTACAATCACACTAATGACAACTGAAAATCTTACTTGTTGCTATTTGGAAAACTAGTCGACGTCATAAACTAGTCCCATTCCTCTACGTTATTTCTAGTTACCTTGGAAAGAGCAAAGTATTGAACTTGTTTTTCGTCAGTTATGAAACGAACACGAACGAGCAGTAGATATTTTCTGACCACGCTGATACATTCAATCACGATCAGGATTTAGTTGTCATTATCATGTTGTACAGCGTTTCTTCAAAACACACCAATCATTCATGAATATATTCATTAGTAAGAACAGTTCATTTCAATACTCCCGTAAAGTGACCTATGCAAAATGATGTCCAGATTGTCATCTATCTGTTAACAACAAAATCTTTACCGAATACATGAGGATTTTTTCACATCTGACAAACAGTGATAACAGGTCTCTTGATATAGTTCATTTCTGTAAGCTATCGGGAAGTAACTAGAAATATGACCAGTAGTTGTTCGAATTACTTTAATCGAAGGTTGCGACGGTCCTGTCACATGATATGGCAGCTGTATGAAACGAGTCTAAATTAAAACTTCATATAGTCTATAAAATGTCATCGACATGTTATTCTGGTTTGTAACGTTTCCGTCACCTTGATTCTTCAGTCTCAAAGGAAGTTTTAAAATAGTACAACGTTAAAGGAATATACATAAAAGAATTTTACAGAGTTTGAAGTGACTGATATGTGTAGAGTAAAGTGCTGTTATAACGAAAGCTAGTGATCCACAGGATCAGTAACCATAACGATCATTTGACCTTATCGAGTAACTAACTTAGAAATATATGGGACAGCTAGCTCACATTACGACCTTTGTAATATACACTATTCGGATACGTACACACACTGCCATTCTCTTTTTCGTGTGATTCACACCAGCAAACTTGTAAAACGTACACATTATTATGGAACTAAACTTAGTAAACAGAAGTTTAAATAAATCTACCGAAAATGGTGGTATAATCTTTCAGTTCAACAAGATATACAGAGGAATCGATACCAACTTCCAAACAAAGGCAGTCTGCATTCGCCATATTAGAGTTCACTATGCACGGTAGTGTTACATTTCCAATGGGACAATGCAAACGGAGGAGAGGGATGAAGCAGAGTTGTATGTGACATCATTCGTCGTTCACACGTTTACGATTGACTCACTGAAAACACTCGCTTGCCCTATTCGTGTCTAAGTACACCCGTACGTATCAGGCAGTCAAGCCCTCTTTTGAGGTACTGTGATCTACTGATTCTTGCTGACCGTGAGGTCTTACTAAACAGCATCTTTGGCTTCTGGACAACGCATCACCACCACAACACCATTCATCTAACCAAAAGTGGTCGAATGGTGTTTATCCGGCGATTATCCCGTCAGGATGCCCGTACCGTCACATCAAACAGAGGAGAACGGGCAGCTAGTGTAGATTCTCCGGGTTAAATACGCAAGTCCTTCTTGCCCACCAATTTCTAGTCATATCGGCTTTGATAACACCGGATACTTTGTACAATTAGACGTAATAAACTCAATTCAACAGGCTTGGCAACTTAGACGCGCCCCTAATGACAGGCGCACATATCAGAGGGATAAATCTGAGTAAACTTACCGGGAACTACAATGCTGATATCGTCAACTTGAATGCATCATGAGTATCTCCGAACATCTCATTTATTGCGCTTCAAAGTCTACAGTTCTGGTGGGAAATCCGAGTGTACCACTCTATGTAAGACAGGCTACAGGTTTTTGGGGCGGTAGACTGCACTAGAAGGACTAATGAAATGAATCCAAATCCAAAAATCATCATCTCATCTCTAGCATGTCCCGGGCCATGATATTCTGATGGTTGAGAACTCATCCAATGTCATAAAAGATACAAGTTAACAGATTTCGTACAATCACTGGAAACGAGCTTGTTCGCTACACGTTGTTATTCATGACAACGCTGGAAATTTTTACGACATTCAAACAAGCCAAAGACCCTATTGCGCTGCGAGAACTTAATAAGTGCATTAAATTTAGCGCAAGACTGGCGGAAGCGAAAGCTACTGTTCAGTTCCTTGATAAATGTATGGACAGTTAGGAATATCCAAAGTACTATTGGAGTATATTACGTGGAAATCGGATCACAATAACGGCGACGTCATTGCAACGCCAAGCACTTAACGAACAAGACAACACGTGCAGCTTGCTCGATGAATTAGAAATTAATCATACGAAGGTTCTTGATCGATTGACACCTGAGGAACGGTCTAATTTTGAAGCTTACGCCGCATAGATTGCAACCAAACAAGGAGAAGAGAGGATAAACAGATTACTTAAACAGATCAATCCAACGAAGCCCTCTTTGCAGTTTCCAATTAATTCAGAACGGTACGTCCATAATTTTTATTCTTTGAAGCTGGACAAAGTATTATGCGATGTGTTATCGTTAGGCCATACGTTTTGTTGTCCGCAGTGTAAAACTAGGCAATTGGATTTAGAGGTGTAGTTAGACAATTTGTACGCACAGTTGTCGGTCCTCGATCCTACATTGACGCTAGATGCTGAGCAACTGAAATCTACACTAGTGAATTCGTGTTCTTAGTACTTACGCTCTAGTTCGGCCTCAAAACAATTTCTCACGAAAAAACATCTCGTAGCGGTTGAAGAGAAATGAGAACACTTTAATTTCTAAGCCTGACAAACGTGCGGGTATCGTGTTGCTTAACAAAGCACAACTAGACGCTTATCAGAACGGATTTGGGAACACCATCCAGCTTGGCTCAGCAGTGGTATAACGAAGCCTGTCTGCAGCGCCATACTATCACACCTGGTGGATTCAAATCACACTGGCAGGGGTTGTGCAGGCTGATAGAAATAGCCTCAGCGGTTGATAACAATCTCATTCTGACAGTTCTAGAGCCGACTTGACGAACCTTGTAGATGATTCGGAATGCTTCATCTGGATTTATTCGATGGCCAGTGTCGATTAGGTGGGAGCCGATTGCACTGGAAATGGGCTTTAGCGAACCGTTACGAAGCCATTTCGGTAGGTGTTCACGAATCCTTTCCGATAGCCGCCTTGTGGTCCTCCCAACGTAACCGGCTTGACAACAACAGGTGAGAGAGTAGATACAGCAAGACGAAGAGAACTTTGCAAACTATCCTTAAGGCGTGGCACCAGTACCGGGCAGGTGTCGAACGACACGATAAGTCTTGCTGCAGGGTAGGTAATATCGTACAAACCCTCCACCTCCCCTGGCCAATCATTCCACATCCACTTGAAACTCGAACAAGCGTGAACCGCTTGACATTGATAAACGAATATCTCATGACAGGCTCGTATAACACCCGAACACATTCACCAACACCCCCCCCCCTCCTCCAGTAGACTGTGATCTGTACCATTTCTCTAATCTTAATGTTCCTGTTTAACTCGTCATAATTTCATATATAACCCGTACGTATTCCCATGTAATTGTAAAAGCCCGATGAGATTTACCGAAAACAGCTGTTTGCAAGATTGACTTCTTATGAATTCTACGGGAATCTGGAAAAGACTCATATCACACTGTCAACGTAAAGGACGCATTTCGCTCAATCTACCGAGTTAAGGCCATCCGGTCGAGAGCGGTGAGGAGTAGGATTCTGTCTACGGCAGAGGCTATTGGGATCTGAATGTATAACCCACCCCTGTGTGCTCAGAAACGTTTTGTTCAGGCTCTGGATCTGCCCTGGCCAACCCCCCCACTCGGTTAGCTTGACAAGACCCATTGTTCAAGTGGGTACTTGATTGCAGTGTGACATTGAATTGATTGACCTCATTAATCATACGTCTCCCGTTTACTGCCCTAACGATTCTCCTGTGAAATGTATGATATAAATGTGATGTATTTAGCCTGATGATGAATCACTGAAAACGAGTTTGTTCGCTACACATCGCTTTTCATGACTACAATGGGAATTTTTACGAGGAATTACATTATTGTTTGTCATTTATGACCCAAAGAAGACCGTCTAAGACCTAATTTAGGTTACAAACCTACACTACTTGACTCTGAGAGAGAGAGAGAGAAAAGAATACCATACCTCTGTCCGATGTTACAAAACACGGACGAAAAGAGTCAAAGTGAAGTGTTGAAGTGTATTACCCGTAAGTAGTGGGATAAAGCTGGTAATCTAGAAGAGACCCAATTCCGAGAAATCCAGCCTTCCGATGGAGTAGAACTGAGGACAGATACAACAGGCTCACAAGCGACAAGCACTCTACCAGCTGACATACACAAAACCAGATCAGAAGGTCAGAAATGTCACATTTCGACTCAACAGTGGTGGTGGTGGATTCCAGCGTGAGGTGTGTGCGAAATTCTGTTTTGTCAATCAATCCCCAGAATCACCTGATGGATTCCATAACATAGTGAGATGGGTGGGCGACTGAGTACAAGTGTAAAATTTTTGAGATCCAGACAGGGCTTTGAGGTTTAGCCGATTGAACGTTCGCTGGTGTGAATCCGGTCGAAGCCTCGATTTTTCACGACTGGGTCAATTCTAAGGTAACGATTTCGCAATCAGCAGTTATAATATTTATATCATTTCCAATTCCGGTCAGTATAATGTTGTTAATGAACATGTGTCAGGAAGCAGCCGCTGTCAACGTTCAATCAATAATGTTCACAAGTGACATCTATTACTTTCATCACCCCATCACGGTGGTGTATGTAAATTCAGTAGATGGAATAGCATGCTGAGGTCAGTCAATGCCCGATTGACTTGAGAACGATCATCGCGAAATAAACAGTTAAAGGATTTACTCAAGTTCGGATTCATTCGAACACAGACTGTGCCAACACGTACCGCGGGTGGTGGCTCTTCAATTCCGTTTTCGTCTTTTGCTGTTGGTTGGCTGTGCGAATCGGTAATAGCTCCAGCTGTGTCGTTGGACAAGCGTTTCGGAAAGGCGATCACCGGTAGTGCGGCCACAGAAGTGATCGCGGCGCAGACTAGCATGCCCATCCACCAAGCACCCAACCAGAGTGGACTGTTTCGGGTTAATCCGGACCGAGGTCGGACAAGCGGAGAATCGATGTAGACACTGAGGAAGCCGGCACCAGCAAGAAAGCCACAGGCAGGACCCAGACCACCGGCACTGTAGAACAAAGCTATGCACGATAAAAGACTAATGTGAACGAGAAGCGTACATACAGGAAGGTACAAGACCCAATCGTACACAAAAAGGTCATTATTATTGAAAAGCACAAAAACAGGTACAATCTGAGACTCGAGCTGAAAAAAGTAACCTCGGATAGTTACGCCCTCACATTTAAGTTTGATGCGGTCGTCCGATTTTATACCCCAAGCACGACCATCGGAGTTCAGAAGGATCAAAACCCCACTGTGATATAGTATCATACCAATCAGCCAGACATTAACAACCTTACAGATGAAAGAGATGCACAAACAACGAAGGTGGAAGATTTGGGTATATACGTTTCGCGGGAAATCAAATATTAACAGCAGCCACTACCTCATTCTCATTAGTTCGCGAACGCGAAGTGAAGAATAAATGATGATACAGATTATGCATTTAGTTATATTCAGTTGGTTTGAATTATCATTGCATTATCAGATACAGCGAGCGGACTGTCTAAATAAGTAATGTGTGAGCACGTAAATTATAGATATCTGATAAAGCTACCCAGCCAGGTTACGAAAGCTTCAAACCAGCATCAAGGGACTGCTCAACATGTATAGACTTCTGATTATCGAACGAGAAAAAAATGAGGCACTTGGACACAACTTTGGTATCAAACGGACATTATGACTAAGGTAGCATAGGCTAGTCTGCTTTACGACTGAGATCAGTCTGGTCACTGACAACACACTTCACCATCTAGCACTCTGTCCCGATTTTTCAACGGATGAATGATGTACATGTCCCACAGAATGTCTTCTTCTCCTCATTATCATTATAGGCAGTAATTCGTCAGTGATTCACATCAATGCTTAATTGTCACTCAACCATGGAGAAAAAAGCAAACCCTGAATAGTAAGAGAGAGAAAAGGAGACGACCAGTCTAAGTATCACACAGAAGTCCATCCCTGGTATTTGCAGACAAACCTGTACTTCATGATGTTCTGTCGTTTGTCCCATTTCATCAAACACCGTGACCAAGCATCAGGATATATGGCCCTAGCTCGCACACACCGACAGTGACGCTACAACACCAATCCTAGAAGGCCGTGTACTTCCACACGTCGGGTTACCGAAGTGTTTATTTACACAGCAATCTGTATAAATTTCAAGAGTCGTCGTGATCCGATAAAGCCGTATGGTGATAATGTGAAGATAATCGATCAGTAACACTCAATTAGTCTAGTTGAAGTTTTATGAGACCTGTTCACAACTTCGACAACCAACCGGTTGCCTATATTAAGATTCCGGATATGACAATTGTCGAAGCATCATTTCAGTCGTAAATTTTGGCACACTCTTAAATTCCACCACAAATCTAGATGGATATCTTACCCAATGACCATGGGGAATGCGGTTTATCAAAAGGTCAAACGCATGTGGGTGTCAAAATTGTTTTCCAACTTTTAATCTGAGAAAGGGAGGTCCACACAATGGTTGTCATGTAACTGGCGAGCTACCACAGAAAAAAACTGAAAGTGGACTATCTCATTGGCTGACTAACAGACAATGGCCGTGCAATAAGCCCTGCACTAGGACACTGCGATTGGCCAGTTGTCTGTGAAATGAGTGCATTTAATGACGCGGGACAGTGAAAGCCATAAGGAAGCAGTCTTGCTGATGACGTCGTACTCTCACTTGCAGCTCGGTTGTTTGTTTGCAAGGTGTAGGCACCTTGATGTTGAATGTTTGAATATAGGCGTAATTATCTTCAGTAGTTAGGTCTCTTCCTGTCCCCCTCTTTATTTTCTTCTCTCTTCCTATATAGGGTTTGCTTTTTCTTCACGGTTGTGTGACAATTAAGCATTGGTGTGAACCAATGATGTATTGCCTTGTGTGATGATGATGATGATGATGACGACGATTGGCCAATAGCTCACCTAACGTTGGTGGTTTATCAGCTTAGCGATTCATGGATCAAGATGTCCTACGGCAAGCCTAACAGGCTGCGTTGGAAGTCTATCGACAAATCAACAACATATACCAGACCATGTAACCACCTAGACTTCATACACAGTTACACCGTGGTCATGCGACACCGATGGCCGGATACTCGAAAAGTGACTGAGCACAAGCAATTCAACTTTCACACTATATTAATTTTTAATACCAAGAAATAGAAACGCACTGTTTCAGGGAATGTAGCGGAATATAAAACAACTGGTATAATGCGTGGCAATCAATAAAATCGCATCAAGTTTTCGCTTGACCGTTCGGGTCCCATTCAGACTCTATTCCATGGGTGTTTCGTCAAACAGCGTGAGATTTTTTAACCCATTCATTTGTAACGGATATGGGCCTGACCGAAACGTGCTGTTTTGGGGACCGCCACTCATTACGACAGTGACACGAAACAGTCTAGACTAAGACAAGAGTAGCAAAAACGATCAAAATGAATAAAACAAGATGAGGCAGAAGGACAAGAAACAGCGTGAATGTCACTGACTGCGATACAGTCACCTCGGATAACGATTTTAGCCTGAACTGTGAGTGACCGCGAGGACCCAAACTAGTCAGGTGACAACCAACCACATTACTCAACGAAAGAGTCAAGGCCTTCATATTTCACCTCGCGGCTTCTCTCGACTGCTCGCAGTCTTAGTATATAAAGCTCGGTAAGGAAAACGTTCAAATGGTACAGGGAATACCGTAAACGTTCCGAAATATGCACTGTTGTGAGCAACCCACTCAATGTGGGCCCAGTGGCGAAGAGAACGATGGTCAAACACAACGAGCTTATTCGTACCATCGAAGCGAACAGGACATATTTCCGAAATATAGTGCAAAGCAGTACGCAAACAAACATTACACATCCCTTCTTTCAAAGACCACTGGCTGTCTTCTTGACGTCACAGATGATGCAGGCTAGCAAATACAGTTCGTACCTTTGCTGTCCTCATCACCACCATCATCGTAGACAGTAATAGGTCAGTGATTCTCATTGATGCTTAACTACCACACAACCGTGAAGAAGAAAAGCAAACCCTGAATAGGAAGAGAGAGAGAGAGAAAAAAAA
>QNGE01000835.1:148441-166241 GCA_008508345.1 Paragonimus westermani
CCGGCAGGATTTCTCAAACAGTTCACGCTGGAATCCACCAACGCCACTGCTGAGCATAGAAATTGTATTACTAATGAGCAAGCATTTTTAATTCATTCCATACACCCCCCACCGTCGTCGTCGCCGGTACCGCCAACGATGCAGCTTCCCAGGTATACAACCCAGTCGACAACCTTCAGAAATTCATTAGGCAACAGTAAATCTACGCTATCACAAGAACTCTGCAGAACCACTTTACACTTCCAGACTGTAAACCGCATTCCGAAGTAGTTAGAAGAATGCGAACTACCGGTTAACGTTATTTGTGCTACTTGACAGTTGTATAACAGCAACATCTTGCCGTCAACATAATCAAGATCAGTCAGTCTCTCACCAGATAGGAGATTCACACTGGCATCTTGTGAGTGCCGGAGACAATCCTCCGTTATTTTGTCTATGACGGAATTGAACAAAAATGGTGGAAAAGGATAGCCTAGATATACGCCACTCTTGGTATTTAAACTGTTAGCCAGTTCACCGTAAACCCCAACCTGAGTTGAAGTATGGGAATAAAGTGCCGACAGTATGTCCACATACTTGGTCGATACACCTCTGCGTCTGAGGGACTCTAAAAGTGTAGATCGATCCACCTAAACTGAGCGCACCCTCATACTCGAAAAATACGGCGATTGTTCGCCGGCGGTGCACATACCGTTGCCTCAGAATTTGATGGAGAGTAAAAATGTAGTCTATATAACCCTGCCCAGGGCGAAACCCTACCTGTTCTCCCCTAATGTTTACCTCCTGAACTGCAGTAGATCGACGAAGTATGACAGATGCCAGAACCCTAGTAACGACTGGGTGAAACTAATTCCTCTACGGTTTTCGTAAGAGCCGCTGATGCCTTTCCAATGTAGGAACTACTACCGCGTGACCCCAGCACGGAGGGACGATCTCCGTCGTACACACAAGTCGAAACAGTTTAGTCAAAGCCTCCACTAACGCCTCCCCACCTTCTGTTCTCTCCAACTGGTGCCGTCGTTCTGCTCGAGCTCGGTAGAACCAAACCAATCTATCAATAACATGTTAAACACGACGTCCAAACTGTCTGACGTCACTCGTACTAAATTTGGTGGGGATACCTCACAGAACAAGTTGATATTAAAGTGGTTCCTGACTACCAAACAAGTAACTTGAAACTTCGAACGCCTCTATAAAACGAACCACTTTGTGCTCAGTTTGGTTTCAAAACATTTTTCATGATTCCTGGCCTGAACTCGTTTCTCTTGGTTGGACTGACCAGTGAATATCACAGAACCGAAAGATCCCATCCTACATTATAACATTTCTCAGCTTCAATCAGGGCGACAAAAGCGTCACCCACATGTTCCATAGCACCGGATTGGACAACCCTACAAATAATCATGGATCATTAGCGTATTTGTTATGATGCCAATGTGGAATACCTAAAGGGCGGTGAGCGTGTCCCATACGCACAGATGGACTGAGAGGGTAAACAAGTGAATTCAGGGCGACCAATGACGCACACGGCACAGAATGGAGTATCGATTAATCGGTCACAGTAGCCAACTGGCGCTGAATATTGCAAACAACTCATGGTTGTAACCTGAGAATCAACAGCAGATGTATCCAGTGTCTGACAGGATGTCAGACATAATTTCAGACTTGATCATCTGTCTGGATCACTGTACAAATCGTGCTCCAGCCCCGTTGACTGTTGAACCACGCGAACGCGTTCAAAGGAATACATGTGGTGCCAATATACACTTAGACACAATGTTCCCCAGGCACAGCGAAGAACCACAAGGCCACCGGTTGACTACCGGATGTCCTACTGAAAACCTGATTGCAATCGTCTTCCTTGCGGACGGTTATATAATGTAGAAATGTATTTCGCCAGATTCCATTCGGAAGGCGCACGGAGTGACAGATGGGCCACTTGCTGCTAATAGAAAACTACGATATCTATTCGACTGCAACAAAACAGTTGCAATGAGAAAACTGCATACACCAGTCCAAGCCCACTTCAGTGAGAGACGGTCGCCTGGGACCAGTGCAAGGAAAGGCTTAGTTTGTCGATGTTACTTGAAGCAAAAGCGGTCTCCATTTCCTTAACTTTTTCCATTGACGAAGCCTCAAGTCTACGTTTCAGCTTCCCATGGATATCTCTTCTAAATTTGCTGTCCTCGCTGATCTCATCGTGAACATTACAGGCCGATCAGGTAGTGCTACCCAAGTGGATTAGCTGCAGTAAGGAACATAGGAGTGGGAATGCCACATAATCATCATCAGAGACAGCAGTGCATCAGTGTGAGCCACTGAAGCTTAACTGCCGTACAACCACGAAGGAGAAAAGCAAACCCTGTACAGGAAGAGGAGCGAAAAGAAGAAGAGGATGGGAAGGGACGTAGCCACTGAAAAATATCTATGTCCATATTCAAACATTCGAAATCAAAGTGCTCTCATCTTGTAACACCTTGCAATAGTTTTGAAGCAGCATGCTGCACGTTGAAGGTGCGAACCGCATTCCATACAAACCAACCTAGTAAGTGAAAGAATCGATAGAGTTTTAAGGCGCCAACTGATTTGTTGTATGTTGACTTTTTTGGTAATGGATCACCATGCGAACTATCAAATGCACAAAAACCTTTAAGGAATGAAACGCACAATACGGTCACTTGCACTGAAAGTGTTTATTAAAAACGCCATTTCCTAGCAAACTCCGAAGGATTTTGTAAGAATAAGCACGTTTGCAACCGTATCATAGCGAGATGGATGACCTGTTGACCAAGAAACCGCTGCATTTCCATACACAAAATATAAACCTTCCGGCTCACTGAATTGGGACTGGAGAGGTCACACTGCTCGGAGATAGGGGGACACCATCCTCAGGGATAGCTACTTCATCTACTTATGTTACGGTAGGGTGATTGGGGTAACGCTCACTCATTTTCGGAGTGATGTATTTGATAACATTGCTTTAAATATACCATACTGTTTCCGAGTTCGCTTAAAATCTGTTCGGATGAATGAAGTGACATCTAGTGACGCGCATGAACATGCTGTTTTGTAGGTGGTGTAGAGTCAGTCGCAGGCAAGATGTTTCGCAAGCGAAATCTGTAGACTAGCTTTTAAAGCGTGGCACGTGTCAGTCAACCTTCGGATAATCAGTAAGAGCTTGTTGTCAACGGCGATCAATTAAGTTTATCTAAAATGTGCCTAAAGAACATGTTATTCCAATGTACAAACATACGCATTTTCGTTGTGTACCATAACAATACGACCAAAATGTACACTTGCTTGCCCGAAAATGTTTGGTCGAACAAGTCTTAGTGGGGAGAGGAGTTAAGTCAAGATGCGGATAGCTGGCTAGAGCAAACAGTATCACCTAGACAGATTGACTAATTCTCATAAGGAGCGGTAGTGCAACGAGAGACCACTCAACACAAACACATGTAAATTACGATAGCCTTGACCATTCTGGGGAGTATGATTGAGAGATGGCATCTGCAAAGTTGGGGACCATGAAAGCATCAATTCTGATCATTAGAAACAGTCTCACACGGGTTTACAGTACATCGTAACCAAACGTTCGACGCATCGGTAAGATTGTTGATCCGTTCCTACGAATTTTTAACTGATTTAACACACTACCATGCCTTCTTATTGTCAACAGTGGTGAATACGACAAAACCAAAATTATGCCCTGGGGAGACAAGACGCACTGGAAAACCGATCACCACGAAACACACCGAGATTGTATAGTAAACAGGATGAGCGGAACTTGAATGGTGGTTGTAGATGAACCAATTTTCTCACTGCCATCATGGACTGTAACATTTCATTGCTCATTATGACTAAAGACTGTGATAATTTTGTTAAGGAAAACGACAAATGTGAGAACTGAGGAAGCAAAATGTGACTGAGGGAAAGTGGAAAATGTGTCGGAGACCGGAGAGTAGACATTGTTGACTTCAGTGTGTCAAACAACAGAGCGGTGTTCAGTGCCAACCGCAAACTTCGTATCCCGCTGTTAGCTGTCGACCTGCACCGACGTCAACAAATTTGAGAATTAAGGTTACAATCTCCAATTAACTGTTCTGGTCTGTGAATTCACGTCGTACGGATGAAAACCGCGATGAAAGTTTCAAACTGGTTGTCAGACCGAAGCGCAAAGCAACTGTCAGAATTCAGTCGGCGCAAGGGTGAGAAAAACCGATAAACAGAATGTCTTAAACTGGAGGACGATGTTTAGTATTGTCAAACTACTGTAATAGATGTGAGCAGTGAAGTGCAGATATAAATTAAAAACGAAAACTTCTAGTGTACATACAAAGATCAGATTTGTGAACGACGCTCGGGAACTGTCCTGTTAGGAGCTAGAAAAAACTACAAAAGACAACCCAAATAGGGCTTTCTGGGTTTGACAGTCTTCAGTTTGTTTGCACAAAATGTGGTGACGCGTGAGCAACACATCAGCTAGACCACGCGTTCTATATGTCATTGGCGTATTAAAGTACGGTAAGAAATCGTAAATGGATATAGTATCACATCTTGCGTAAGGATGTGTACTGACTTAACTTGAAAAATAGATGTTTAAGTCTAAGCTTAACCTTAGATTTACCATGTCGATAAATCGAGCCACATGTGAATTAGATATTGCTCAAAGAAGCCACAAGTACTCCAGCGTTAGCGACGCTGGTTACCAACACCATGGGCATGGCTTCGAGCTACGGTCACCGTTCAAGCTGTCTAGGTGTAGACAGTTTTACAGTCCATATGTGAACTTGTATGTGTGTTTGTATTGTTGACTGGTACACTTACTACATATAGCGCTTCTAAAGTTAACTTTGTAGGTTAAGTACTTACATCAAAATGTCACACATAGGGACTGCTACGCTGTCCAAACTCAGGAAGTAAGAGTTGTGGTAACTGGAATTTTAGCTCATAATCATGACTGGTGATGGAAAGGTGTAATCACTGAGCCACGTATGTGTGCATCGAATACATGAGTCCTTCCATTTTAACTTCGTTGTACTACGATTGTCAAGCTGAAACAAACCAACGGATGTCGCTCTTCAGGTTGGATGGGCTAAAAATTTTAATTTGAACAATAACCTCGGTACATCGTTAAACCGTACTATACTGAAAAAAATGGATTCAAAAAACGGCAGAGATTCGACGTCAATATCGTGTAGCCTGAAACATGTACTCTGACCAGCATGACACGAAGCCCTCACATCAACTAGGAAGCCGAGTTAGAGATAGTCGGATGGTAAGGAAGGTGATCACAACATGTACGGTTGTAGGCTCGATTTCCTGTCACCTCAATCGTCAACGTCTGAGTGGTCTGACAAAATTACACAGTACTCCATGCGTGTTCCTGTCTGTCGAATGTGAGCAAGCCTCTGGTTATGTAAGAAAGCTGCTAGATCAACTGATAACAAGCTGAAACATTTGCACAGAATCAAAACGGGGTGGTCAGGCAAGTTACCAAGAGACACGGGGAATCAATACGCTATAAAAAATGTAACAGTTACCTGAATAGATTGGGTACTGGGTATCACTTAGATTGTCCCACAAATAGGTTGGTGCCAGAACATGTAACGGACTGGCGCCCACACCCGCAAGCACCATAGCGACACAGAAAATCAGTAGGGCCAAGGAGTGGACAGGGTCTGAAGGTCGTTCTGGGCCAGTGCCCGATTGGCTAATCGAATTTGAACATGCGGAACTGATGGTCGTTGACAAAGAAGGGGATGAGACATTCGTAGTCGTGGTATTCAAACACAGGTGTGACAAGTGATTGGATTCAAAAGAATCGCCGGATCTATTGCTAAGAGAGAGGATCGAATCCGGGACGGAGACAGGAGACAACACTTCTGGTCGGTAGGGCCCTACGATAAAGTGAGGCAAGGCGAATAAAGCAAAACCGAACGCGAGGAGTAGGGTAGCCAGACCGACAATACGAAGTCGGTTGTGTTTTCGACCGTTGACGAAGCTGATAATCACAGTGGTGAGGACTCCGGAACCTTCATAGCAACTCATTATATAGCCGACCTGACGGGTTGTGAAACTGAAACGTCGTTCTAGCGTAGTCAACATGCTGCTGATCAGACCAGAAGCGACCATGGTCTGAACGAACATGATGAAAAACAATCCTAGAAGAACCACAATCGGAGTGGCACATGGTTGGAGGCAAGAAAACAGACACTGAATATCGGGAGTGACTGGAGAAAGCACCTCGGACACCGGTACCGCATCAGTCTGGTCAATTTCATCAAGTTCTTCCCAGCCACTAGGCGGTTTCTGCCACGAAGGGAGGTATGGAGACGCCTGACTTTTCAGTTCCCCTGATGTCGAAGAGTCGTCTATTTTGTCGGGGGAGGCGGTCGAATGTTGTTGTGAAAGCAACAATAGCGGATGAATCGGGTAATCTGGTAGAAAGCCAGCTCCGGGCGGTTTCACATCCAAACGATAGCACTGCCAACAAGAGGTTGGATCGCTGATGTTACGTGTGTGTCCAAACAACGTTGGCCGACTGACGACTGAAGATTTACGAAACGAGTTGAAGTTGTTGTTTTGTGGGTGTAAACTGAAGAAGATAGAATAGGATGGCTTCGAGAAGTTCCGGGGAGTATCCGGACCACGACCGTAGCCAACTGTAGTTGCAGCGGAAAGATTACGTCGATGGCGACGTTTAAATGATGGAACAGTAGACTCGGATGCGTGAGCAGCTGCTGACGAAGTACGTCGTACGAGACCGGGGTGACGACAGTTCGTAATGAAATTGACCACATTTGTGTTCCAATCTATCGGGATCTTGTTCTCCTGATTCGCATCCGCAGTAGAGTGAGGTGCTCCGGAGAGAGCAGGGGAATGCTCCGAGTTGGCTTTTGATAGATAGGGAGTGGGCATGTCAGGCTAGAGTAAATGGATGTATTCACATTTCACATTGAAGTGGAGGCAGAAAATGTGCTAAAAAGTTAGAGAGAAACCAAAACTTAAAAAAACTGCACGGAATTAAAAGAACGCAACCCAAGCATTGACATGTCTAATGAAATCAGTTGTGATTGTAAAGCCAGAGGACGAGGGCGACTATAGTAGATCATCAAGAAAGAGCGCAACAGAATACCTCTTGTTGAGTAAACTTCGGCCACTGGACCTCAAGGTCATTCATTCACATAACACATTTAGTGTGTTTTTGATAGCTCAATCACATTCATCCAATAGTAAGTACCTTTCCGTACCTGTCAGTGTTCGTCGTACCATACAGATCTGAAGCCTTTTATAGGCGAGTGAATGGGTCATAACCGGAACGTCTATGAAACATAACTCCTGTTCCTCACTTCCATAATCACACGTTTGCCCAATTCATTAACGTTTTTAGCATTTTTTCTATAGAATATTAGCTGTATGATTCAGCTACAGGCTGAGTAAACCCTGTTCATCAGGTGCCTACTTCTATTTGCAACTTACCATGAGCTGGCTTTTGTTCACTGAGTCATCACAGATCTGCTCTTCTGGTAGCACCACAACGTGACCGAGGTTAGTGTCTTTGAGAAAAAAATCTACATTTTGGTGGCCAGGGTAAAACAAACAACAAACCTGGTCTAATGCATCACGCATAAATCTCGGGAACTTTAGCTGATCGCCAGTTAGCTCATTTATCACTTCTGGAGTTGTCACCGACGAACTTGCCTTCAAGATCCGGCGCAACACAACCGTGCAAGTGGCCGCACGACGTGAGCCCGAATGATGGAAATGAGCATGTACGACCATTCAAAGATGATCACCAAAATTCGATTTGGCCGGTGGGCACCGACCATAGTTTCAGTAAACACTTTCTGAGTTTCATGTAGACTGAACATCACCCACAAATGATCGCAGCTGTCGCGTTCTCATTAACTTTCCAGTCGGCCTCTTTCGAAAAGAAACGCTAGACTCCAGTTTTGTTTTCATTAGAGCTCGTCACTAACGCATATTCTTTCCCCTAGATGGTCAGTCAATATTTACTTGGACTCTGCACGGCAGAACAATTGCGTTTACTTTATGACACGACGATTACGCTACATTTCAGTATATTATGGAGGTAATTAAGGTCTGGTGTCGACTGTGTAATGCGTTCAGCAGTGGTTCTTTCGAAGCTCTGAGTAATGGGCAGATTTCACGAGGGTTAATATGAGCGCACTTTTATAAGTGCACAAAATGTATTTATAAGTTCGGTAAAAAAAGATTTGTACTCCCCTTCAACATGAAGCCGTACACTGTCGTTGGAGTATTCCTGCAACGATGCGCAGGACGCTGAGATGAGCACTTCCAACAGCAGTTCAACTAGCCACCTGCGGCACTGATTACACCCTTGGACTTTCCCCGTAATCTTTGACATATCTCCGCGTCACACGGCACAAGCGAACTTGTTCCTGCTCGTTTAGTAGATATAGGTCCAGCCTTACTTAAAGAGCTGACGGATCTGCTCAAGAAACACTCGATCGGTGAAGGCGTTCCAAATGAGTGGAGTCTAGCTAACACCACTGCTATTTTCAAAAACGACCCACGCACTTTGCGTGCAAATCACCGAGGGATTAGCCTGATTCCTATAGTGTCAAAGTTGCTCGCAAACCACTACACTTCGTACACCGGGCGAAATGCGTAAAAAACACATCCATGAGAAGCAAGCCCTGGCCGTAGCTACACTGATGACATATTCACACCCCGCCATTGTTGTTGAAGACTAACAGTTGCCATCCTTTGGGATATCAGAAAGGTTTTTGATTCGACTGTCCAAGCTGCACTCTGGAATGATGCGCCTGAAAAATGGGAACATCCTGAAAATGTACCGTCAGACATCAAACAGGATTAGGGCTTATGGCAGTTTGTCGCTGATTTTTAACATCTCAATTGGGATTCGATGTGGTTGTTGAGTCACTACTTGTGTCTTTAACTTTAGGACGAACGAAATATTAGGGTGTGCAATAACAAACTCCGAGTATGATGGTGTAGGACTTCTCCCACGAATTCGAATCTCTCTCTCCCTCACACACACACACACACACACACACACAGTAAGTCGACGACAACGCCCTAACTGACGAGGACTCACAAGGAGCCTAGAGAATCCTAGACAGATTAAAGGTTTCACTTTGTTAGTTTGTTTTGGTCTTTACACTTACTACGTGCAATGTGATGTTACAAGACTAGCAGGACACTGTGCCTGTACTCACCTTTGGTAATGGGCAGTGAAAAGTTCTCGAGAAGTCTGGGTCTCTGAAGCATTAGCGGTTTGTAATGAGAACATCGTGTCAAAAATGACGACATTCACAAAGGTGTCTTTGGAGCGAATGGACTCGACTCCTGAGCATGCCGATCTTGTCTCATAGGCTTTGTGGGTTTGGCCACGTTTTACGAATGTCAACTCGTCGACTGTCATACCGTGCCATGTTTGGTGGAGTGAACTGAAAGCGGCAGCTCGGTGGTCAATGTATGGCTAAAGTTCGGAGTATGAAGACATTCACTGTGAAGCTTGTTTCAGTAGGGCGCTTCCGGCTCCGGTGGACAATAAACATCCTTATTTTAGGACGCCGTTTGATTTGGCGAAGATTTGAGGCCAATGACGTCCGTGTTGTGAACGTCCGTGCGCATCGTCGCAATTTTTCACCTATATCCTTCTAGATTTTCACGTTTTTCACCCTACATGTTGTGTTTCTTCTTATATTGTGGCACGTTTGCCAGTTGATGTGGTGATTACGTGCTACGTATAAGCATATACATTCGCCGGACACTTGCGATCCATTAATACTGGTGGATTTCAAGGGTTTATGGACAAGTGCCCCGGGCGTTTGTCACTTCTAGTGGGGGATGTCGAAGATGCCCGACCTCCTCCTTCCTGATCAATTTTGTCAGGGACGACATTATGGAAGTTGTACTTGGAGAAATCAGTGGGCTTAGTGTTTAACCTTTTCTTGGCGCTAAGTTGGCCGACAGGGAGAATGCGGATGGCATCGTCTTACTTAGCTCCTCTGTCGAAGGTAAGCGGACCATGCCAGACAGGGCGAAGCACTGGGCTGGTTTGCACGGAATGCACTTCCACATTCAAAGTGCAGCGCGCTGTTTCAAAACTGAGGGCGTTCCCACCCTACCTTCTTTGTCGCAAGCAATCCACTTGGGACGGCAGATATTTTCACGCGCTTGGGTAGCACTATGTGGTCAGCCAGTAATATTGCTGATGGAGTGTCAGCGAGGATAGCAAAGATACGAGTTACGTTCACTAATCTGAGTCATGTGTGGTGTCGAGAAGAGGTTCAGTTGTCGCTGATATGAAAAGTGTATAATCCTTAAGTATGTTCTGCTCTGCCCTATGGTTCGGAAACGTGGCTTATTCGCAAAGATATCCACAGACTTGTGTTTGACCATCGTTGTCTCCACCAGTTAGCTCATATTAGGCGTGAGCAAAACGGCCGTTCGTCGGTGCGTGTCCCGCAACGTTCGGGATGGGCGGTCAATCGGTCAACCAATCACACCGTACAACCTGTGATGGTTGGGTCACGTACTCCGCATAACATCTGGGCGTTTACCCTACCGGACATTATATACTGAGAACACCAACAGTTAGGTAAAGCCGCGTGGCCACAAAATATGAAGACCCTGGTTGTTTTGTTGGGCAAATCGGGTAGGTATCGCTTGCCTGGCTCGGGTCCGTGTGATCAGTCAAATTCCCAGTTGGAAATGTCTGAAATGGCAGTGTTGCAACCAATGACGTATCTGCATTCATACCATTTTAACTCTTCCAACTAGTCTCCCCTTACCTTTTATAACTGCCTCAGTAACGTTTCCTCTTCCAGAATATTTCACAGCACTGTTGAGGTAAGCGGCGGCCGGAGCCAAAATACCTCCTGATTACGCTGAAGGTTATTGTGGTGAGTATGGAATGTGATCAATGTATGCAGAAATTGATTGTTTTGGTTTGCGGCAGCAGAATTTTAACGCCGATAGAACCGACAATTAACAAGAACGGTATTTAAAACCATACAACGGCAAAAACGATGGAATGTTGACGCGGAAAGAACAAGCAATACAGTAAAAGATAACGGGTAATGTGAAACAATTTATCCCCGTAACCAGTTAGGATAATCAACAAATCGGCCAGACAATAGTCTCGTGTCACTCGATCGAAGCTCGGCCTCATCGATCACCAGGCATCTGGCTCAGTGCAGACACAGTCAAAGTTCTGCTGGACCACAACATACTACCGAGTGAAACTCAGTTTTTAAGACCTTGCTAATCATTTGTTACAGGATTTAACAGTTACATTGCGTCTGTCTTGATTTCGTTAACCAGGAGCAGCGCAGCTTGTCTATTTGTCAGGTAACTGTTCGGTTATTTTGTGTCACGTGTTACATGTTTTTGAAAAGAGCGTACGGAGTGAGTGCATCCCGTGAACTTTGTTGTAAGGAATAACAAAAATGCCACCATAGAGATATTGGTGTTCAAGATGCCAACAAAGTAGTATGGATGGGACCGTAAGAACAACAGAAAACTTGGAAGAGGTGACTTCACTTGTTTGTTTCCCGTCTCCGTATTTAATATTAGGTTACTGAAGTGCGTAAATAAGAGATTCAACTAGGAGTGACTTAGGTAGATTGCCTGTGCGTTAGATACAGTCTATTTTCTAAACACCCGTGCTCGGTGCCACCTTGTTGTAACGGCTACGTCGGCGTTTCGTATGACGCCTAGTGCGGACTATCGTACGGGGCATATTCTGTGTTTATGGTCCCTGAGACGGGCTGGGGGATCCAGTTAATTATGATCCCATCTCTTCCTATTTTCCTATCTCGTAAGAACCCCGTGGCTGTTCAACCGCATCAAGTTGTTTTTGAGAATTCGTCGTCATATTATGACGGCGCGTTCTATGTTGCGTAAGGTTTACGAGCACAACTCTTTACTTGACTTAGCTTGAAGTTCCTGAGGGCCATGGTGACACACCGTTGCACTCATACAAGAAGCACCATTTTGAAGAAAAGATGGCCGGGTAGCAGTTGCATTCCTGAAGTGCAGACTGATGGAATCGTAATATAGTGGTGCGAAGTATGTGACTTCCGTTTTTTCCTCTCTCCAGTTGACCAATTGTAGCACACTTGATTCATCGATTCAACGTTATTTTACCACCACCTGAAACTACATGTCCGTGGACTGTCTTCCATTGACTGACCACCTTGAATATACGTTTATTCCTACTCATGACTGCAGTTGCTTGATATTATTTATTACAGAATCGTCACGAGTTGACCGAGTCTTTTGAAGTTGACAGATCTCAGTATCAATTTGTAAGCCCAGCAGTCGCCTACAAAGTGGTTGGAACAAAACTGTCCAAAAAACACTTGAAGAGCGCCAACGCATTAATAGCTTTTTTCACATTCGCTCCAACTTTGGACGAGCTCGGAAGAATAACAGGGACCAACGTGCTGAGGCTAATTTCAGTCAGGAGTGTCTAAAGTTTACCCCCTCCACATATAAATGTAATGCGCTTTGGTTCAAACTACAGCTACCCAGTCAATGCAGTTCAATGCACAGGAGGAAGGAAGGTCAGAAGCCAAGATGTCTAGAATCCTGTGTCGATAAGCCCAAGCACTTCGACTTCAGGACTTCCAGGTCTTCATGTTCCGTGGCCTCGCTACGAAAGAAGCAGGGACGCAAGCCGGAGTGCACCCTTAAAAAGCCGTCGTAACTATTTGTAACGGATCATATAGGTATGAGCACACAAGACTGTACGACGATGACATCCATCTATACTCACTTATGCTTATTCATACGTTGGGAACAACGTATACAGTTTTAATCTCATTCACACTAGCACGCAGTGCACACACATCCACATAAGTCGAATGGATGTCTCACGGTTAACTTATTTCACCCATTAGGCCCGCTGAGGCGTACCACCAGAGTAAACTAACTACAGAATATTGCTGTTTTCACCACACCTTGGTCAGTGTCATCTTTTTCCTAGGGGTAGCATATATGGAACACTGACGGACGTTGTAAGCATCAGTTGCAAGCTTGAGCAAATACCATGCATCCGTATATGGGATCAGTCCAAACAGCGAGGCTGTAGAAGATGAAATAAGGATATAAACAAAAATGTACCCATAGAGTAGTGGTAATATGTTGTAGGCCTACGTTGCGGACCTCGATTACTCGCGATCCAAAAAACTTTCCGAGTTTGGTCACAGCGTCAACTCTTCATGCTACCAACCATCTTAGTGGCCAACCGGACATTTCCCCCACAATTTCAACGGGATTTCTTCGCTGTCCGCAAATACTGACAAATATATCTACAAGGATTATTGTTTCCACTAGGCTGCTTAAATGTACTCGTCTTCCTACATCTCATACTCATATTTTGTCATTTCCTTCTTCAATTTAAATGCCAAAAATACTCTGCAATCCAAAACCTTATTTATATATAAGAATTTCATTACGCAATTTCTTCCCTGTCCTCTTGCTTGTAGTTTTGTTCTGTTCGTTTGGCTTGATTGTCCATAGGTTATCTGTCATTGTTCTAATGCTGTTTGCTCTGCTCGTCAGTCACTATCCAGACTCATCTTCGCCGTGATGGAAGTAGATAAATGTTCAGGTTACAAAAAGATAGTAACTAGTGGGGACATGGCCTTGTGCTGTCAGTTCCACAAATCTGCATAGTGCCTGCAAAGACGAAATAACATTGAAACAGTACATCGCCATAACGGCGTCTAGACCAATCCAACGCTGGTCTTTGACAAACTTGGGCGGATTTTTTGCCGTCACAGACAGCGAAATATGCCCTATCTATGCTCACACTTTACAGACGACTATAGTACAGATAGCCGAGGAAGTCCTGAGTAAGGTATGAATGGCAATAAAATCTCCCGTTACAGTGAATGTGCCAAACAGGAATGACAACGGAAAGAAGGCGTAAACAAGGGTTCCAACGTCCGCACGTCCCGTTGTGATTAATTCTACTGGCGTCTGGGTGGAATGCGTCCACCATAACCGAAAACTCGGTCCGCGTCTTCGGCCTCCAGTGACTCCCCTTAAGGCGAGCAAAGGAGTAATAGAAAAATCGCTAAAAACAAAAGGTCGTTCAAACATACTATAAACGAGAATGAGGTTAGTAGTAAAGCCCAACTAATTACTCCGACACTATCCCTATACCCCACTTCTCAAACCTTGTGCATTTATACCGCAGGACAATATGTAAGCAAACGTACCAATACCCCCACAACACAAGTGTCAAACCCGCAAACCAGAAGAACAGTCACACACAATAAATTTGAAAGTAACGCCCCTAGTTTTGTCAGGCAAGAAAATGTCAACCTCATAGAATGAGGGGCACATAAAACTAGTGAAGATGACAGAGCGAGGAAGTGCATGTATGCCACCCCTTCATACAAACAGGCAGAAGAGCGCACCATAGGCCTCTGGGTGTGTGTTATTTAAAGAACAAGCTGGTGGAAAAGTTGATGTCTCACTCCCTGCGGCAGGTTCAAACGGCGTTTAACAGGGTTACGCTGAGATACCACCTACCATTGTCACTGAGGCAACTACAAAAGACGACGACTGTGGTCGTAAATGTTACGGTGAACTACATTGCCGTATTGTCGTCCTTTTGTTGCACTGTTCCGTCCCGTGGCTCGTATTAACCATACCTCTCTTCCTGTTTACCCATCAGTCTAGTTGTACGACAAATAAAGCCCTTCACACGGATCGCACAGCGCAATCTCCAATAAGCTGAACCGTAACGTTCGTTCAACCATACTATAAACGTGACTACCTTTTATGGTATCCTTGAAGATCACGAAGAGGACAACCCAGTTAGATTCCAACATAACATTTAACAGTGGGACTCCTGCTCAACAAGCTGAACTTATCCAGGCTACCACTCACGGCCTTACCGGAGTATTCGCTACCCCACCTCCATAGGCTCCAGCAGATTATCGCGAGTCACCCTAGAAAAAGGAGGCACTATAAAAAAAACGAAGCCTTCCTTCGTATAGGAAATGTCACAGGAACTGACAGCGCTGAAACAAGTATCCGGAGGGCAACTGGTGATTCGTAACTGTCAAAGTGACTTCTGTTGCGGTATCTGGATTTTGATGAGTCCAAACTTTCTGTTATACAGTTTTTGTTATTCGTCTGTATTCGGTGCACTGTTATTTATGTACCATATATGCTTTTATTGGCATTAGTCACCTGATTATAAGTGACATTCCCGCCAATAGTCTCAAAATTAGTTGTAAGGCCGGTCACAAACATACCAGTCCCTGAAAACACTATCACTTACACGCTGAAGGCGTTAGAGGAAAGTCCTCTCCTTGCCTCAGGCGATTATCTCAGTGCGGATCGAGCACCCAACTGCGTAATAGTGCTTGGCGAGCCGCATACTGGCTTCTTCCAATTATTCTTCATAACGATGATGGTCCCTCGGCCCTGGAAGACTAACGATATAACGCCAGTCTATAGGGGAGGGACAAGATCGGACACAGCTGACAACCATCTGACATAATTGATACCATCCGTCTTTAAAATGCTGAAGAGTACAAACGACGACTAACTCGGACGTCACTTTAAGTGCAACGGACTACTAACCAACGTTCAATATGGGCTCCGTAAGGGCCGTTCAGATGTCACCAACCAATCTGTCTCAACAAATCTAGGGCAGACGGCAGCAATCATAATGTCGACGTTCTATTCCTGGTCATTATCAGAGCTCCCGATAGTATAGCCAACATCTCTATTCGGCATCCCACATGGCACTCCAGGTTGGTTCAGACCGTCTTGAGGATAGCCATTACCAAGTGAGGGTTAACGAAGTGCGCCCATGGAAGTAGTGTGCTTCTATGGAAGCAAAACAGAGGTCCACATTTGGGCAACTGATATTCATCCTGTTCGTCGACGACCTCTCGAAAATCATCAGCCCCCGTGGCCACCACAACGAGACTGGCATGCCGGCTTGCACATCTCGATGACCTCCTGGGCTAAACTAGACGGTGTGGTGAACACACCAACAGAGTTACTCATACCAGGCAGGCCAATAGGTTGAGCTCAGACAAACCACAGCCTCCTGGTCATTCAGGTTGAAGGTTGGCATCTTTTTCTGAAAAATGTACCAGTTCTAGTACACTGCAACTCACTCGCTGCCTTGCGGTACGGGCTTTTGAGTCAAAGGCTTTGGTTGAGAACCCTAACCGTTCTCTTGTCTAGGTCTGGGCATCCCGGCAATACATCAGCCAACATGCAACCATGAGTACTCACAAAATCAGCAATTTCATACTGCATCAGTCGTCTCACGGCATAAACCGGGCCGCCCCATCTGCTGCTTACAGCAGGGGAGATAGGCGGAAACATGCTACTGTTGAAACTCCCACTGTCCCACCAAACTTAGCTCTCAGGCCCCTACCAACCCCCATTTCTGGTAATCACTCTGAAGGTCCCACAACAGATATAGCTAATCTTCGTAACACTGTTTCGGTAATTGCTATCTCTCACATCTCGGCCTCAGACCTCCCTCGTCCCCTGCTTAGGCCTAGAATACGAGTTAATATAGGTGTTTTCAACGTTCGCACGCTAAGACAGGTAGGTCAGCAGGCAACTCTCGCACGAACGTTAGACTCTCAATATGTCGACGTCTGCTGTATCTCGGAAACTAGAATCCAGGGCAGAAGTCAACGTACGGTACTAACAGCATCCACATTGTCTACCCGACACTGGTTATACACTTCAGATGAATCCACGGCCGCCGGATCAAACTGGAGTAGATATATTTCTCAGTACGACGGCCGCGACAGTATTAGCAGATTAGATTCCCATTAACAGTAGCCCTTGTGCTGCCACCTAGTAGGTTTTGTTAAGACCAGCTCTAGACACAAAATCCTCGAGTATTTTTATTGTGTGCTCATGCTGCAACCGACTGTACCGACGTCGGTGATAAGGACGCCTTTTACTCGGATCTGGCTGCTTTCCTTCGGTCGACAGGTGGCTCTGATATAGTCATTTTGGCCGGAGATAGAAATGCCCAGGTCGGTCACCTTGGTGAGGCCGAATCTCATCTAGGTGGCAGGTTTGGGATAACGTCACATCGTTCAGCTAATGGCGGGCGATTGTTGCAGCTGTGCGCTAAGCACAAGCGGTTCTTAGCTAGCATCAGTTTTAGGGATTGTGCACGTCGTTGCTATACTTGACACCCGTTACAGCGATGGGTGGAACACATTAGGGGGCAATTTAACTGGCCTCCCGCTTCTACCGCGCTACCGCCACAAACTTGTAACGTATTGACCCAGTCGGTAGACTTAGAACCACCCAGAGATTGAGGTTCGAAATTGCATTGCGGCTCTCAAGCGTAATAAGGCTGCTGATCCCGATGACCTCGTGCCGGCACTTTTCAAAGAAGATGGGGAGGCGTTAGTAGAGGTTTTGACTAATTTGTTTTTCAACTCGTGTGGACAACGGAAACTACTACAGCTGTGCGCATCCCACGGTCTATATATTTCCAGCACTGCATTCCAACACAGGAAGAAGCACTGTGTTACTTGGAGACCTCCGTGTGCTTCTCAGCCGTGGACACAGTTGGATCATATAGCAGTTAGTTACAGGTGGCGCCACTCTGTTAGGGACTGTCGTGCCTTTTGGAGCAACCACCTGGACTCGGACCATGCCGTTGTGCGTGCCCGTTTCGTTTTGTCATTTGCCCAGAGGACTTACGCTCGTAAATGCAAGGTGTTTAACTGGCATTCGAGCGATGAGGATGTGAAGAACGCTTACCAAAAAG
>QNGE01000835.1:169283-192635 GCA_008508345.1 Paragonimus westermani
CACCTTGATGCTGAATGTTTGAATATGGACGTAGTCATTTTCAGTAGTTAGGTCCCTTCCCGTCCCCTTCGTTTTTCCTTCTCTCTCTTTCTACATAGGGTTTGCGTTTCTTCATGGTTGTGTGGCAGTTAAGCATTGGTGTGAACCATTGATTTATTGCTGTCCATGATGATGATGATTAAGCTCATGCATAAAACTGCTGACAGAATGCGTAAGCATTACGTCCTATGGAAGGGTGCTCCAGTGATCCATCACGCGCACTGACAGATGGGGTTCAGCTCCCACGTAGTCAGACCGAGGTTTGATTAACTTTAGAGTTTGTACGGAAGGTCTGCAGCAGTGCAGACATAAATGGACTAGAGAGGTCCGGACCAATGCAATGGGTTGGTATAGGGTAAGTGAGGATTAGATCACCTCGTAGTCGTCGAGAAAACACCGAATACATGTCCAGTCTGTCAAGCTTTTGTGAGTAAGACAGGTCTTTCAAACCGTGCACCATGCGAGTGTTTACAGGTGTGATATTGGCCATAGTTACGTAGTCGTAGTCTTGGAGCGTAGTGCATTGCACGGAGAGTCTGGAGGCCATTTGTATTGCTAAAGAATTGGGGTGAATGTGTGTCGAATACAACGGTCTAATAGGCCCCCTACATTGCCGAATATATCGTACTGTGTAATACATCGTACTACGTCATACCCAAATGGATTCAGTTCTTTAATTATGTATTTTCCAGAACGAGGTGCTTTTTGAACTCTCCTGCACACAACTCATCAGTGAGGGGTATTTCAGAGCCTGCTTTTGAGAGGAGCAATGTATAATGCTCACTGAGAAGGAGTCGCCGATCATGTGCACCTCTTCACTGAGCACCTTGACGCCGGAATAAGTAAGGCGTCACGTATCCTCCTTCTTACAGTGCGACATCATGTGCAGTTAAGCATTAGTGTGAACCACTGATGTATTGCTGTCTATGATGATGATGATGACGTCTAGGAGCCGCTTAACGGCCACGTCATTGGATGCCAGCACAAGATGCGCTGATAAAGTACTCCAGCGATTGGTGGTCCGCTAAGGCAGATGAAATACAGAGTGAAGTCGTCCTGGTCACTGCTTGAAAATCGTGAGAGGATGACCTCGGAATCTGTACTCATTTCGGAGGGTGTTGGAATTAATCCAACGAAAATAAAACAAAAGCAGGTGCAAAACCAAAATCATAGAAAATGTACAGACGAATGCGACTATCAAAATACAAGTGGGAAATCTGCTGTCCTACTCCCCAAGTCATCTCATAAAATACGGCGTATCACAATAAGGTCACCGCGGAGCCGCTGACAACTCTGAGGCAAACGTTCGAATATACTAGCAACTCGCTATAGAAAAGACTCTTCATCTCAACCACCACACGCGTGGCTGCTCCCTGTACTGTCTTGCGTTGATACATCTCACTTTGAACATTTTAGCAAAGGATCGACAAACTGCCCCAAGCGATCTCCTAGATTTACTGCAGGTCTACGTAATATCTGGTTAATGTGCTACCATCCCCACTCCGACTTTATCACATATTAGACACGGTGAGCCCACCTATGCGCAGTTTTAGTGAGATCACCAAAATTGTAAATTTGAGAGCCCCCTTTTCCTCACATAACATTACGTAAAACGAAATCCACAACGATTTTCGTGCTTCCAAACCTAGCTTAGGCCTACCAGCCTAACGACTGAAACCCCTGCATATACCGCACCCAGGAAACCCTACACTAAACTCTGTGCTTTAGCGGACCGAACCTTCTTATTCTCCACACAAACCGCGCCAAATGGAGAACACGCGTCAGTCACCGCTGCATCGCAACGAGAGCAAGAACAACAATTTGGGAAACATAAATATATTGTGTACAGGATAATTGAAGCTTTTTTGTTTTCACTCGTCCAGGTCAACTGATTCTTAAGGAACTAGTCTCGCTATACATTCCACCTCACTACTTCCATATACAGCCTAGTCAATATGAATGAAGCGATGGTTTATCCCCAAACATTTGTAAGGAAAGCTAGCTAGATAGTTGTAATATTCCGATGGGCCAGTCACGAGCGACAAAACACAATGTTCAACGTTCGTAATCGAAGCACAATAGGGTCTACCTCACACAAAAGGAGAAAAGTCACAAGGCAACGAGGAACGTGTATTAACACAACACAGATATCGAAGGAGATTCCGAAACTTATTCAGGAGGATGAGAAAGTGTGTATTTCAGACACTGAACATGTACGTCACGTAACGACAAGAGCGTGGACTTCCGGCACCAGAGAATCACATTATTAGAGAAGACTTCCACATCTTGGAAGCTCAGGTGCGCTGCTACGTGAGACACTTCTCCCCAGACCGGCAGGTGGACGTCGTGTTGACTTTGATTTCTCGTGAGGCATACGGAAAAGTCGTTGATTTTGATATCCCAGAGGATCTTGAAAGCCTATTTCACTTCTTACGACGGAGGATTGCAGGTCTCCGACCTGCATTTGAATATCGGAAGGGAGTGTATGTGGTTAAACAAGATGGCGGCACACTACAAGCTATTACACTACTCCCTCCTGTCAAAAGCACTGCCCCCTTTTCCTCACATAACATTACGTAAAACGAAATCCACAACGATTTTCGTGCTTCCAAACCTAGCTTAGGCCTACCAGCCTAACGACTGAAACCCCTGCATATACCGCACCCAGGAAACCCTACACTAAACTCTGTGCTTTAGCGGACCGAACCTTCTTATTCTCCACACAAACCGCGCCAAATGGAGAACACGCGTCAGTCACCGCTGCATCGCAACGAGAGCAAGAACAACAATTTGGGAAACATAAATATATTGTGTACAGGATAATTGAAGCTTTTTTGTTTTCACTCGTCCAGGTCAACTGATTCTTAAGGAACTAGTCTCGCTATACATTCCACCTCACTACTTCCATATACAGCCTAGTCAATATGAATGAAGCGATGGTTTATCCCCAAACATTTGTAAGGAAAGCTAGCTAGATAGTTGTAATATTCCGATGGGCCAGTCACGAGCGACAAAACACAATGTTCAACGTTCGTAATCGAAGCACAATAGGGTCTACCTCACACAAAAGGAGAAAAGTCACAAGGCAACGAGGAACGTGTATTAACACAACACAGATATCGAAGGAGATTCCGAAACTTATTCAGGAGGATGAGAAAGTGTGTATTTCAGACACTGAACATGTACGTCACGTAACGACAAGAGCGTGGACTTCCGGCACCAGAGAATCACATTATTAGAGAAGACTTCCACATCTTGGAAGCTCAGGTGCGCTGCTACGTGAGACACTTCTCCCCAGACCGGCAGGTGGACGTCGTGTTGACTTTGATTTCTCGTGAGGCATACGGAAAAGTCGTTGATTTTGATATCCCAGAGGATCTTGAAAGCCTATTTCACTTCTTACGACGGAGGATTGCAGGTCTCCGACCTGCATTTGAATATCGGAAGGGAGTGTATGTGGTTAAACAAGATGGCGGCACACTACAAGCTATTACACTACTCCCTCCTGTCAAAAGCACTGCCCCCTTTTCCTCACATAACATTACGTAAAACGAAATCCACAACGATTTTCGTGCTTCCAAACCTAGCTTAGGCCTACCAGCCTAACGACTGAAACCCCTGCATATACCGCACCCAGGAAACCCTACACTAAACTCTGTGCTTTAGCGGACCGAACCTTCTTATTCTCCACACAAACCGCGCCAAATGGAGAACACGCGTCAGTCACCGCTGCATCGCAACGAGAGCAAGAACAACAATTTGGGAAACATAAATATATTGTGTACAGGATAATTGAAGCTTTTTTGTTTTCACTCGTCCAGGTCAACTGATTCTTAAGGAACTAGTCTCGCTATACATTCCACCTCACTACTTCCATATACAGCCTAGTCAATATGAATGAAGCGATGGTTTATCCCCAAACATTTGTAAGGAAAGCTAGCTAGATAGTTGTAATATTCCGATGGGCCAGTCACGAGCGACAAAACACAATGTTCAACGTTCGTAATCGAAGCACAATAGGGTCTACCTCACACAAAAGGAGAAAAGTCACAAGGCAACGAGGAACGTGTATTAACACAACACAGATATCGAAGGAGATTCCGAAACTTATTCAGGAGGATGAGAAAGTGTGTATTTCAGACACTGAACATGTACGTCACGTAACGACAAGAGCGTGGACTTCCGGCACCAGAGAATCACATTATTAGAGAAGACTTCCACATCTTGGAAGCTCAGGTGCGCTGCTACGTGAGACACTTCTCCCCAGACCGGCAGGTGGACGTCGTGTTGACTTTGATTTCTCGTGAGGCATACGGAAAAGTCGTTGATTTTGATATCCCAGAGGATCTTGAAAGCCTATTTCACTTCTTACGACGGAGGATTGCAGGTCTCCGACCTGCATTTGAATATCGGAAGGGAGTGTATGTGGTTAAACAAGATGGCGGCACACTACAAGCTATTACACTACTCCCTCCTGTCAAAAGCACTGCCCCCTTTTCCTCACATAACATTACGTAAAACGAAATCCACAACGATTTTCGTGCTTCCAAACCTAGCTTAGGCCTACCAGCCTAACGACTGAAACCCCTGCATATACCGCACCCAGGAAACCCTACACTAAACTCTGTGCTTTAGCGGACCGAACCTTCTTATTCTCCACACAAACCGCGCCAAATGGAGAACACGCGTCAGTCACCGCTGCATCGCAACGAGAGCAAGAACAACAATTTGGGAAACATAAATATATTGTGTACAGGATAATTGAAGCTTTTTTGTTTTCACTCGTCCAGGTCAACTGATTCTTAAGGAACTAGTCTCGCTATACATTCCACCTCNCACCTGTATCAATACTATGTCGCACCACATGGGTGCGCCCAGACGGTAGTCCTTCCCACCAGAATGTCGTCCGGTGCCTCCCTATTATTTCCCGTACTTTGTGTTGTATGTACTGGAAGGTGGGAAACAATGCCCTTGATAAACTTTTGCCACTCGGATTCGAGGTGCGCCTTTTCACTGGCTGGGTGCTGTCTTTTGGGAGCCCCCACAAGACCCGACAATGTTTTGTACGCAGGTTCTAAAGGAGAACGCTCACTAAACACGCGTACCGCACAATCAGGCAGGTCCAGGATACATCCGGTGGTGAATAAATAATCACTCCCCAAAACAACGTGAATGGTAATTTAGGCGCAACTAGGAATCTAAGCGCGCAAGTCCACTTCCCTACCTGCACAGTTCCACGAACACAAGCCAGGGTATGTAAGGGTTGTCCATCAACAGCTAGAAACTGGCTGATAGGCCCTGCAACAACGTCAAGCTGGCAGGTAGTATATGTCTCTATCAATCAGGCTACATATAGATCCGGAATCCAGCGAGCAATCAAAGTCGCGACCACCAATTTGTGCTTTCAAAACAGGACACAATATAACATCCCTATTCTCATATTTAGAAACAAGAGGGATACGCGACTGACACACCGGAGACTTACCAAGATGCGTACGCCTCCGAGCGGATAATGGGCAACAACGTGCCACGTGTCCACGCCGGCCACAAGTGAAGCATCTCCGCCAGTCGGGTCGTCCGTTCATTGGGACTTCCGCTCTTAGCTGGCCATGTGCACAATCGTCGCCCCTCGTGTAAGCGCTTCCGCAGGCCAACCGACCCTACCCTCGATTAGAAAGAGGGCCCTGAGTCACACAAGTGAACTGTTCATCAGCAGGCTCTACACGTCCGGCCTGGTCCAACAATTCCGCCAGCTTTTCAGCCTTGGTCAAGTTTTTATGGGAGCGGAGGAGAAATTCACGCTGACACTGCGGCTGTCGGGTCCCTTTCAAAAATAATTCTAAAATACGGCTTTCATTCTGCTCTTGCGCCTCCTCTACAAACGTCAATCGCGCTAGTCTCCTTAATTGCTGTATATAACCCATTAAACATTCCGTACTGCGATGGCGCCTTTCAAGAAACTCCCTCCGATATTCAAATACAGGTCGGAGACCTGCAATCCTCCGTCGTAAGAACTGAAATAGGCTCTCAAGATCCTCTGGGATATCAAAATCAACGACTTTTCCGTATGCCTCACGAGAAATCAAAGCCAACACGACGTCCATCTGCCGGTCTTGGGAGAAGTGTCTTACGCAGCAGCGCACCCGAGCTTCTCAGATGTCGGAGTCTTCTCCAATAATGTAATTCTCTGGTGCCGGAAGTCCACGCTCTTGACGTACGTGACGTGCATGTTCAGTGCCTGAAATACACACTTTCTCAGCTTCATGAATAAGTTTCATCATCTCTTCGGTATTTGATGGACTGAACATTATTCGTAAATTAGTGTCCCACCGTGGGTGCCAAAATTGTAATATACCAATGGGTCAGTCACGAGCGACAAAACACAATGTTCAACGTTCGTAATCGAAGCACAATAGGGTCTACCTCACACAAAAGGAGAAGAGTCACAAGACAACGAGGAACGTGTATTAACACAACACAGATATCGAAGGAGATTCCGAAACTTATTCAGGAGGATGAGAAAGTGTGTATTTCAGACACTGAACATGTACGTCACGTAACGACAAGAGCGTGGACTTCCGGCACCAGAGAATCACATTATTAGAGAAGACTTCCACATCTTGGAAGCTCAGGTGCGCTGCTACGTGAGACACTTCTCCCCAGACCGGCAGGTGGACGTCGTGTTGACTTTGATTTCTCGTGAGGCATACGGAAAAGTCGTTGATTTTGATATCCCAGAGGATCTTGAAAGCCTATTTCACTTCTTACGACGGAGGATTGCAGGTCTCCGACCTGCATTTGAATATCGGAAGGGAGTGTATGTGGTTAAACAAGATGGCGGCACACCACAAGTTATTACACTACTCCCTCCTGTCAAAAGCACTGACCGCAGTGCTTCTGACAGTCCTTCTTCTGGCGGTACAATGCATTCCTCGGCTACTTCCAAATCGTCCCCATTAGTCTGCCGACCTCGCCCTGCAGTATATGGCTTCAACCGATTGAAGTGTACTACCGTGAACCCAGACCGGTCGTTGTTGGCTTCACCTATAGTACAGGTGGATTCGGAAATGATCTCATGCACAATATATGGTCCCTTCCATTCTGGGAACTCCATTCTCCGACGCTTCCGCACGTAGCCAGACTTTATCACCCGGTTGCAGGGGGGCGCCCATACGCCTTCTTATCATAATAATCCTTTTGCCTCCGCCGGGCCGTTCGCAGGTGTTCACGCGCTAAGGTATATGCCTTCATCAATCGGTCATGTAATTGGATGCAGTAATCCGAAGTCAACAGGTTGTCTGGCGGCAACCTAGGAACAAGCAGTCGCATTTCCCTTTGTGTCGACAGATAATGTGGGGATTGTGCTGTAGAGAAATGGCCGATAGCCCGGTATGTAAGCAGGCACTGAGAAACGGCTTCGTCCCACGATCTGGTGTTTTCTGAAATTACGAACGCCTTAAGCAGAGAGTTTAGCGTGCGATTGACGTGTTCCACGGCACCATTGCCCTGTGGGTGATAGGCTCTCGTCCTCGTTTTTTCTCATGCCTAATATTTTACAGAGTTCATGCACCAACGCACTTTCAAAATTTGTCTTGCAGCAGCTTCCAAATTGTTCTGGCCCGCATGCCCCAAATTCTCATGAAGCTCCTCCAAGACCATACGAACCGCTGATTCGGGGACTACAATCAGGGCATCATATTCGGAGCCGTGCTGGTAGTATAGAACACCATCGGCTATATAGAGATGGCGCCACAACGACCGCAAACAGCGCGCCTCCCAACTGCATCCTGTCATCTCTTCGGTGGTCGGACGTGGACCGCCCTCTTTCAATCGGTTGTATATGATTTGCAGATCAGCATCGATTACCCTCCTCCGGTCTGACAGTAATCATCAGAGATTAACTAGTCGAGCATGAAGGGCAATCTCCACGACTGCGATTCGGTTGTCTAGACAACACATCAGCGTTCCTATGACGTAATCCAGGCCTGTGTTTGCACTCAAAGTCACACCTGTAAAAAGTCTTGCCAACGGGCAAACCGTCCCTCCGGATCTTTGAAATTTCTCAACCATTGAAGAGATGAATAGTCCGTTCGAACCAAGAAACGTCTCCCTAGGAGATAATAGCGGAAGTGTTTGATAAAATGTGCCAAGGTTAGTATCTCCTTCCTAGTAGTACAATAATCTTTTTCACTTTTGTTGGGGCTTCTGTTTCCATAAGCATTGACGCGCTCTACATCGTTATAATCTAACTGTGACAGGACAGCCCCTATGGCAGCTTCACTAGCGTCTGTGTCTAGAATAAACATTTTCGCGCCTGCCTTGGTATCCGGGAGCGCTAAAATAGGGCCAGTGCACAATGCATCTTTTAGCCGGTCAAATGGCTGTAGGCACTTCTCAGACCACTCAAACAAACGTCGTTTCTCAGTCAACGTCGTTAAGGGTTTAGCCACGTGAGAAAATCCAGGAACAAACCGTCAATAAGAAGCCAACCCGAGGAAACTGCCGACCTCGTCAGTACACACAGGAGTTGGCCATTCTTTCACCTTACGCACCTTTTCCGGATCACAACCCACACCGGCTCTGGAGATGACGTGTCTTAGGTATTTCACTTCAGTCTGAATGGAAGAACATTTCGTAGGATTTAACTTCAATCCAGCCTCACTTAGTTTGGAAAGGACGTTGGATAAATTATACAAATGTTCATCAATAGATCGTCCATGAACGATCACACCACCCAAATAGACCAGGCACTGTTTAAGGATTATATCACGCAGCACCTGTTGCATTAACCTCTGGAAGGTGGCCGGCGCATTCGTTAATCCGAACGGCATGGTTTCGAATTCATACAGTCCGGAGGGTATTACAAATGCGGTTTTCATGCGATCACTAGGCTCTACTTCCACTTGCCAATAACCAGACGCCAAATCCAGGGTGCTAAACCATTCAGCTCCCGAAACAGCATCAATAGTTTCGTCGATCCGTGGTGGCTGAAACGAATCGTTTTCAGTCACCGCACTTAACTGACGGCAGTCAACACAATCTTGAAGAACCATCCTTTTTCTTAACTAACACTACCGGAGACACCCATGGGGATGTTCACGGTCGAACGACCTCTTTCCAACATCTCCGCCAATAGCTTTTGCACCTGCTCTTGGAAATGGATTGGTGAGCGACCAGCCAGTTGCCGAATCGGGCGTGCCTCACCTGTATCAATACTATGTCGCACCACATGGGTGCGCCCAGACGGTAGTCCTTCCCACCAGAATGTCGTCCGGTGCCTCCCTATTATTTCCCGTACTTTGTGTTGTATGTACTGGAAGGTGGGAAACAATGCCCTTGANAGGGGTAAAGAACGTACACTAGTATGTATGCAATCTGCCGAGTAGGCGTACACAAAGAACATTATATGATTGAACGAGTTAGAATTGAACCAATCAGAGTCGCGATGTATCACGCGAACGTCAGTAGCCAATCAGATGCGAGGTGAACGTTGTGGCCTTGCAAAGGACGTACAAACACACACATCATCACTCCCTTCCGGCCAGCTTCGGATTAGGCGTAGATAAAACGGTCGACCGAGTTCGGAGCCCGTGATGAGCGACGAGGATTTGGGGATTTTGCAACAGGTTGCTCCGTACGTGAAGGTAAACTAACTGTCCGGGTTAATCGTCCAGTAAATAATTGACGCTGATTGACTTTCTTGTTGTTATCCAACTCGTATGTACCGGTTCCGAGGTACGCTTTATGGAGACTGGAGATGAGAAGCTTGTTTGCCCTTTGTTGTGTGACTGATTCTTCAGACGGACGAATGTTCCGGGTGCCAGAGTTTTTGCTGACTTGCATAGGACTTTTGGTAAGTCTACCTCCGAAGCAACTCGGTATGTTTGTCTTCATTTGCGGGTTGGTGAGCTGCGTTAAGTTTCGTACGTAGAGCTCTTTGGTTACCGCATGAGTTGTCAAGTCATCAATGGCAGCCACCATTTCAGATTCGTTCATATCGTCTGTATCAGTTTGTATAGGCAAAGGTAGTCGGGAAGGTGCATCAGCTACTTGGTTTTCTGAACCACCTCTATATTTAATTCCGAAGTAGTAGTTCAATAGTCTGGCGTACCACAGACTGATCCGTAATGGCCTATGGCCTTTAGTTTCTTGACTGAAAAGTGTCGTTAATGCTGCATGATCAGTTCTCAGTGTGAAGTGTCTACAGAAAAGGTACACATGCCACTCCTCACAGGCCCAGACACAGGCTAAAGCTTCTTTTTCGCTGGCTGAATGTTTACGTTCCGTACCAGAAAGTGTTCTTGATGCGTATGCGATTATCTTTTCCTGTCCTTGTTGCATTTGGGAAAGAACGGCTCCTAGGCCGACATCGGAGGCATCTGTTGAAACGAACGTACTGCAGGATTCGCCAAAGATACTGACAACGGAAACGGAAACAATCATCTGCTTCACGCGTGAAAAGGCTTCTCTCTGAGTGTCGGACCACTCAAACGGAATATTGGATCTCGTGAGTAATCGCACTGGCTCGACCACAATGGCGAAATTCGGAAGATGGCTCAAGTAGTATGAGCAGAGTCAGAGGTAACGTTTAAGTTGAAGTAGACTCGTAGGTTCTGGAGCATTTGCAATAGCCTCAGTGTTTTGCACGTTGGGGCGAACTCCTCATCAGATATAATGTGGCCAAGGAATGACATTCCAGTTACACAGAATTCACACTTGTTCATGTTCAAACGTAAGTTCAACTGATTGAGACGACCTAGCACAGGGTGAAGATTTGAATCATGTTCTTCTTTAGACTTACCAAAAACACATATATCATCCATGTATACAATAGAACCCCGGCATGGAGATAAAGACTGAGTCATGAATCTTTACCAAGCGGATGGAGCCGAATTCGAACACATTGTTTAAACTTTGTACTGGAATAGACCTTCTGTAGTGAGAAAGGCAGTGAGAGATCTGGAATCCGCCGTAAGCGGCATGTGAAAGAAAGCACTTTTGATGTCCAGTTTTGAGAAAAGGTTTGCTCCGGCAAGTTTAATTAACAGTTCATCTTGATTAGGCAAAATGAATTTTTCAACCACAATTTGTTCGTTAAGCGCTCGAAGATCTGTGCACAATCGAACGCTACAATCTTTTTTGAGAACCGCAACTAATGGATGTACCCAAGCTGAGCATGTTATTGGCTCAATTATGTCATTTTGAAGCATCAGATTAATAGCAGCAGAAACTGCTTCCCGCTTTGCAAGGGGTATCGGTCGCGGCTGTGATATGGAGAACGGTTTTGCATCCGACTTTAAACGAATTTGGTGGGCCACGTTGGCTGCACGACCAATTGAATCAGCAAATAATTGTGGATATTTATGATGTAATAATGACACGTCAACAGAAGCTATTGTCATACGTTCAATAGAAGGTACCAGGTTCAGAGCAACCATTGCGTTACGACCTAACAATGGTTTCCTGTCAGTGTTGCATATATACACAGCCACAGAAGCAGGTGGAGAAAATTCAACACATAGTTGAAGTAATACAAATCCTTTCATTTCTATGGGTGCATTGGAGTAGCTGTCAAATTTATAAACCGTTGGGTGCACAGGTAAATGTTTGAAATGGCGCTCGTAAAATGAATAGGGGATTACAGTTATTGGAGATGCAGAATCTAGTTCCATTTCAAGAGGCAGTCTTAAGGCCGAGGATAGAAAATAGATCGTGCGAACATCTGAACGTGGTAATCGTGGTTCTTTAACAGTCATGGAAGCAGCAGCATATACGTCCGAATGTAGGGCATAAATTGTTTCTGCAGTAGGACGTTCTTCTGGGACAGTAACAGCAACTCTCTCTAGTGCATGTACGGAGCGCGTACGGCAGACTTTTGCAAAATGGCCAATCTTAGAACAACTCGAACATTTAGCAGTTCTTGCTGGGCATTCCAAATTATTCGCTCGATGTCCTGTTGATCCACACCGGAAACATTTGTCAAGCGGTTGGAAGGCAGCTGATGGCTTCGAACTTTTGATCACTGAAACCGACTGTGGCGACTTCGGGAACAATTCACACTGTGATCGAACTTGTTCTTTAATACGGGCCATTTCACAGGCCTTCTCCCAAGACAATTTGGATGCGTCCTCAGTCAAAAGGGATTCACGAATTTTTTCATTTCTTACCCCAAATATAAACTGTTGTATGAGCATGCAATCTTCAAGTTTCTTAGTAGGTATTTTGGAGTAATCACACGGTCGGATGGCTCTTATAAGTCGAGAAATGAATCCTTCTAGTGGTTCTCCAGTTTGCTGACTGATCCGAGAAAAGGTAAACCTGGAGGCGTATACGTTGGTAACGGCTCCCAGTATTTTGTCAATTGTATTCAAGGCTTCCTCCAAAGTGGTTTTATTGCGCAGAGAATGGATGTCAAACTGTCTCTGCCCTTCAGTTCCCAAGTGGTTGCGCAGAAGTTTTAGTTTAGTTGACTCTGTCAAGTCCAGCAATGGATTTAACACGTTGAGCAAATCCAAGTAGTCCGTGAATGTCGTTTTCCACGTAATCCACGAATCCGGCGTTGGAAATACTGTTGGATCCACCCAAAATGTTGCAGGTGCATTCATCGAAGTGAACATTGCCGGCGACGCCATTTGTTGTATCGTAAATCAGAAGCAAGGCAGGGGTAATGAACGTACACTAGTATGTATGCAATCTGCCGAGTAGGCGTACACAAAGAACATTATATGATTGAACGAGTTAGAATTGAACCAATCAGAGTCGCGATGTATCACGCGAACGTCAGTAGCCAATCAGATGCGAGGTGAACGTTGTGGCCTTGCAAAGGACGTACAAACACACACAACAGGTATGTTTTCATGCTTTTGGTATTGATATGTTCGCCGATCTTGGCATCTAGGTTTCAAACGTTTCATCGCCTGGTGATGAAACGTTTGCAACCTAAATGTCAAGCTCGGCGAACATATCAATACCAAAACCATCAACCCGAGCTAGAAACAACACCACCACTGTTCCCAACCATCTGAAAGGTTTTCATGCTGTTAAAATCGGCTCGTTTAAAGTTTCGGACTGTGGGACGTTTTGCTGGTTGTTGTAACCATTAGCAAATAAGATTGAAGGTAAGCAATGAGTGGTCACTTTGACAAAGTTGAGGCTTGATAAGCACTCTGTCTACCAGATGGCTCCATTTAGCGATGACTAGGTCGAGCAGAAAGGGAGTCTGACCAGAACGACGTCCGTCAGGGTTGTGATATGCTGCGTCCACACCATCCGCACTATCAGCATCGAAGAGCAAGTCGAGATTCCGTTCACGCACCCATAATAAGCAGATGAGTAAAGCATTCGAACTAATTGGAAATCCTCGTGAAAATCATATAAAACAATTCCAGTTTCAGCGAACAGAACTGTTTTCGATAAATTCTCATCTTTGGCTGGCACAATTATATATCAGATCAAATTACAATAACGGAAGTGATTGATAGGAAATGGTACGATGGTAAGGCGGTTGGGTATATCGTGAACACGACCTAGTTGTGGTTAAGCTCACAAGGTTTTGGGAAGTCAATGTTAATTGGGGTGAGATGTGGGGGGTGGAATCGAATTGCCTCGTGAGCCGAGTGTACGTGTTTGGCCACGGTAATCCCAAGGTGTGAACGGAATGTTTTTGAACACACAGATCCGGTTGACGTAATCGGATTGCGACCGCCTCGGCTATGGACAGGATGCCTCTCTTGGTCCTTCGTGACGCGGCCGTCGGGGCACGGTAGACAATGTGAAACGCTCTATCCGTGTCCATGTGTCGGTCACATCGACTGGGTGGGCCAGAATGGATGAGTTGATGTTCCTTGTTAGTTCAGAGCGAAGCCACGCTGGGCAGTGTTCACGAATTCTTTTCGATAAACGCCTATTGGTGCGACCAATATTTGCTGAACCACAGGAACAGTCAAATGAATAGATCGAAAATGAGGCTTCACTGTCAAGCATATTATCTTTCAGATTAGGTGGCACAGTCCGTTTTGAGTGAAACGTTACGACGGGACTTGTGACATATTGGGTACTCCCAATCGTATCAGTTGGTTGGCGCGTTATCATTTCGGCTGCTGCGACACCTCTGAAACACAGAGCTACATAGATCTTTTTCTTATCAACTGTGATAATTGGGGCTTGCATTGGCCTCTCTTGCATGTTCCTGATAATGAGCTTTTCTGTATAGGCATTGCTTGGAAGGATATCCTGTATCATGCTTAGCTCCCATTCTATCGTGTCTTCTGTACAGATACTTTTCGTTCTAGTTGTCAAGCAGCGTACAAGAACCCGTTTCATACTAATCGGCACATAGCTGTGGAAGCGTAGATATTGTCCACTCCATGTTTTCTTTCTATATACACTTCGTTGTAACGATCCATTTGGTCAGTGCGTTAGAGCTACGTCCAAAAATGGCACACAGTCATCAGCTCCTTGTTCCAAAGTGAATACAATGTTCTTATTCGCCTTGTAGAAAACGGTCAAAAGCTTTTGTAAATCTTCCGTTGTGTCCACTACGCAAAAATATCGTCTACATATCGTCGATAGTAACTGGTTTTTCTAATGGTCTCGTCCAACTGGTTGTTCTCGAGCATGTTCATAAATGTCTGCCAATAACGGGCCTAACGGTGAACCCATAGCCACATCACCAATCTGGCGATAAGGCTCACCATTGAATTGAAACTGGATGTTACTAGTGCAGAACGTCAATAACTCCTTCAACTCAGTCACAGGTAGGCCGGCGTTAATCTGCTGGGTTTCGATGTGATCACATAAAAATTGTATTGTTTCGTAGATAGAGACGAAACATCTGAAGATATTTTCTTGTCCGACACGTTGAGATGAGTGATAGAATCAACAAATTCAAACGTGTCTCAAAGCGTTGTACTCTTAGGTGTTGACTAGTTCAACGGGATGGGTGTCGTCGTCGGACGAGGGAGGACGATAAATAACCCCCACTAGAAATAAGTCTTGGCCACGCAGTGCTAGTCAGGGTCACAGAGCGTCACATTTGTCAGAGGACTGGAAGCTACTGGTAACCGTGGGTGTCGGGAGACACTGCTGAGAGGAAACCTCAGAACCCCCCATTCTCCCTTGGTCAGAGTCATCCCGGTAATCTGGAGAGCCGGGGGTACTTAGTTGACTGTCACTGATGTCACCCGTAAGCCAGATCTCCATGAAAGCGCACATGTGTAGTTGGGTGTCAGTAATCAAACGTCTGGTTTCCGGCAAGTTATTGGTCAGACTCAGACAGTTCGTATACATGCACTTGAAAGTTACTTCCTCATCGGATTTCGCAAGAAGGGGGAAAGAGAGTTAGAAGAGGAGCCTGTAAAAGAGGGTCTAGAATTGGAAAGGGTGATGTGGCTGTACTCGGTCTGCCCCTCCGTGTTATTCTGACGGCCCCCCTATGAAGCTTCAAGCGCGAAATCACCGACTATGCGTAGGCCAACGGCGCCAAAGGAAGCTTGACCAGCGTTTTTGGTATCGCAGCTTGCGGCCTGTGCGCTCCTGTCGAATTTCTCTTCTTGGGATGGTGCATGGAAGTTTTCACTCACGGAAAATTCGACTTTGTCTGCTCCCGCGGGGTTTGAAAGACGGCTATGCACGTGGTGTTGTGGTGCCACTGAGTAAAACACCTAGTAAGGAGGGCTAAAGAAATTCTTTTGAGATCATAACAAGCAGCCCCTCGGGCCACTTTCGTTGCGAATTCTTGGGAGGAAGTATTTTCTGCTGGGTCTTTTGGTAAGTTTTGGAGTAGATAACTCTGAATGCGGTTTTGGTGCGACTTTAGTGCCCCCAGTACTTGTGCCCGTGCTTGGGACGTCAGTCGTTGGAACGCCGGTGCAACTGGTGTCTCCACTGCTGCCGTCTCACTCCCTGTTGCCGAGAGCGATCGGAAGATACGTCTTCCGGTGGGCGTTGGAAGACCTCAAAGTCGCTCTTTTTATCACCACGGCCTCGGGGCTGATCACGTTAGCAAGGTAACCAAAGAGCCAAGTGGCTTTTTGGTTGTCTTGGCGCGCAGTCTGCTTTAGAGTACGAAGCGTACGTGTAAAATGGAAACGTTAAGTCTGATTTAGCTAGCTCGGTTGGAGATGTCGAGAGGCAGCTGCCTCATAAAACAACCCCACTTGCTCTGAGAGCCTTCTCCTTCATTTTCATTGCCGCCCTCTCCACGTGTGCATTTAACAGGGAACTGCCTTCTCGGTGATTGCAACACCATGGAGGGCAAACGTCATGTATTCACTGTGAGACTGTAACTCCAGCTCCATTTGGGACAGAGTTCGTTGGTCCTACTCTGTCTTACTCCCCATGGTGGAAGTAGAAGGGGGTACATAACTAAGAGGGGCCTCGCATTTACAACCACAGGTTTTCTGCGTCGGTTTACTTGTGGCGGTCCGTGTATGACCAGTCAGTGATGGAGCGGAGCCTTGGTTTTCCTCAAAGATGCAGCTCATGTAGATAAAATTGAGAGATGAAGAGGCTATCTGCAGGCGCTAGTGTTCGTTAGGGCCACTGCACTTGAAGTGATATCACTTCTGTCAATGGTAGCACTACATGCCGTTTTGTGCAAACATTTTACACTCATACCGACTACAGACGCTCGCTTCCTCAAACAGCGTCTGCTGAGTCCCAGCGCTGCCAGATTTAACACGCGCCACCGTCGATAGAGACGGTGTTTCAGAAAGAAACATACACGATAATACGAAAAAATCCGACACTATGCAGTCCAAAAAATTCGATACTTAGCGAACTGTCATGTTATTCGCTAACGAATAACGGTAATCCTATGAATTTCCTGATGCACAGGCTACCAGTAGGACAGAAATATGAATAGACATTGACGCTGAGAATACTTCGAGTTGCCCGCGGCAACCCTGAGGTCACTGAAGAACTGAACTTTTTCTGAGAATAATTCGGGATTTTTAACGGAAAAATTTCAAACTGGTCGAACATATTCGCCAAAGCATCTCAAGCTGATGCTAGTGTTTTTATCGCACGTGTCATTCGTTGGCGCCTTCGCAGGTCTACGCGCCTGGGCAGCAGTTCGTAAGACCCTCCAACTATATTCAGGATAGCCATATCTACGGCTTACACCCTACGCTTAAACTCAAATGATATGAGAATGAGACCTGCTCCTCGCTGATTGTCTTAAACGAACTGGGGCGCTTAAGTGCATTGCTCCGCACAGTCGCAATCACTAAATCCTGGTGAAATATCTCATTCTGATCCTGAGATAGACACTATTAACACACTACTTTCCCTCGCAGGCGATATGAAGTTGTTGTGACTGGGTGGCTATCTATGTTCGTACTTCGTTGCAGGCCTTCTGGTATGATAATGCGTACTTAGTGCTATTCCTGAAGTGATTGGGATCGTTGAACGATAGGGGCAACCCCACGTTAATCACCTACGAACCAAACCGAGGATAAATTACTTCTGAGTGGAGGAAGAATCTTGACTTCTGGGAGCTATCCTATGCACTGTCAATGGGTGACTGGAAAATTCTATAAACACATTCTAATCTCCTCTAACATGGGGCTTGTGGGAGGAAAGCCAGCTAAAATCTTCAGTATCGTAGTAGCGTCGGACTTTACCGAACAGATAGCGGATTCAGTCAGCCGGCAGAGTCGCCAGAAACCTTAGCGTCTGGAAAATATTCTCACCAACGAAGACATAATGGTCGACACTATGGGATTAATCGCGTCACTAAGCTTAAACATTCATGCAGCCATTCCCTATGATGTCTGTAGCACCAATATTATCAAGGTAGTTGTCAGGGGCAGCAGAAGTGCGCAAAAATGAGCGTCTACTCATTGCGCCCGCAGTCGTTCTTCAAACGCGGGCTAACTACACTTTCTTTCACGCGGTTGATGGACTCTGTATAAAAGTCGCAACCACACACCGAAACCCGTAATGAGTCTACACCACTGAAGGCTCATTTGAGTTAGATAACGACTTTGAAGGAAACATACGCAATTGATGTACTTTGTTTATTCTTAAAAATCTAACTAGCCATTCGCAAATGCTTTTAGCACCCTGGCCTCACACACGCTATCGAGCTCATTCAAAGTTTCGGCGAATGCAAAAGAGCTAGTAAGACGCTGGCACTGCTAAAAAACGTTTCGGTCACTTTCGTTTTTGAAAGCTTCATCCGCCCGTACCTTGAAAGTGTTGCTGGGATCTGGCCACTTTTTATTCAAAGACGTAATGTTTTCTGAGAACTTGTGATGATGTTCGGAATTCTCAGTTAGGCCTTATGGAGTTTTGGGTCTATACCTGTTGGGGTTCCGTCACCCTGCTAGAGACCTTATACTTCCCTACGCAATCTCCATATTGGCTAGCCATCCATGTACCCCCATGCTGAGTATGGTTTATAATAGTTCTCTAACCGATCATCGTTTTGCAGTAGAGGGCCAACTTAGCCAATTAAGATGTCGCCAAGGCTTGTTCTTACCACAGGTTTGTAAGGTGTTGAATACTCCTCCAGACTGTTATTTCCGCAGCTCCACTTCCGTTTTCAAGGCTTGCCTTGATACACTCCTGCTACCTTAGTTTAGATGTTGCATCTGTTTTCCGTGTTTTGGTTGCCGCTTCCAGTTTGTGATTTTACGCCCCGGGACACGGGACCCTCAAATCCGCTGCCTACCATTTCCGTCAAAACTAAATTGGTCTTATCGAAGTGTGACGACTTTATATCATTGCACTCACCGCATTCGATTGAAAACGTATTATTTACTTGCCATTGGATCTTGAATTAGAGAGCTGCCATTCAAAACTGCATTTAACTACAGTGCAGTGTGCAAAAGTCATGAAGAAGGAAAGTAAAATCACGTCAACTCCTTTGGAAATCGATTGTGGGGTACTAAGAAATGATTGCATGTTGGTCGCAACGAGGAGTTCTAGAGTACAAGCTACATGTTGGTGATCTGTTCATTTGCATCCGGTCTGTTGAAGTTTGTGATCGAGTGGACTCCTTTGCTCGACAACGTTAGGAAGTGGTTTGGGAATAGTTTGTGGGATACTGAGGGATCTGTTGTGGACAACGCATTTTCTCTCAGTAGTATCTGTTTACATTTGGGGTTAGATCTATGAAATAGAAAGATACCTGGGAACTATATATCGCATGTTTTAATGGTTGTTTGCTGGGTCCAGTTGTAAGAAGGGGTCAAGTTTTGGGCTTGCTTTCCGCCGTTAACGCAGCCCAAGTTTGTTTGTTCTCCTTGAAGCATTCCACCCAAGGTCGGGGAACAGTCGGCGGTTCAACTAAAACCAAAAAGGAAAGTCCCGAATATATATTGCGCGAATAGTAAATGAGCTCACTGTATCACGACTCTGTTCTAGAAAAAATAAGTTAGACCTGAAGGACTGACAAAACGGGGTAATTAGCGTCTGTTGTTGCGAATTAACGCTGGCGGTTTGTTGGTTACTACTAGACGTTATTACTAAGATGCATACAACCAACAGACTGAAGTATGAGTTGGTACCGTTCAACATCCTTAGCATGAACCCACAAGGATTTGTGTATCTGCTTTTATCAACCACAGAATCCACCGTAACTGTTGGCTTGCTGCACGGTCTCGAGAATGAGTATTCCTCTCTTATGGAAAGTGATGTGCACTTCGATGGACTGGGTTCACATTGAGACAAACTTCTCGTTACCTCCGGTCGGAGTTCGCTTGACAAGCAGGTCGTTCAAATACAACCAGCAGAACAACGAAATTTGAAAACGAAAATTTAAGTCTCCTGATCAAAATCTGCACTCATTAAAGCGACTAACAGATGAATCGCGGTCATCGTCCATAACATGAATTTTCGATTCGATACGCACTCACTGGGTCAAACTAGACAATCAACTTTTTTCTGCTCTATCAAAACGACTTTGCCAGATACAACGAGAGAGAGAGAAATCTTCTCTTTTACCTCTTATCATCGGGGGTAGAAGAAGTGTTTAAGTAGTGTGTTTTAGTAGTGGTGTACTAGTATTCTGGGTCACTGTTATATAGCATGTCGGGCAAAATACTGAGATCGCTAAGTCACACTAACATGACATTTAGTGTAGATGACTTTCAGGGCGCCCATGTGTTTGTTTCAAAGGCTGTTTGATTAGTGTGAGTGAAGGAGAGCAACACTAAACATGTTTGAAATGAATCGGTGAAAGTCATCACTCTCTGGCTCAATTTGTGGTCATTGCTGAGATCTACAACTCCCATCAGAAATCAATATCAATTTGAGTCTGTTTATGAACATGGGCTTCTAATACATCCACTTCCATCCTAAGTTCACCGTGCAAAACCGATACTTGCCGCTGAAGCTGATAACCGGACATTACTTGAAGCGGTCGTCAGGATCACTTTATCAGCGTTTCATCTCAGAAGTCGATTAACTACTAGCCAGTCCAATAGTAATCTACTAACCAACTAGTCCATTTCTTTACAAAACGATTTCGGGGGTGCGAAGCGAATAGGAGAATTTGAAAAACTTCATGCGCTTCTCTACATCAATATAAGAAAACATCATTAACGTCTGGGCGTTTGGTGTAGAAGGTACAGAACTGATGATGCCAGGATATAAACAGAAGACTTCTTAATATAGAGCCGGACTCCCAATACCGTGTGGTCTTTGATGAAGTTACAAGATCACTTTCGGTGATCAAAACGAATTCTTTCTACACTCGCTGCGTAAATTTGAGCAAACACAAGTCGGGTAAGCTGGGGCAGAACGCCCATGTTTTTCCGTTGTTGAAGTAGGTCCCGACGTAGGAACTAGACAAGTGGAGCATCAGCCATTGTATTTTGTGAACTGAATCAGTCGAAACTGAAATGAGCTGAGCAGGAGCGATTTCTTAATATCATGAAACCGAAAAGAAAAAATGTTCCAATCGGCACGTAACTATTTGCGCACATCAGGTGTCATGTTTTTTTTCTTTTGACGTGTTGTTTAGAGGCATCCGGACAAATCGCGTTCAGAGTCACACGTAGAACGATATATCTTGTCAGATGTTGGTGTTAACGTTAGCCAAGAAAGTAACTGATTTCTCATTTACTTCGAGCCCCCTCTGGCTAGCCCTTCATTCTTCGCCCGATCACCTTGCTCCTAACGGAGTAGCTTTTATTCTGTTGAATTTTTATCACAGCCGCAACATTCAGTTACATTCAGTTCCATGAAAAACTATATTGCATACCTTGTAAATTTTTCTCGCCGCCATTTTGTTTCCGCTCCAATTCGGGTGTGCTGCCATGAGGTACGGGTGGTGGTGAAATGATGCGCTCGATCATGTCACCGAGCACTTGGAAACACGGTTCCACAATAAAGTCGATGAAACCTGCACGACACAAAGTTGGGAGGAAGAGGTGCATCCGTCATATGAGAGCGCAGGTAAGGTAACCCAGAAAGCAAACGGATATATGGATATATTGCCGTTAATTCATCTATGGTTGTACAAAACTGGGATTTTGGCTTATGCCGGATGCTTCAGTGTAGGAAGATGACACGAGGATGCCCATGTGGTTGTTGAATAAAGTGGTCTAGTAGTTCAACCGGATTCGAGTAGACATGATTCATTTTCCCAAGTCTCATTTTACCGGGGCCAGATGACGCATCTAGCCAGAAGTACAGACCCAGTAGCCTTGACTACGCTGTTTTAGCCAAATCTGACGAATTACTCTTGTTTACCTGTTTCATGCATTGAATGTGGTCTCTCGGTTAGGCCGCCTGGTGATCGTCCGGATGTTGTCATTTTTGCTGTTTTTGTATGTAAAGAACTAGCCAATAGACAGTGAGATATGCTGGTTGGCGCGGTAACAGGGACTGTCAGTGGATCAACGAAGCGTAAACGTTAGTATAAACCCCGTTCAATGAAATGAAATCTAAAGAGACAAAAGTGACCCAACGATTAACAAACGGAATCGCGACGGCTGTTGCATGGGCATGTTTTATGAGGCTGTTTCATTTTTCAGCAGGCTGCAATAAATGCTTATCATACTATCAAAATGTAGTACTTTCCATACAGGTGGGTAACATTACGGTGCAAATAAGCGCAGTCTTAGAGAAACAGCAGTTTTTGAAACTGGTACACTAAGTTCAAACAGCAACGGTTTCGAATTTCCATTCAGACACGTTACCACTAGTTTGACGAACGTTGTGACGGTCGTCTATCGAAGAAAGTGAAGCAACTGCGTATTCCAAGCAACAATCGATAAACTGCCAATCGATAGTCATTAACAATGTACAAGCATTCACCGACTTCTAAAACTTGCACCAAATCCGACAGAGCAGACCTGTGTGTATGTAGGCATGCGCAACCTTGAGTCTATGTTTTTATGATCATTTTGTACATTTGTCGGCCGCCTCTCTGACACCAGTTGACCGACTACTTTGTTGGGTGGGAATATTACGCGACCACGCAGTTCACCAGGTGAGATCACAACCGTAGAACACACATAGAGAGCATATTTCCAAACCACCATCGCATAAACCATTTGTGCGCAGCAACAATTTATAACGCGGGGAAAAAATCACTGAACGGGCGGGTCACGTTCACCCATTCCATCTGCAAGCTTTTGAATACAGGCCCTGTGAAGCTACTATCGACAAACGAACTCGTTTTCTTGGTAAAATACTCCAGTGGTGGCTCATGAAGGGGATTTTCAGCCTCGTTTTTGATGGTTGCGCTAAAGTGTGTTTCCACGTTGCCTCCCACTCAGTTCGCCTTTAACTGCGTGTCCGCTGAATGGGACAGCTCGTGAAATGTTCGTATATTTTCGATCACGTAAAAACGTCCACAGTTTTAAAAGACGCCTTTCTGAGGTGAGGCAAAAGAACTCCGTGATATTATCACTGAACCACATAACAACTTATGATATTTCACACTGACAATTTATCTGTAATCTTGTTACTTTTTATCCGTTGTCTTGAATACATGTTCATTTTATCCCATATACTCTTCACGACCGATGAGTAATGGAAGATTTCAGTTTAAGTATACAGCAATCCTACTTGTTCACTGCTAACTGTGTTAAAGTTACGACTAACATTTGTACTATTTTTCCTCCTCAATTTTTGTATGCGCTCAAATGTTTGTTTGAACGAGTATGATCACCGAAGAGTCGACCGCGCATTCAAACGTGCGGCTCCGCAGCTTGCTCGCTTGTCGTTTCGCTGTACTAACGTTTCATCTTACTATTAGCTCGCTCTCACGTCGATTTCGCGTGTCGGCAATATACTCCTTGTCTACCCGTTGCGTTATTCGTAAATGGCCGGCCATAGCCCGTCTGAACTCTACAA
>QNGE01000835.1:192667-211298 GCA_008508345.1 Paragonimus westermani
AGTCGACCGCGCATTCAAACGTGCGGCTCCGCAGCTTGCTCGCTTGTCGTTTCGCTGTACTAACGTTTCATCTTACTATTAGCTCGCTCTCACGTCGATTTCGCGTGTCGGCAATATACTCCTTGTCTACCCGTTGCGTTATTCGTAAATGGCCGGCCATAGCCCGTTTGAACTCTACAAACGTGTGAACCCGTTTAGGATATATATCAGTGTTCAGTTTTCCCTTTCCTATTACTTTTTGGGTGCGTATAGTGTATATGTAGTGCATATATATACATTTATATATCCGTTTCCATTCGCTCGGTCACCATGGACACTAACGAGGTTAATTCTGAATTCTCGTCTTCCGTATCGTTGATCACACTAGCCCTTCTCGCTTTCGGGGATCTCGATTCAGAACTGCGGTTCGCCGTATTGGAAAAAGAGTTCGACAACCGGCGCATGAAAAATGACTCGGACAATTTCTCACAGCTTACACTGTTTCTTCACCGAGATATACTGAACCTGGTTAGTGATATCTTACTGGGGTTGGCAACCGATCGTTATGAGTCCGCTGAGCAAACGATTCTTGAGAAACCACGGCCATCCGATAAAATGCGCTTGGAACAAATGTTCCAACGGTTACATTTGAGGGACAAGAAGCTGCCGGTTCTTCTTGGGAAAATGCGACATGTAGTAGGCAAACCACAATTGCCTGAGTCGTTTCTGTAAGAGTTGTGGGTACAAAGGTTGCCTGGGTACACACAGGGGCTACCTTCCGTGTTCCCCTCATGTCCGTTGAGTGAACTAGCGGTTTAGGCCGACGTTATGCATGAACGTTTCCGAGGCACGAGGCAACCAACAGTTGTTGGGCAGATAGTTAACTCCAACAGTTTGATTCGTTAGCCGCGAAGAACGCCGGAATAATAAACCTGCGCAAAGCATTGGAATGTTGTGAACGCGACCCTTTAGGAACAAACACCGAGATAGCTCAGTTGCAGCGTGAACTGGCTGATCTTCGTGCCAGAATTCAACGTAATAGGTCACCATCCAGAATTTTTAAAACGCGCGCCCGATTACCGCCCGGAATAAGAACGGGCAGTGTTTGTTGGTATCGTGAGACGTATGGTGAAAACGCTGGACGATTCCGATCGCCTTGTAGCCGTTGTGCTAACAAACGTTTGAACCAGCAGACCAGCGACCGTCACAGGCCAGTCAAACAGCAATCATCTTTTCTTTCTGAGGGATTTAACCCCCAAAACGCATTTTTCAATCGGCGCAGGAGCGGAGGTTAGTGCCATTCCACATTTAATAATGGATGCGCGATCAGAATCCGGCACTACTTTCCGAGCTGCAAACAGTATGTCCATTACAACCTTTGGCCACCGGCTGCTGAATTTAAACTTTTGTCTTCGACGCGATTTCCAATGTGTTTTCCTAGTAGCTAATATACCTTTTCCTCTCATTGGCATCGACTTACTCCGACATTTCGATTTACCGGTATACGCACGTTGATCGCGTTTGATGGGTATCTCGACAAGACTAAATGTTTGGGACAAGCCGTCGCAAGCGGCTGTGATCAGTCCTATGCCAGCCAATCTCGTAGTTTGCGAGCCTCACGGGAAACTTTCGTCCGAATTCCCTCAACCGATCCGTCCCACCAACGAACTGCCGGCCGTGATAACCGACGTCGCGCATCACATTGTCACACGGGGGCCGCCAGTNTATTTCATGTATTGCGAACCCAGTCGCCGATTCTTTGCCACGCATTAATGCTACATTGAGCACGACCAAATGCTTAGTCGATCTGGAAGCAATCTCAGCCGCACAGGACAACGATCCAGAGATAAAGCAACTCCGCCGGTCCACTTGCCTTAAGTTAGAAAGTGGTCCCATGAATTCTTCCAGAGGTATGATTATTTGTGACACTTCGCAGGGCATCCCTCGTCCGGTAACTATATTGGCCTTTCGCCGAATTTTTGATACCTTGCACAACATTTCTCACCCCGGCATACGTTCAACAGTCAAAATGGTCACATAGCGCTTCGTCTGGCGCAACATCAATCGCGACGTCCGCACTCGGGCGAAAACGTGCACACACTGCCAGCAATCGTCACGCGCGTACCCCATTGGAACGTTTTTCAGCCCCCGATGAGCGTTTCTGCCATGTGCATGTCGGTCTGGTCGGACCTTTGCCACCCTCTGATGGGTTTACTTATATCCTGACGTGTGTATACAGGTTTACGCGTTGGCCAGAAGCTACACCAATTCCGAATTGCTCGTCGGAAACCGTCGCACGGGCGTTCTTGGACCATTGGGTCGCTCAGTTTGGTTGCCCTGCTGTAGTGACCCTCAATCGGGGGTCACACCAGTCCACAGAGCGCTCGGTTGTAGTAGAATTCGCACAACAGCTAACTGCCCGGCAGCCGACCGGTTGGTTGTGCGTTTTCATCGGCATCTGAAAAGTTCGGAAACAGATAGCGAAAACCCCTCATAGCACGAGGTTTTGCCACTAGTACTGTTAGGTATCCGTAACACGTTGAAGGCACACACGCATACCCCCCCGCTCAGTTAGTCTATGGGCGCTCCTTACGTTCACCCGGTGAGTTGGCTGCATCACGCGCAACGGGACCCATCAACTTCGCGGATTACGGCTAGCGGTTAGCCCAACACATAAGGCGACCCCGACCACTTCCACCAAAAGAACAGACGACGCCAACGCACGTACATCCTCATCTGTCAGCTTGTTCTCATGTTTTGGTTCGTTCAATTACTCCTCGACGAACTTTGAACCCGCCATATACCGGACCGCATCGCGTACTCGCACGCTATGCTAATATTTTCGTGTCGGAGCGCAATGATAAACGCGAGGTGATCTCTATCGATGGACTAGAGCCAGCGTTTATAGAGGTACCAGATAGGGAAACTGACTCGCGAGCAGCAGCGCACTCTTCGGTCAGTACATTACATAGCGTTTGTACGGATTCGGCTTCACTTGCGACACCGCGTGCTTTGACGGAGCCAAGCATCCAGAGCAGGCGCGGTCAGAATTTGCGCAGGCCAGTGCGATTCGCAGACTACATGGGCGTCCACTGTATCTAATTTTTGTTGTTGTCGCACCTCCTCACCAAGTTGATTTTAGATGGCTTGACCTACAGCAGGTTATTTTGACGAGATGTTTTCTTTCGAAAAAAGGAAGCCTTGTCTTGTCAGACGCCATGGAATCAGAAGCCCGGTGAGGTTATCGTTTTCAGTTTATGAGTACTGTACGTTCTAGATACCTAGAGCTGGCCATCCATCATCTGCGTGGGACGCTGAGTGTGCGCATTGCGAGAAAATGCTGGAAAGCTCGAGTTCCTGTGAAGGTCGCCTACGACGGACGTGAACAAGGCTATGGCCCTATTAGGCCGAACACAACGTGTCTGTTCCCAATTCCACTGCTGCCTACAACTATTAAGCTGCCCGACCGTTCCTCCCCAACCACTTTCAATTGGTTTCCCTCCCCCTTCCACCGGACGTGAACGCAAGCTGTGGGGCAGGAACAGATTAGACCATTTATGCTCGAGTCAACGGTTCTGGTTAACTGTAAAACTTCTACAATATCGAAGGTAACACTCTGGTTGTCTTCTAGCGGGGACTCTGTGGCGACCTTATTTGTTTACTGCTAACTGTGTTAAAGTTACGACTAACATTTGTACTATTTTTCCTCCTCAATTTTTGTATGCGCTCAAATGTTTGTTTGAACGAGTATGATTACCGAAGAGTCGACCGCGCATTCAAACGTGCGGCTCCGCAGCTTGCTCGCTTGTCGTTTCGCTGTACTAACGTTTCATCTTACTATTAGCTCGCTCTCACGTCGATTTCGCGTGTCGGCAATATACTCCTTGTCTACCCGTTGCGTTATTCGTAAATGGCCGGCCATAGCCCGTCTGAACTCTACAANATTTCGCGTGTCGGCAATATACTCCTTGTCTACCCGTTGCGTTATTCGTAAATGGCCGGCCATAGCCCGTCTGAACTCTACAAGTAGGCCGAACGCAGGGAGTTTGTTCCGCCTTTGTATTCAAATTTAGTTTCTATTCATCAGTTGGAGTAAAAGAAGCACACTGTCCAGAATTCCGATATGCGCAATGGCAGGGAGTTATGCGGGTAACAAGGGTTGAACTTAGAGGTAATGCATGTGTATCGGAAGTTTGGTTGAACATGAGAGTTGCCAACAGTTATGAGTTGTGATGAGTTTATATAGGGCAAACTGCCCAGAAGTAATATGAACTGTCGTCGATCAGGTTGTATGAACTCTGCAATTTTAATTTAGCGGGGTACTCAATTCAGGTTCGGTGAAAGGAATTAACGGTAGATGTACTCCACAATCGGACAGCTTGGGCGTTGTATGAAGACAATTGTGGATGATCGTTCAGATGTGACGCTCCCGGCATATGTACTGTAAGCTTATTGATGATATACTCAATACGGCAGCTTAACGAACATGCGGGAAATCGATATTCAGATATGGTGCTAGCTAAAGGAAAGATATATGGCCTAACAGCTCACTTGGTCGGCATAAGTTAGTTAGGAATATTAAAAGCTCAGTTTTCAGATGCATTTGTGAAATTAATAATACCACAGTCATTTTGCACTACACTTATTTTCTCATTAGGATAATTATATGCGGGTTTATGTAGAATAACCTGTCAAACATCTACTGTATCGAATTAACAACGTCAAGATAAATAATAGTCTTGAACAAGAACTGTTTCGGAGGTGAATTTGCTTACCGATCTGTGACTGAGGAACGACGACCGTGTTTCGGTCACAAAGAGGTGAAATTGGAAGGTCAAGGTCTTTCTCTCGATCCCCCTAAAACAAAACGGGATTTAATCAGCAATTTTGTTTGCGCAACATCTGTCATTGATTCGTCACCGTAATATAAATGCTACCACTATAACACAACTGTTGCTATCCACATCTTAAAATTAATCAGCTTGAATTATAAGTTTACGTTGAAACTTTGTGTGGTCAATTAGTTGCACCAACTAAAGCATCAGCTCTGAACGAAAGGAAGCTGATCACAAAGTAGGCTAGTTCGTACTATCGGTAACATATATATATATATATATATATATATATATACGTATGCCTCAACCAAAGCCGTTCCTCATCAATTAACATGTGGACGTGTCTGACCTGTTACGGGAAACCAATCCCACCACGCCTTTCAGGATTGGAAAAAGGAGTGTGAATAGTTTTATTGAATAGTACGGATTGTGGAACCGAAGTGAATCATATGCTGGCTGGTAATTTGAAGTTCATCAACATGAAAACATGAGAGCCGTACACTAGCAAGAGAAAAGACGATATATAAAAACTTGCCCAGAACGAAACACGAGGAAGTTATTGGAGAAGTCACTTTTGAGTGTATTCGTTTTCAGTAGAGGACTGATCCTCAGGTTATGCGGTCTGACTAACGTGCGATAAGAATGTGTGCATCTAAGACCCATTTTAGGTATGGACACTTTGTACTGTCATTTTGGCCATGTCGTCACCAGTCTACTTGAACCCACCGTGTTGGAACCGGTGACGGACAGTTTTCGAGCGCGGTTCAGTTCATTGACGTAACCGTAGACCTAACTCTGAACAAATGGACAATGGTAGCTTTCTAATGTACACTGCTTCTTACTAAAGTGTTTCTAAAAGAGAAATGAGAACCTGTGCGTTTATTTCGGACTTACTAACAGAATTGTGTGCATTCCATAAGAGGAGCTGAGAAAATTATCGATGTCAAGTTTCGGGTGGACGGCAAGATATACCAGTGGAGGGCTAGAGTACCAGTGTGCCTTTTTCTGGGCCGCTCATGGGGGACGTTCTCATGAACAAACTGGAAACTAACTAGGTCTGCATATTCTTTCAAGAATTCACGTTTTATTACGCTGTGCCTTCGTAGTTTATTTACTTCATCAATTCGGATTTCACCATAAATTGAATTGTGTCCATTTGTAACTCACTCCGTAACAATAACTTCCATATGAGGTATGGCAGCGATGGTCAAATAAATATTCTGGCTGGGTCCAGCAAAAAGTGTGAGGGAAAAAATCCTGAAGTGGTTGGTACACTTACTTTGGCAGTTTCACTTGGTGAACTGAGAGGTGGAACCTCATGCGATGTCTGGGGAGTGAGGTGTCAATAATCTCTGCCTTGGAACTGCAAGATGAGACAGAGTTTCTGAAAGAAGTGCTCGCACTGAATGGCTGCCCAGTGGATTTCACTCAAAAGACTGAGATTGCTGAACTTTAGTTGGTGCTGAAAAGTTGTAGCGACTATAATAAATGATATTTTGATAGTCGCATTCATCTGTACATTTTCTATGATTTCGATTTTCTACCTACTTTTGTTTTAGTCAAGCTACCCATTGTGTAACATCCGTCCCAGGGCCAACACACAACTCGTTCTGTGCCTCGCTAGCTTGACGTGTCTCTCTGTACTATCTATTTTCCAGGGTCGGTAATAATATACGAAGTCAACGCGCTGAGACTTGGCTTTTCATTGTCGATCGATTGTCGATAGTGATAACTGACAGGGTTTCACTTTGTTCGATCAGTTCCAACAAGGTGGCCCTACGCCTTGTTATCTTCCTTAAATAAACCGCAATTTTCATCGCTATTCTTACAACAGCTATTGTTACTCCTTCCCTTCCCTTTATTTGGTCCGAGCCCTGAGAACTTCTAAATGTTAAAATTAGACCGTTTCCCTCCATGTCTTTTGTTGGGCATCTCATAATACTCATCCTTTCTCGATGCGTGTACAGTCGTTTTGTTCAGACACAACTAATGACCATTTGTTTGAGTGAGCTCGACTCCCTCTTATCGTCCACCATTATTGAGCGGTGTCTGGTTGTCGACTTGCTATACAGGCACGTTCTCTGTTTGACTTCGGATGATTTTTACATCCGGAGTGAAAGTTTCAATTTCGTTGTACATCGGTTCAATTACTTGGCTCAACGGTATTGGACGCAAGCATCTGTGTACTCCCGCTCGACATCCCTGTTCTAATGGTCAGGCTGAAAACTTTGTTAAAACACTCAAAAGTGCTATAGCCTCTCTCTTCAGTGTACTACATTCAGAGACCTTGAAAAAGGTGTTGACAACTTCTTGCTACAATATCGCAATGCATGTCACTCAACTACACATGAAAGTCCCGCCAAACGTTTTAAAGGAAGGTCTTCGAGGTCAAACTCGATGTGTATTCAATCCTCTGAAGTTAACTTATATCATGGTAATGACTTGAGACCGTCATCCGGTTTACTTCTAAAGAATCTTGGTGAATGCTTATACCGAATTCTAGATGTTGATGATTTATCTGTACATAATCGACACGTTGATCATATACGTTTTGAGGATACGGGTCAGTTCGTTCCAAATTCTGTTGTGACTTCAGATAATGATGATTCTGCTCTAGATTCGAATTCGAACCGAGAAATTACGAGCATCATTCGTAGGTCTTCAATACTGCAAATGAAACCCGGAAAGGATTTCAAGAACCCAAAATCCCATTCAACGTGTGGTGGATGTGGTGAGTGTCATTGAACATATACTTTCACGTTAATTATTAAGATTCAGGCTGTACACTCTTGATACGGCGCGTAATTCTAATACAAGCGTTTGGTTGTTGTTCATTCGTTGTGTTCTGCTCAATTCGGAGATACCGGTTACTGGTCTCACTTTAAGTTATATATATTCACGAAATATCACAGTATTGTATCAAATTCAGTTTTTGTGAGCGCCTTCTCATTAACCGTTCGGAAGATTTATTATCTCCTCTGTCGTTGAATATTGGGAAAGGCATTTATTGGATCGACAGGCTACGCATAACTCGGTGTGAACTTACATCATTAACGTACGATTCAGTAGACAATGTAGACCATTGAGCTGAAAAGTAAGTCACTTTTTGTAAATTATCTTGGCACATTCATCAGTCATCTCAAGAGGGCTCGAAAAGCCAGTTCAAACGACCTGATAGGCAAGGCACGTTTGCGTGTGTTTTAGTTTAACCTCTAGTGAGATTACCTTCGAAGTCCACCAAACCCTTGACACCCTGCGACGTAAGAGCTGGCTTACAATTACCACTGTACCTATTCACACTGCCGCACTACAAATCACCGACATCAAAGTTAGTGCGTCGGCGTGGGTATTGCAATCTCAGTTATAGCCGTCTAATGAATCCGCGTTATCTCCAGCGCTGTAGGCTACATTCAATAGAACAACACTGCTTTAGCCATTGCCGTCCGACGCTTGTTTGAGTTCTGAAGATCAACTGGGGTTTCTGTTGACATTCTTCCTGATTGGCGGCCGGGATGTGGTTGCACTAGGAGCTGTCTCATGTCCATCACCCTAGCGTCTTCACTTTTTGCATCGAGGTCCGCTTATATACAGTAAATAAATCAATAAAAAAAGTTCGTTTACACACTCGCCGTTTTCTCTTTGCGACTTCTCAATCACGTTAGTGAAAGGTCACGAAAACCTGGGAGAAGAGCAAGGAACTAGTTTCGCGATAAACCCTCGTTAGCACTTCGGAACTTGGTAGAAGATCTCCTGTGGTATAGACCAGTTTTTATATGTCACATGTTAGTCGTGCTACACGTTGGTTACACGATAAAGTTTGTGAATTTCAACCTGGTAAGCTGAACAATGACGTGGGGAAAAAAACTTCACGCAAGGTTGCAGCACATTTGACCAAAATCAGATCTTCTATAAGAAAGAGGGGTGTGTTTTAAATTGTTTGCCAAATAATGAGAAATCGGAATAAAATTGTGAAGTGTATGTTGACCGTTGCCGAGGCCGCTAGTGTTCAAATGCGCGATTGTGACCTCTGCACTAGGACGATATTCTCGCCGATATTTCAAGCCCTCTTGCTCACTGTCAATCAAACCCACGGGTCAGAAGAATGTTTACTTAACTCCCATCATGCCTGCAGTCCTTGATATTCGTTGAATGACATTATTACTCACCCTGCTCACTATTTCCATGTTTATCGTGTTGTGGTTAATCGACGATCGAACAAAACAGGCGTTCGCCATCGGGTTACTCCCATGAATTCCTTATATATTCTCACCTACTAGCTAAACAGAAGTAGTGAAAGTCAAATCTAAAAAAGTTCCCATCACAGACAATATATCGCGAGATACTAACATTTGGACTTACTCTAATCAGTCACTAACGTGGAATCAACAAACTTGATACAAGCTGTACATAGCAGCAGCAACCAAACGAACCAACCATAATGTCCCAAACTTCCTACACCGGTTTGAAGAAGGACATACTCGCTATTGAACGTGTCCAGCGAGTAGCCACCAAAATGGTCACTGGCTTACGGCATCTCTCCCACGAGTCTCGCCTTGAAATTCTCGATCTTTATCCACTTGAGTTTCGTAGACTCCGCGGCGACTTAACTCTTACACACTTTCTCTTTAGCACAGGACACGTGCAACAATTCTTCACCTTAGTAAGTGATAACAGTCGAAGCTCTATAAGCTTCGACCTCGGACCTTCCAAAGACAACAGTTCTTCTCTTATAGGGTTATCAACTACCGGGACGACCTACCACTAGAGATTGTTAACTGTTCTTCTAAAGACCGTCTCAAAGTGTTATCGGATTCTCACCTACTTAATAAACCGTTAAATTAATAATTGATCCTGTTTTACTAGATTATTATTTCACTCTGTTCTTGGTACTTTCTGTAACCCCCAAGAGCGGTGCTACACCTCGTTTTCAATGACTGCCTTTCAAGTCAACAGAAAACCGCCGGACATCGAAACGAACAAACTGACTGGATCCGGGTAGATTGGGCCCCCAGCCTCGAACACGTGTACAAATCGCTGGAATCGCTGAAAAAATTCTTGCACTAGTAGTGCAGTCATGGGAAAGAGATCGATTTGGTGAGCGCCTTCTGTGCTCGTGAGACCGGCCTAAGTATTTTGGTAAGCATCGCTTCATCAATCACTGCCAGTTTCGATTTACGATTGCGTACTAATTTCTTGAACGATTTGACAGGGTCAACTGGATGAACGATTGCTAAGATGGGTCTTGAGGTCAGGTTCTTCTAGCTTATTAGAGTTAGCAGGTCGTTTTTGACATTGCAGTCGATAGCCACTTAGGAGTGTACCCCATCATGCGTTGATGGAACCGGGAATGTGTTCTTTTCACCTGGGCGTCACTGCAACGGCAACCGTAATGATTTATTACATGAGAGATGGACCGGTTGAATAAGGGTGTATTACTACTGGGGACAACCAACTCCCTGATGGCTAACAGAATGCGCAGTTGGGCGGCTGGATAGGTACATTGCAAAGCCGATACTTGTTTGACTCATGTTGTTCAGGTGGTCACATTCAAACTGGACTTGTAGAAATGTGTTTTCTTCCTCTGTACAGCAGCATGTCATTTTTGGCTCTCTTACCCGTTGTAAGTGTGAAGATTTTGCCAGTGACTGGTGAGGCAATGCTTACCAAAATACTTAGGCGGGTCTCACCAGCACAGAAGGCGCTCACTCAATCGATCTCTTTCACATGGCTGCACTACTAGTGCACGAGAGTTTGGAACTGTATGGTTGAAACAACCTAGTTAAGAAAACCAGCGTATAAAGTATACTTCATTTATTATACATTTGGTCTAGCTTCCTGACCTGCTAACAAGTCTTATGTCTACGATCGAAATACGGATTCACCTTTATTGGCCGCTTTTTCATGAAATACCACAAGTCCCCATGAATGAATAGACGGCTTTTAAATAACCGGAAATAGTTTAGCTTCTTCTGAGTCACGTGTTTCTACCACTACCATCGACTGTTTGAGTCGATGAGGTTTGTCTGAACAGAGACACAGAGGGAACGTTTCGATCGATAACACACAATCAATAAGATTGGTGTTTAAATGGACAGGTATGTACGTCGAAGTTCAGTTTTGTCAGTCGATCTTTTTGTTTACTAATCTGATGTACAAAACTAAGTCAGGAATGTAACCGTCTAATAGATTAGTAAAGAATTCGGCTGATATTTCGTTGAATGTTTGCTAAATCCAATATTGACTACGGTATATTATAAAAAGTGAACAGAAGCTTGGCTTACTTGTCGGAAGAACTCCTCACATAAAACCTTGGTCCACTGTTCATGCAAAGGCCATTTTTTCGCCGGATGTCCAATGTCGGCGCAATGGACGATAAGGGAAAGTGCTTTTGTTTTGTCCACACTGGAAAATTCGATAAGTTCGGTGAATGAACAGAGTTACACGCAATACTTGATTCCCTCATATATCACAGAGATTTTAAACAAATTTCTACTAACAGTCTTGAAATCTGTGAAAATAATCCTCGAATATACAAGGCTAGGTAAATGAGAATAAAAATGCGGGTTTGGTTGGACTTGTAACATTCGATTACATTAACTGAGATTATTGGACTTGAACCAGACAGAAAACTATGAGCATTAACGTAAATCTGGTCATGTCCTACAGGTTGACTTCAGAAATTACTACACGTCAGTGAATATAGTTCTTCAGAACGATAGACAAGAGAACTATGAACCAGAGAGAACATTCATTCTATTCGGTTGAGCGCAGCTATTTCTCACTGGCGTACAGAGAATGCTGGCTGACGCAGATCTTTTGGGAGACTTATTGATATAGGTCATCGTTCACAGCCGGCACCTCAATATGACAAATTCGCTTTCATTCGTTGTTCAGCTGTGATGCAAATTTGAAGATATGGAAAAAATCCGGAAAACTCTTGAGTAACTTCAAAGTGGTATCGTGCCAAGAAACGTGGATACTGGAACAAGCAAAAGTTACATTTTGGGCCTCCAAGCGGTAAAAACAGTTAAACTATTTGGACAAGCATCGGAAAGTCTAACTTAGAAGCATCATACCCTTGAATTAGGTTGGACAATGAATTGTAATGAGGAATTGACACACGTAAAATGAGTCACAAACAATTCTGGTGTGAACAAAGCAGATAGACCATGAAAACTGGGATTCGAACGACGGCTTCTACGACATCAGTAAACTAACAGACGAACTGTCTCCTTATTGGGTCAGACGAAAATGTGTTGGCTTCTGCAAAGGCCAGTCGAGCAACTCTTTAAGTAGACGGGAAATGGTTAGCGCGTTGGGTGTAAATTGTCAGTGCTCGGGCTTTAACGGTTGACAAACCAAGACGACGGATGGCTTATTAACTTGTCTGATTCGGTCGGGAAACTGCACTTAATTAGTGCTACGATCATTCAACGTCCATTACTTACAAGTAGTGATCAGTAGGGATTTTAGCTGTCAACCAAGTCGTCTCAAGTCCATCACTACTACTGACACACCCCTATGGTAATGAGACAATGTGTAAGCTTTGCGATTGCTGAGAGAGTACAGAATATATGAGTCGTCATACAACCTCTGCGTTTTGGGTTAGTTGTCTAGACCTATCCGATTATTCGGATGTCTGCAATCAACAGCTGACCTTTCTGAATCATTAGCGCGATCGTTGATGAAACGATTGGCTTATCTGTTTCTGTAATATGAACTGATATCGACGGTTGCTATATAGATCACGAAAATCGTGATAACCTGACTTAGTTGTTTAATTCGCAAAGTGTAAATCGGCTAACCTTCAGAAAATTAAAGTAGGACTTACTTCTCCGGCATTGTAATCATACTCTTCATGTTCTTGATTTGCTGGAAATGGAGTGACATGTCAGTGCACAGAACCATATCGATGACCAATTGGCGAAACTCTCTGTTTTAAGGACAGAAAGAAATGACCACTGTATTACACACGGGTTATTCAAACAAAACAAGCCTCAAAATGTGCGAAAATTTGTAGCAACTTCTAACCTGAGAGAAGTACAACAAACATCTTGTATAATCCTCAAGATGCACGCTTTCCCAACTTGTACGCAGTTCTGCAAGTGAAACATATTCTGTTCTGCCCACTAGGTTGACCATACTTTACGGTTTGTCCCTATACAAAGTAGTGAACAAGTCTTGTTTAGTCATTAGGCAAACCATAACATAATAAAGAGAAACAATGGATTGAACACACGAGATGAGAAGCATCAATTTGCTCCTGTCCATTAGGTTGGACCCAGTAAAACACAGTCTCCGGGACGCATTTCAGTTCATCGATGTAATTCAGAACGCAAACCAAAACGTTTAAAGAACTTTTCCGTTCACTATCGCCTCACTGTCTACGAACATGCCTCTACGACAGACTAGTTGCGATGCACACAATTGTGTTTAGCGTAACAATACATGACAACAAAAGCTAATCAGCAAAAATGTGAGCATCCCACAGAATTAATTAAACGAACCGCTGACGCTTTGCGCTAATAACGTTCTGTTCACATGGACACGACATATGCCCTGGGCTACAATCATTCAAGCTCACAGTTTGGCATAATGATTGCATACATGTTAGAAAACATGCAATCTATAACCTCGGTTGATCAATTTTATCATCCTGTTAACTGTTGGCATATTCATTGTGTTGATGATGAACAAACACAAAAAACAAAATCCTGTTTGCTATATTGTGATCATGAAGATTTCAGTGGCTATTTTAAAACGAACATTCTCACATAACTTTCAGAAAATATTACCAGAAGAGTGGGTGTGCAATAGTTTATAGTTCTCCTGTGAAATAGATTGAAAACCCGGTTTTTTACCTAATAAGGTTACGTGTTCGGGGCTTCAGGCGTTGGATTCTATGAAGGAAATTAGTTTGGTAAACATCACTAAGAAAATGCGGTATGCGCATTGTTAATACAGCCGTAAGTGTCGTTCTAGAGTCAGATGTGGATCGTTTGAATCAGATTGGACTAGTAGGTATTTAGTTTGGGTAATTCATCCAGGATGATTATAAAAAGCACCAAAAGAGAACAAATTGAGTGAACTGTACATTCACAGTACAGTCAACAAAGCAGAAAGCCATCGAAGTTAACTGTCCGCTAACCAGAGTGCTCAGATAGTTTGCCGTTTTGTGGTTGTTGCAAAGATACCACGTGGAGTGAGCAAAAACCGATATTTGGTGAGAAAAAGGGTGCACAATCAATATTACCTGATTGTTATGGACTACTGCAATCGACATATTGGGTTATCTGTTCACCAAAGAGCACGTTTTTACAAATACTGAAGTAACCAAACGTGCAACAATGTACAAGCAATGTAGAAGACAGCAAAAATGGAGCAGAAGATGTTCCGCAGTAAAAAATCACGTCAAAAGATCAGTGAAAACTGTTGACGATCAATAAACTCGATATTGAGCGTACAACAAGTGGTTCCGTACGGTAGTAAGAAGTCATTGCATAGTTAAAAATTAGGAAAAAAGAAAACCAAACAACTTCAACAAAACAACCAACAATGTGTATTAACGAGATAAGATTGCCAGAAAGTAATTAACTAGCAGATCTCGAATTCTATGTGAGAGTTAATACAACACGCATGACAGATGAACGTGCAATGTTTACAAACCTACACGACATATTCCTCCGAGACATTTTCCTGATTTTGACTCGGGTTGACACTTTTACAACCGTACTACTATGTTTTTAGTGTTTTCAGGAAAGTGGATGGTGATCGTCGTTGTTTAACTTGCACGGCGTAACTAAATTAGTACTACAGTTAATCACACAAACATCGGGACCTGCAAGACTAGAGTTCACAGACAAAATAAGACATCTTAACAGACTGCACAGTTGTTCATAGTATGAACTGTGTTACGATCATTGAACGTGATATACTGATGTGATAAATGGTTTTCGAATTTTACAATTCAGCTTTTGTTTATGATGTAAATGGCCTGCCAAACTGAGTGTGAGACCTCAAACAATTTCTATGAGTAGTTTTCGAGTCGCGTCCACGTGTAAATGTTGTATGGTTTCACATGGTAGAAGTTCCTGGAGAGACAAGTCTTTTATGACTTGGGCAATAAAGTTTGCTGTTTCTAAACTGGTTCGGGTGGACTGATTTAACTGGGAAGTGGTTGAGCCTCTAACGTCCTTCTAAGGCTAGTGAGATCAAGTGGACCAGTTTGTTCACTTAATAATATCCGGATATGTATAATCAATCTATGTATCCGGTTTATGGTAACACACCAGAGAAAGTCTTTGTTAGTTATTCGTGTATGTTACTCCATGGTTTCGTATCAAGCGCACAAAGTTTCATACCCCGCGGGTTCTAACGACTAAAATGTCTGTTTCTACCTCAGTTAGTTCACATTCCGCTGTTTGGAGTGCAAACTAAACCCTTGTTTGCAGCAAGAGCGACAGAAATCAGGCTACCCTGATACTATCAGTAGTAAAGATGGAGGTGAATAGCCGAGTCCTGTTGAAGAAGACTTATTATCCGCCAGACTGTTTGCAAGCCTACGTCCCTTAAACAGAGTAGTTTGTGGACTATTTGGATGTATTTCAAAGCCTCTTAGCCGCGTCAGTTAGATACAGTGATTATTACTAACAGGTGTTCATACGTGTTCGGAATCAGAGATTCCCAACACAGACACAGTACTAATCTGAAGCACCGAATTTCTTTCCTTCTCTCTTATTAACAAACCCCCTTCAACACCGGATTTAAACTAACAAACAACAACTACAGGGCTTCTATGAAGCGTTTAGTGTTTGAAGACATTTTGTAAATGGGACAAATACGATATATCCATAAAAGCATTGATCAGCTACTTGACAAACGAAGCTTAGGTGAATGGTGGACTAAGCGACAGACGGAAATTCATCAAAGCTAGGGTTTGTGAATGTTAACTAAAGCGGTATGTTGACAGAACAACCAGACGATTCACTTTGTGTATTCGTTTTCCGCATGGGTATGCAGTACAAGCTGAATATACGTAAGTTTAACTTACCATAGTAAACCATCATTATGCTGGGCTACCTTGGTAGCTGGAGCTGCTTATGAACGCACATGGGCTACCTGATGATCGATGACTGTTCCAAAATTTGTGGACTGCACTCCTTTTTGGTACAGACCAGGACATACAGTACGTTATTGGCGCCAGCATTTTGACTTACCTCAAGTAAGTGCACTTTAAATGTAGAAGATTAATTCCCGTCTTATGAGGTATGCGATTTAATCAAGACTACTGTGTCTCGGTGAAACCACTTTGTGTTATGAGCATTTTTCCGATAACCCAGAGAATGATTAGACTTCTCTATGTAGCTCTCGATGGGGCCAACCAAAATACTGCAAAATGCCTGGAATGTAACATGATATCTCTAGGTGCTATTGCTGGGTAGTATTAACATTCATATTTCGAGGTACTAGATGAAGTTTAACTGCGCAATCAGTCCCCAAGATGTCTGTGTTCAGGGGTTACGTCAACTGTCTGACAGAAGCGTAACACAAGAAATTGACTATCTAAAGAGAATACTTTTGAAATACAGCTCTCACGGAAACATTCGTTCAGTCCGGATAATCACTGTTCTTGATGGAAGACAATGAATGAATGGCTGTTCTACTTTGGGGCACCAGGTTCATGAAATTCTTCTGAACAGAATGCATGCCAGGCTTCTTTCGTATGCGATCGAATAGAAAATATCAATCTGTTTGCACGTTGACTGGTAACCACCGACTTATAGTTGACTGCCGTTTAAACCGTGGATCAATTGTACTTAGTTACAGAAACAAACGTACAGAAATCTGTCAGTTATTGAGATTTCAGAATGTAACATGGTGAATATGCAAATGTTTTTGTGAGATAACTTATTTGTGTTCACTGCGTGGTTAGTGACATGGCGATTAGCTCCGTATGGCACACACGTGTGTGGTTCCTAATACAGCCTGGAAGAAACCTGGCACAGACCGTAGCGAAAGACACCTGGATATCCGGTACCTTATGATATTGTCCAAACCTAGGTAGATGGGAGTGTAGTGACCGACTCGATACCACGTTCACCACTTGTGTTCTTGTAAGTATATGCGGCTGGCATTGAAAACGAGCTTCGAATATAAAAAGGGAACATTGAAACGGGACATGATATTGCCTGGATGAATAGTACAACAAGTTTGATATTAAACCTGATGAAAACCGTGTGACGCTCCGTTCTAGGGGCAATGTCTGAGTTATTCCGTTACATGTTTAAACAATAGTCTGTTATGCCGAGGGTTGAGCAGTTAGAATAACACTTCGTTTCTCCGAAAGGATATATTGTTCGCATCAGACATTTGTGGAGATTAAACTTCTTGAAAAAACGGCCAGAGGGAAAGAGGTGTACATTTACTATCTACGCAATAGTGTCAACAACATAAATTGATAAAAATTCCTTCTCAGGATTCATTGATGGCAACGCATGATGATGGTCCACAGTCCTCCTTAAAACTTTTGAATCGTATGTACAGTTATATGCAACTTTAACTCGACAACCCCCTAACAACAGAATTTATTGATTGATGATGAACCCGTGTTAGACGGGTACGATTAAATTCACCGGATTATAAAATTTTCTGGCTGGTCTACATAATACCATGAGATAAAGCCAGAGAAAACTCTCGGATTACTATTGATAATATGTGTACTTTTCCGCCGAGTTTGAGTTCTCCTTTTTCTACGTGTTAAAAACACGGAAAAAGGCGATATTTGCCCAACGTTAGCATCACTGCAGCCGGAAATTTATTAGATTACTTTCACAGACCGCGACAAAATCAGCGGTCATAAGTAGATGTCATTACTCGGTCACTATATCACCTATGTAGTACAAGTATGTTAAGGTCCAGGTGTTTTTTTATGAGTAATAGACTGTAATATAACCAAACGGTGCAGTTGATAAATCGATTCTTACAACTGCCGGGAGTGATTGGGTCACAGAGGCAACCGAAACGAAAATGTCGATCGTGAGCAAAACCCTGAATATATTATTGTAGCACAGCTCTGGAGTTGATAGTGGTTAAGTAATTAAATCTCGCGAAAGGCTAACGATACCAATGGATTCCACTTACTTGAACTGGTCCTTATTCAGACCGGTGAATATGTCGAATTCTGCGTCCTGAATTAGTCGGAAGATGGCACTGACGTGATGATTCTCCAACACTCCACGATCGTTGTAGATCAAAGCCAACTCGGAACTGAGCAAGAAATAAGAGATGTGCAATAGAAGGAACTCTGCCCTTATTTACTTAATTATTTCGAGCTCTAATACTTCGAACTTAATATGCAAGTTTTCTGAGAAAATCAAAGCGAACTGTTCGATACCAGGCAAACGGGGACCCAAGTTATTGAAAATTACATAGAACGTATTTAGTACTAAATTGCTTATTAAGACTGACTGCCAGCAAATCTCTGAGATCAGAACTATGGATTCGAGCTTAGCTTTCTGATGAATTATACACACAGTGATTTGTGCAAATGGTTGAACTCCTGCATATTGTCTGTAGAATGAGTCCGGCGACTCACGGAACAGTGATGTAGATTGCTTGCCCTTGGTTTAATCAACCACGATAGTCAGAGGAAACGACAGCTTTATACAGGAACTATCTGAATATCTACGAAAGCTCAGAGCACCTGATTCCTTATTGTTTTCAACTCAAGTGAAAAGGTGACAAAATTACTGAGAAATCTTGCGTGATGAACGGTAACATATAAACCGTAGACAAGAATATATATATATATATATATA
>QNGE01000836.1:0-24058 GCA_008508345.1 Paragonimus westermani
CAGTGCCTGTCCATATTCTTGTCTACAAGTCGCTAATAGGTAACGAGCGAATACTTCGTTCTCTGGCTTCATATTAGAAATTCCTTAATATGGAGATTGCACCGTCATAACTGTCGCATTCAGAGGTCCACCCATAGACCGAGGACGAGATATAGTTGATAAAGCTGGTCAATTTGTTGAGATTGAGACTGTCAACGAATGACAAGAAGCTGGTGAACGTAAAAAAACGGTGACTCCATTCTTTAGAAACGTTAACTGCCTTGGGGTTGACGTCAGACCTCTCAGGACGTAGGATCCGCCTTCTTCTTCCTTCTGGCAGTTCACGCAAGTCTAGGAGAGGTATCCGTGGGAAGCTGAAACGTGACCTAAAAGCTGGTCGTGAGATTTGGTCAATGGAGAAAGCTGAGGAAATGGAGAACGGTTTTGCTTCAGGGAACATCGTCAGACTCTTCAAGTACATCCGTGCCAGTAGCCCCAGGCGACCGTCTGTCAATGGAAATATCAACGAGACAGATAGCACACTCATTTATAATAAGTCCAAAAGATTAGAGCGGTGAGCGGAACACTTTGAGGGTGAATTTAGTTAGCCTCCTGCTTCTACTGTGTTACCGCCGCAAACTCGTAATTGAGCACCCTGGTCACTTAATGTGGAACCATCCGCTGAAACCGAGGTCCACAGTTGCATTTCGGCTCTCAAACATAATGGAGCTGCTGGTCCAGATGATCTCGTGTCGGCACTTTTCAAAGAAGCTGTAGGCGTTAGTGGAGGCTTTGACTCAGTTGTTTCAACTTGCGTGGATGACGGAGACCATCCCTCCGTGCTGGGTCACTCGATAATAGTTCCTATATTCAAGAAAGGTATCAGGGTCTCTGGAGAAAACCATAGGGGATTGGTTTGATTCTGGTCATTTCTAGGGTTCTGGTATCCATCATACTTCGTGTACTCACCGCACCTTAGGAGGTAAACATTAGCGAAGGACAGGCAGGGTTTCGCTCTGGACGGGGATGTATAGATCACATTTTTCCCCTTGTCATGTGTACCACCGGTCAACAATTGCCGTGTTTCTTGGACATAAAGACGCGTCCGACTCAGTGGATCGATCTACACTTTTAGAGTTGCCTAAACGTAGGGGTGTACTAATCATATATGTGAACATACTGTCGGCGCTTTATTCTTACGCTTCAGCGCAGGTTAGGGTTTACTGTGAACTGTGAAGGTTTCAGAACCGGGAGCAGCGTACTTCAAGGCTGTCCCGTTTCACCATTTTTGTTTCAGTTTGTTATGGACGGAATAATGGAGGGCTGTCTACGGCCCTCACAAGATGCCGGTGTGGACCTCTTACCTGTTGAAAAACTAACTGGTCTTGTTTACACTGATGACAAGATATCGCTGTTTGACACCTCTCAAGGAGCATAAACAATGTTAGACGCTATTTCACTTCCTGCAAAGTACTTCGGAATTCACTTTGCATCCTCCAAGGGCAAAGTGTTTTCACAAGATTGCTCTGATTACGTAGGTTTAATGTTAGCTAAGGAAATCATGGAGGCTGTTAACCTATTTGTATACCAGAGAAGCTGCATTGATGGCGGCGGTGGTGGTGGAGGTATAGGGAATGAAACGGAAAAACGTATCTCTTACGTTCGGGCGGTGTTCGCTAACCTGGGACACCTATGACGAGAGAGAGGTATCTCTCTGGGGCCTAAGGGTCGCGTATGTAAGGCGACATTATGAACGGTGTTACTTTACGGCAGCGAAACCTGGCCGCTCAGGGCGGGGTAGAAGACGTGAACCGTCTTCAGATGTTTGGTCACTGACGTCTGCGTTCAATCGCTCGTATCGGGTGGTACCAACGAAGAGGTTAGGAAGCGGGTATTTGGTAGTGATTGTCAAACAAGTTCTTTTGCTCAATCTTCACATGCTCACAGGCTTATATGGTTAGTTCCAGTCAGCTAGTCGTCTGCCACATCGAGCAGCTTTTGCGGACGTTGCGGTCGACTGGCGCAATGTGTGAGGTGGACAGCTAGTGATTTGGCGTGGAGAGGTGAAGTGGTTCACGAGGGTGTTGGTCAGTGTAGGCCGGGTTCGTCTCGCGGGCTGGGACCCTCGCGACTCTGGGAGTCGGTGTTTGGAGACTTTAGGTGAGATGGCGGCTAACCGGACTCAGTGATGTGAGTGTTGTTGTTGTTGTTTGGCCGAGTTGTCTGTGAATTGAGTGCACTTAATGACGCGTGGCAGTGGAATCCGTGAGGAATTTGTTGTGTTGATGACGCGTTGTGTTCACTTGTGGCTCGGTTGTTTGTTTGCAAGGTACGGGCACTTTGGTGTTGGATGTTTGAATATAGACATGACTATGTTTTCCTGGTTAGGTCCCTTCCCATCCCCTTTTCTCCCTCTTCCTGTGGAAGATTTGCTTTTTCCCCCATGGTTGTGTGGCAGCTAAGCATCAGTGGTTCACACTGATGTATTGTTGTCTATGGTGATGAGTGACACCAAATGGAGTACGATGATATGGATGTGGTTTTCCCACATGTCTCGAGCGCAACGTGCGGTTTGTCTTCACTCTGTGATGGTATCCAGGCCTATTTCGTTTTTAGATGTAAATCGCTGAATTTCTCGTTTTCTCGACTAGTTCATCGATCCTTGGAAGAGAATAAACCTCTAAGAAAGTGTACGGTTGATCGTTTGACTGTAATTGACAACCATTCGTTTCTTCTAGCGTTCGTTGAAGGTAACAAGGACTTGGCTACGCCCTGGGGATTTGGATATTTCGATCACCGTTTCTTTAAGCAACCGACCGATTTCACTTCTGATGCGTTCTTCGTATTCGCGGGAATAACGCCTGGATTTTGTTTCAGTGTGATTGCAATCGGATGAGAGATCGAGAAAGAGGACGACTAAACAGGAGCACAAGATAAATCGCAGTGTGAGAATGGTGGTTTTGATCCACCGAACGGGATCTCGACACGTTTATGACGCCTCGAAAAAATAATAACTTACAAGGACATCCTCACAAAAATCTGGATGTACACAGAATTCAAACGGTTCGTGTACATTCTTTCTGACGTAAACTGAAAGAAAACGACGTCCGACTTTTGCTAGTAAAATCAGTTTTAGCCATTGTGATAGAAAGTTGGGATTCCAGGACATTCCGATTATATTTCTGAACAACGGATGAGAAGATTGCTCTCATTAGTCCCCGTGTCGCTAAGAGCACGCAAAATTTGTCCGCTAACACCGAATCGAATGGCAACATCTGTGAGACATTGCGGAGCCGAAGCCACGACCAGCCATGATATTACGGCTGAAGTGGAAGGGTGCTGCTTTGTGTTTGCAGGAGACCTGCAAACCTTCGGAAAATGTCCTTTTTTCCATATAGGCAAACACACATTGGTAAGCTTAAAGCGCTCGTATCCCCGCTAGGTTGGGTACGTCAGTTTGTGGTTGACGACCTAGTAGCCTCCTACCGAAACGCAGAAGGAACTTGCTACATAACATTGCTCAATCGGAGTACAGGCGGGTGCTTCAGATTGACTTGCAGTATTAGAGACATTCACGCCACCGATAGCTGACGGTCATGTGGTCACTCTGTGTCCACAGTTGCTTGGGCGATGAGGATCGCTAGATGGCACATTAATGGCTAGAACATCGAAATTATTGCTTGTCAGTAACAGACCGTTATCAGCACAGAGATCCAACAAACGTTCACTTACCCCGGTCAACCTCCACTAACCACTAACAATTTTGATGCAAGACATGTGGGTACGCAGTCAGTTGTATGCAAATCAATTGGAAGACTGATGAAAATGTTACCACGGGCAGATTACTATACCAAATGGGTGGATTGCGACTGAGATAACAGTGTGCCGTTTCAAAGAGAAAACTATCGATATTAGGACTATTTTTATACCTTACTGGTGAACCATATGCAGCACGTAGATATTACTGAATACCATTCACTAGAACTGGCTGCATGTTCCTGTTGTATACTTCTTGGTACCAGTTACGGCGTCATGCGAGACAATTTGTACATTCCGTGTAATAAGTATTCGGTCTCATTTCTCAACGGTTTTTAATATATTACGCCTGCTTAACGCACATCTGTTACTGCTGACTTAATACGTCGTACGTTTCAGCATCCAGTCTATGGTATCTCACTACGCATGAACCAAAACGGTGCATTACTGAGACCGTAATCTATGAATTTGGCGACTCTTCCAATTATCACTATGAGTGTGCTGTTCTGCTGACAGGCCGACATTACCGTCATGCCAAGTTAATAAGAAAGCATTAATATATAAACTGCGAAACGTGCTTATGCAAAGGCATTTTCCTTAAGTATGTTGGTAGCACGCGTTGCAAAATAGCTTCAGAGATTGCATTGCATTCTACGACTTTGGTTTTGAGTTGTCCACTGTTTGTACACGTTCTCTGCAGGTTCTATGTGTGAAGTGTTCCCAAATAAAAAAGGGTTTAGTGGAATAATATCTGGCGACCGTGGAAATCACTTCGAAGGTGCGCCGCGACCGATCCATTATCGCCCGAATGTTCAACCCAGATATTCTCGTACACAATGCATAATGTGATGCTGTATTGTCTAGCGAATGGTAAACCTGTTCACATACTCCCAGTTACTTCATTACTGGCACAACATTCCACCGCAACATTTGAAGGTGGGAATGCCCGAGTTTGTAAATGATTGTGTAAATAGAAGCTTCACCTGTGACGTTTTTTATCACGAATGAGACCTGATGCTCCGTGTCCAAACAAGCCCCGCTCAAACCATAAGCTTTGGGTTGTGTTGACATCAAGATTATTGGTGTGCTGATAATGAGGTCTTCGCACGAATCAATTCGGACGAACTATTGCATCGTCAATGAATACTGTCAAATGTATATCTCTTTCTGATAATCACCCTTCCCAACACACACTGGAAACAGATTTCACGTTTCCCATCTGTGCATGCATTTTCTTGTTTGCTTTTGCCCTGAAAACATGTATATCCGAATTACTCTCTATCTCCGTGCATGCATTCCGGCCGTGGACCTTCATTTATCTCCAAGGAGTTGTTGAAATTCCCCCACAATAAAAGTATTGAATCTCGCCAGTGAGGTTACAACCCGTAACATAACGGTTAGGTTAAACGTCTAAACGGAAGTACTTGGAAAACTATCAAGCTTTCATCCATATAATAAAAACGCGGTATTCAGCATTGGGGGCTGTTCTTTTGGATGCACTTCCTTCTCTTCGTTCTCTCTGTTATACGGAGACCAATACAACACCCACATAAATGAGCATTCCGACGTTATCAACTACACGGCAGTCAAGTCTCTACTCAGTTGGTTGCTGAACTCAATGCGAGTTCTACTTCGGAAAATGAACCGGGCCTTCATGTGTGATCCATTGTTTGAAGAGCTTACACAATGTAGTCCGTTTCTTAGGTGGGCTAGAAGATACAGTGTCGCGCCGGCATCGCGCTCTTGCTGTGCAGAGCACTGAACAATCCTCCGGACTCAGTGATATCGGTTTGCCTCACGATAAATCGAGGAAAGAGAGGTGCCCTATCTAGACCGCTTGAGCAGACTGGGGAAGTGCTCAGTGCGCTACCGGCGTATTGTGGTAACTCAGCGAACGTGCAACAGACTGTCTAAAATGGCATGGTAGATTTGCTTTCGTCGACCTGCAGCTGAACCATGTAAAATAGGTGCAATTGCGTATAAACAAACGTTTCAAATATACCACATTAACCTCGCCTGTAGGAGACTGGGAGGTATTCAGTATGATGAATAGCCAATGTAAAATGTAGATGGTTGAATGAAAGTGAGCGATACAATGAAAATACGTTAACCTCGTGTGAATGAATGATCACGAAATGCAATAGCTCGTCGTTCACGCTTCTCTAGTTCGTTGTAGCCTTCCAAGATAATCAAATGAATTACATTTAGGTTCGTGTTCTGTAATGCTCTTGCCCTCGGCAACAATAGGAAAGTTTGACTCCGGTTGGACAGATGGACGTTCTTCCGGCGCACTAACGGCGGGACGCACTTGAAATGCTTATGCTCATGATCTACTCTACCGCATGTCATACTACTTGGTGCCTACGTTACTTTCGAGGATCTAGTGCGTTGGTTGTTAAGATCAGCGATCTTTGAGCTATTATGTTTATTTTCTAGGCTGATTTTATATGTATGCTCTATGGTAGGTATGGCTGATTTCTTGGCAGCCTGTCGTCACGGTCTTCTGGATTGTCGTCTAGTAAAATTTGAAACGAAGCAGCAATGTACTGACATATTTCTTTGAATCTAAGCGCATGTTGTAATAGGTCTTTTGCGCGGATAGAACCACGTCATCCCTGTGACTACTATGTGGTCACTGTGAGAGCGGGCCTGGTTTGCGAAAGGAAGATACCAAGCGGAACGGTGACACGTGTGATGTCTAGAACTGATGTTGTCCAAAATTGTTCTCTACCAGTAGCCTTCCTTTATCAGGGTCCGTGGTGCTCAGACTCGGCACCTAGGCAAGATTCGGAAGCTGCCAATTGACTAACCTGAGCTTTCGTACTCCCGATTAAAGTTACTGTCGGAACCGTATGTCAACCTTAATGGGGCACCTAGATCGGAGTGAAATTTGCCAATGACAATTTTATTGCTGCAGTGGTTAATAACGTAAGCAAATAGTGAGATTATTTTGAAACATTCGGCGTCTGACAAAGCCTATCGTTAGCAAGACCGATCTAGCAATACTGTACCTACCTTAATCGATTGCGTCTGACGCATGCACGCACTATCGAATAGAAAATGCGGTGCCATCCGTTCAATCCACTGCCTGTTATTCTGGATTCAGGTTCCTAAATCCTGATAAACTGACTTTTGATGAGTCTGGTGTGTGAGCGGAAGCGGTCTGTTGATCTGTCACGGTGAGACTGGACCTTNGGTCTGTTGATCTGTCCGTATCTGCATGTAAATTTTAGTGGCGCTCGTATCGACTGACACTCTGGGCCTAAACAGTGGGCCGTAGGAAATGAAGCCTGTCGAAGCAGTGCTACCGTGATCATCTACATCTGTTCTAGGGTCTGAAGTAGAATTACTTAAGATGGAGTTTGAGAGTCTAAGGGTCAGGTTTAAAAGAATAGTTGTTAATGAGCCAGAAATAGCCTATTTTCGCTACTACCTTTGCTATGTACGTTAAACGAAGTGCGACGGTCAATGCAATATTTGTGTTAGTTTTATCAGAAGAAATCACTATTATATGTGTGCTAGGTTAATTCTAAGGTGTCCAAGCGTGGGTATGAAAACGGGTAAGGTTCTCAACGAAAGCTTGCACTGAGCTCAGTAGACCATCGAGATACGCAAGCCGTCGTACAGCATCAACGTCCGACCTCTTCATGACAGAAGACACTGATCTTATTCCGACTACTACTGCGCAAAATTCATATCTTTAAAGTTGAATCAAGTCCATCGACTAATTCAGCTGATTGGTCCTCCGTTTTAAAAATCCTAACCAGATGCACCGAAAAGAACAAGCGTTGGTGGTTTGTTTCCAACAACAGGCCAACTCACGTCAGTGATGTTCTTTCTCAATACTTAAATGAACAAGCTTCCGGCTCCGTCATCCCTCAGCCAATGAGTAGTGCATTTGAGTTTGTGTATGCGATCACAATCAATAACTTCCTGAGGATGTTTAATTTATGTAAGTGGCATTTGCCGGGGTTGTCTTTCCATGCTACTTATCACAAATCCATGTCTTTCCTCACAGTACTTGTTACATGTTCACCTTACTTTGTCTTGTTATTTCCAGCCGATGCTCTGAAATCCAAGTGTTCCCTATCCAATGTCGGGAAGCTACGTGCCTGGTGCCGAGGAGCTGCCTACGCTAGTTTTGAAATGTGTGCAGGGTTCCCATCCATTCCGCGAACGTACGATTGTTGTGCACGAGGTAATCAAAGTTGGCCGTTCCGTGGCCCGTGCTAAACCGTCGGACACTAATGCCATCTTCGACTGCAAAGTTCTTTCTCGAAGCCATGCTTTGTTGTGGTACAAAAATGGACATGTATATACACCGGTTGTTACTTCGCGTAATCGTTCTCTTTCAGTTCTGGTTACGTGACACGAACAGTAGTAATGGAACTTTTGTAAATAACACTCGAGTTGTCAAGAAGGTTCTTGACGGGCAAGCTGACAGGGAAATATTTTCCGGAGATATTATCCGGTTCGGTGTAGATGTGGTTGAACATGACAGTATGCCAATCTTTTTCTCCATGACTGTCGCTCACTTTTCTGTTAGCTACTCATGGTTGCATTATAGCCAAAGTGTCCCTTTTCCATCCAAATGGAGTGGAAGCCAAGTATAAGCAAGTTCCATTTGTTTCGTCCACTTTATTAATCATGCACTTCTACAGCCGGGACACCACGGGGATTTCAAACGGCATGCCGGGACTCGAGACATTCCATTCGGAACAGTTGTTCCGCCTTGCTCACTTTGTTAGCGTAAGATAATTTCATGTATTGTCGTTCCCAACTACGTGTTTTAGGAGGCATTGCTACGTGAGCAGATTTTGGAAGGTAAACTTGAATCCATGAATCGGCTGCTTCAGGAGACCCGCGAAGTTTCCGAAGCTGGTTGGCAAGTATGTTTTCTCTAACTCTAGTGGTTACTAACTAATTCAGGCCATGCTAAATGAAGAGCGGCTGTTACAAAAGCTAGATTTGTACGAAAGTCAACTATCTATCCTGAAACAGGTTTGTTCATTTAAACTCGTGGATTGTTCATCTGAAATAGGATCTTCCTCAAGACTCATTACAGTCACATCTCTATCAAGCGCTGGAAGAAAAAATGAATCTTGAAAAGGCGAGTGAAATAATGTTGGCGCGCGTCCTCAACGAAAAGACGAACGCACTAAGCAAGGCTACAAACTTAGAGGTAGGTTTACTAAACAGCTTCCTATGAGCTCTGAAGTACACTGATTCGGTTTTGCTCGTTTCGTACCCCGTTTGCATGCGCTTCACAGGTCAATTTGTTTTTCGTACGTCCGATCGTTTTGTATAGCTTCACCGTGTAACACTGGTCATGATTCAACAAAATGTTAATGTTAACCTTCTTCATCTTGGACATGTTTATTTGTTGGTTTTAGTGTTGTTTAACGGATTCAGAACGGGAGTGCGCACGATTACGACAGGACTGTGAGACTACTCAGGCATCCTATCAAACGTTGATGCACGATTACGATGCAAAAGTATTCGAGCTTCGACAGCTAGAGGCTCAGCTTCAGGTACGTTCGGATTTTGGCAGATGGGTTGCAACAGCTATTCACACCGTCGGCTTTTCCAACTTAGTTTTGTAGCTACTTGATTCGACCCATGCAGTTTAGGCAATCTGTAACGTAGGAATACGGGTCTGTCTCCAAATGCTTCTACCGATCTTATCTCAATAACAGGCGGTGTGCGACCTAGTCTGCAGTGTGGTTGCAAAAGCCAGATTGGTGTCATAGTCGGAACTTAAGGTGAGCTCGTATTGGACATGAGTTGTTTTTTTAGTATTGATGTGATTATGTTAAGGTCGTCATCACTGGCTACGATTCTCCAGTATTTGCGGGTTTTCCCTTAGGTCCCGGTCAGGGAACTGGGAGCATCCTACTGAAGCAAACTTTAGTCAAAACCGTCAAGCTTTATTCGAACTCATGCTAATCATCTGATTATCACTGTGACCCCAACCTGACAGTTACAAGCAAAGCATTGTGTGATAAGTGATACGTCGGCATACGTGAGATATGTACTAGCCTACACGGCATACGAAACGAGACCGTTATTTTGATTAGCTGACGTGTCTGTTCGTCTCGTCATTGCTGACTGGGGATAAAACTCGTTACTAACTATTCGATGGTCCTCATAGCAGTCAGTATATCTGGTATTGGTATGTTCGCCGAAATTGGAATTTAGGTAACATCATCAATGCGTAATTGTTTCAGCGTATAGTTTTGAGCGCGAAGTTTGGTCCAAACTCCACGCACGTTTGCAACTTAAATGCCAAGCTCGGCTAACATACCAATACCAATACCATCAACCCGAGCTACGAACATCACCACCACTGTTCCCAACCATCAGAAGTCAGTATATCTATGAGACAGTATCGCTTGGCGGCGACAATAAAATTTTGCGCGCATTCGAAGGTCGTTGCTTTTATGCCCGTCCGGACAGGTCGACAGTATCCAGAATATTCCTCGTTGTTCGGCTGCTAGCAAAACCTCATACATTCAGGTAGCACATGACTTGCTCGGTACAATAGCGGAAGTCTTTTGGCATGTACGTGTTATAAACACAGATTGACACTGTTTACTGTCAGTCGGTAGTTCAGTCTAAGTGCCCCCTTCATAGACAGTAATCTAATATGTTCTGTTTGTATTTGTTGAATTTTCGCAGTGTTCAAAAGTTTTGACCTGTTTTCCGTCTTGCCATTGTTCTCGCCAGACCGGATCGCGTCAGTTTGGCATGGCGTTCATAATGCTTGTATCACTTGTCGTAGAACGCTTAGACCTTCACCTGACCAAATGCATGATTTGATATTCCTTTGTTGCTGTAGATTGTGGTCGTCGGGCGAACCAGACTGGTTTGTGGCTTCACAGCCCTCACAGTTAGACCCACGGTTTTATTTTCAAATGAACGAATTGCTAATATACTCGATTTTTGAAGTGAATACTAATGCTGGAGCGCTTATCATTTCCGGCAATCTGACGTGATTCCCTGTTCGGCCACTAACGCACAGGCGGAAAACCATAGTTGTCCCTCGTGCACATTCAGCTGTGAACGTTTCCGACCTCGTATCGATTAACCAGTTATGAATAACAGAACTGTTAGAGGAACCCATTTTTTCCGTCCAAAACCGCCTCCTTCCTCGAGAAGACGATCGTATCCATTCATAATAAGCGGAAATGTGAACATTTGAGAGGTGACCTCCACTAGTTTTTTATTTGTCTGGCCTTTATTCCGCTACACTCATTGGTGGTTTAGTGACCTTAACTGCTTTTCTGATGTCTGTCCTTCGGTTTTCTGGTTCGAGAATGTTGGTAGGTCACTATGCATCCTATAAATACCATGCAATTTTTCTCCTTGTTGCACACGTTTCGGGGCCGAACATAGTTGCTTTTTGCACCCGTCTTTTGGTTTGTCTTGGGCGCAATTAACGGGGACCGCCGCGTATTTCGGGACCAAGATTGCCGTGGTAATGACACCAAGGAGCAGAACCCGATTTCTTATCAATCATCTTATTATACCGTGGACGAACCAGCGTACCGAGTCAAGGGTTACAACAAGAACTTAGACTGGGACCAACAAATTTCAGGTTGTGAGCCGACCATCACCGACTCCACAATATTTGCCTTGGTAGTAGGGTTTCTATTTCAATTCTTCCTTGTTAGTCCATTTCATGACTGTTTACTTCCTCAATGGTTGTAGCAGTGTTCATGAAATTGACCAGTAATGTCAGTGCCATCAATACTTTCATGATGGTAGGCTGTTGGTCTCATCATTCTGACATTTCTTCCTGATGAGTACAGACAAGAAAGACGTTAGTCTTGAACTGCACTTCGGGAACAATGGACACGGTTTCAACTTCAGTTGTTCGTCATACTGGTGAGCCGCGTTCATTTAATTAGTTAATTGAATCCAAGCCATAGCAATCCCGTTCATCTCCTGGTTGAGGTTTTGATAAACCTGTTTAATGAAGTGCTTCTGATCTGTCCTTTGAGATCCAAATGTTTACCTCTGTTGTTTTGCTACTGTTTTTGCTACTGTCCGACTGCCCATTTCTTTCGCATCAAGACTGGCTGACGTCAAGATTGGTTGTATTCCTGTTCAAACATCATTAAGTCGGACGATCTGCTCATTCTTGCCATCCTCTCACCACATCGCACTTCACTTTATGCTTGTTTCAAACTATCGATTTCAGGAGACTTTATTTTTCAATACCTAACGTTTATTAGGAAGTGCAAATCGAAAAAGAGAACCTTGAAACTGTTCTACGTGAACTAACGGAAGAAACGGAAATGCTTCGACAAAAAGTCCGACCATGTACGCCTATCAAACTCAAGCCAAAGAACGTGTCCAGTACTACCTCTCCTAACGAAAATGATACCAGTACGTTTAACCTAGTCGTCTTTCATTGTTCGCTTTTATTCGACTATCGACTTGATGTTTTTATTTCAAAGTGAATTGTTATTTCCGCGTGGTGTAACTCGAATTGATAATGTATGTTTAATAGCTGAACTTGTTAAACGAGCACCAGATACTTTTTTAAAAGGTTCCAATTGAGAATCTGTAGAACCGTGGTCCATATTGTCTGTTAAGTAACTCAGTAATCTGTCTTTGTTGAGAGCGGAACTCGAGCCTATTACTGATCCTCGACAGGCGACGGTTGAATAAGTGTCTGAGTGCCAAATCTGTGGTCATTTGTTAGTGGCGTTTGATTTATATCAGCCAAACTCCCTACTAATTATCAGTAGTCCCTAAGTACTTTTCGTGTTTATCACCGTGTCACCGGTTGTACTTCTGCCTCCTTCGAATTTTCATCAGTATGATAGTCAAACATTGTTAAATTGTTTTGATATCTCCAAAATCATAGTCTCCCCCCCGGACTTCACACTGCATGCTGTGCACACGCCGAATTTATCCAATGCTGTTTACTGCGGACAGATACTGTGCTTTGGACTGCTGCTGTTGTTTGATATTTCAGTTCCATTTTAACACTTTCCGCATTTCATTTATGCACAACCTGATTGCTCATACGGGCAACAAACAATGGTTTATGGTACGGTATCTACGTATAGGAGTGCCGTTTTTATATCTATGTTTGACCGTTGCTTAGCGTGTTTAGAGCAAATCCTTTATAACAATTTGCGTGATTTGTGATTATATCTGTGTAACTTGTCTGATAATCCGCCGAGCGTTTACCTCTTCTTGACCTCTTCCAGATTTTGATACTGAAGTCAATGGATTAAATAATGGTCCTGCAGAAAATCCGGAACATCTCGGCGGTGAGTTTGTTTGCGCACATTTTCGAGCGTCCCGGGAGATTAAATTTCTTACTCACCCTTCCCATATTTGCCTCACTCATTGCCCAAGCTTGTTCGACAACTAGCTTTTGTGTACTTTTTTGTATGTACATATAACTCCATTGACTTAGTGAGCTATTCACGTCATGCTTTCCAGGAAAATTATACGAATTTCCCGGGGACTTTCTAAGTCAAAGAATAATCAGCTTACGAAGTATGTATATTAACCCAAATGTTTTTTTCTGTATCCCTGTGAGGGTCTGTGGCGTTTTGTCTCAGAAACCACGTCAGGCTTAGAATGCCACCAGAAGTGGACACAGTGTGGATATTCTGTTTCGTGGTTCTGGGTGTTGGGATATTCTTCAGACCTATTCATGCCTTTCTTGCTAGGTGGCAGAGGATTTTGTGATATTAGTTAAGCTAGTGATGAGCTCTCACATGAGCGAAAATCAAGTGCAATGCTTCTTTTCGAAAGAGGCTAGTTGGAATGGGACTGCGGTACGAGTGATGCTCAACTTATATTAACCAATCCCCCCATTTATCAGTAATCAAAATGTCACTCAGTAACCGCCCCCAAATTAACGAGAAGTCTCAGCCACAAGGCTGAGACTATGCATATGATAGGTCGGTCGTGTCTAGTGTGGAGTTAGTGGCACACTGATAAACACAACTACTTCATAAAACAATGAACNGACTATGCATATGATAGGTCGGTCGTGTCTAGTGTGGAGTTAGTGGCACACTGATAAACACAACTACTTCATAAAACAATGAACGGAGTTAAAATTCCGACCCTGGAAAGAATGTATACTATCGACAAACTCACCTTTGCTCTCGATGATCGATCTTCTAACCTATCTGGTGCTAGCGGTAAGGTTGAATACAATGACTGAATGTTTTATTGACTGATCGGTCCACTAATTTGGGGTGCGTATTGGTATGGCAGCTGTATCTATAGTTTCATGAATTTCGATGATCAAGTGCACGTTCATCACTCTCCGGTAAGTTTTATTTGCCTACTACCAATGGTGACAAAATTGTATACTTCCGAATCGCAGTCGCTCTTTGAAATTACCACCTATATTTGACTTGTTCTCACTCTATCCTTTCTTCTTTTGGCAAAGCTCTCGAGCAGTTTGTTAGGTAAATAAAAGACGGCAATACTGCTTGATCATCTTCGCATACGAACCAGGACGCAGTTTTCGGTTTGCGGCTTAATCTTAATACCCTCAGTTTTTGTGATGTGCCTGCCATGTTCCGAATGATGCTGCCAAGAGTAGGTTGATAGCTGGAATTCCTTATTTATTGATAATGATGGACCTGTATGTGAGGAATGGTTTGGTGGTTCCGATACCGACTATCAATCATATTTCAGACTGTCACAATACAAAATAATGCTTCAAGGTTGAGACGCTCTCACTCACACCATCATTGTATCAGTACGCTTGAGACATATTACCTACGTGATAGCGTTATCTGGCCAACCTTTGTTACTCCCGAAAAGACTTCAACTAATGTAGTGAAAATCCGTGTTCTCTGCTAATTTTCGTCGTGTGTGTTTACCGAAAGACATGGTTATCGCTGAGAGGAAGGATGCATGCCGATAGTGTGTGATCTATTTTGCACCATGGTTCTGAAGTGTTTCTGGTCCATGCGGAAGATGTCAACAGGTTAGCTGTGTTAACCATAGTTGTGTTTACCAATTACACAATATCGGATGAGTTGGTTGCATGAGTAAGGCGGCTATTCACCAACGTTTAGACACAATACACGCGCTATCAGTTAGTCAAACAATATAAATGCGCAGCTGCGGTGGTTGGGTCGCACATTCCTTATGCTAGCTGGGCGTTTACCGCACCATCGCTGTTTACCGAGACCGTCAGTGATTGGCGTAGTGATGGCCGGCTTTTTCGACCTTGTTGCGTCTCCTCAGCACCACACAACCCATAGAATCGAACACACGATCTGTGTATATATCACCTTGTGGTCCAGACACATCTACCACGAGACCGCCACCACCGGAGTTGTAGGAATGTATGCGAATCGCCTTCATTAGCCGTCCCGCTTCCTCTTCTCTCCCCCCATCGTGGCGCACGCAGCATTACATTTTAAGGAATGCCCGGGGCTTTTGCAGTGTGCCCGTCATGACCACGGTACATTTAGCACAGTGAGACATGTACCATGCCGTAGTTACGTCTGAGTCTGCTCGTAACAATCGAATTGATTAGTCGATCCTCATCCATTTAAGGGACGAGTAATGTTCTACATTTCATTAATGCGGTGACGGTTTGTTGGCCATCCAGGTGAACTTCTTAGTCGATGCACATTGACAAACACACCCTCAGGTCGCTCTCGTCCCTTAGCTTTTATGTACGGTGGGAGTGTTTACATTATACGAGAATATTCATGTTTACATGAGCGCCCGCGCCTGAACGTCAGACTGCCCGGTGATGGCAATAAGGTCTTACCTGCTGTGACAGTGATGTTGGCTGTCCTGTAACGGGTTGCGTGCGTAGCGTATATGTACTGGCGTTTGTTTGTTGAGCTAATCTACTCTGTCAGTTTACTGATACAGGATTTTATCAAGCACTGTATGAATGTCTGTATGGCGGAGACAAAACCCATGTACATAACTGTCATGTGACCCAGGTCGTTGCCTCGAACACCATTGCGACACATGAGTTGATAGCGTAGCTGCAGTTCCAACTTTGAACTGATTTGCCGTAGTCTGGTCGCTGCTTTGAGTCGTACACCATTTTTCCAAAATTGTTTTGAACACAACTGTTGGGAGACACTTTTAAATACTTCTTCAGTGATACACGTGGATCGAAAGTAATCCATCATGTTCTGTTTTTGAGGCTGTCCTGTTTCGCCAGTGTATTAAACGCACGACACAGTTATATACACTTATTCTTCCGCTCCAATTCCCTAAGATTTTTGCCAACGCCGTTTTTCAGATCGTCTCTCATATATCGCAAAAGAAGTGTGCGAATTTCGAGGTTGGTACTGTCACAAAGTCCGTGGTCGCCTGCTTCCATAAAGTTATCTGTGTTGTACGATATATTCGTTTGACCCTTCCTTCCTTCCCTTCGGCTGATGCTTACCTGATGGGTGATATTCTCTTTTCCACAAATTTCCAAGCTTCTATTGTTCCGTGATCACTATGGACTCCACTGTTTTTCACCATCTCTTCGGATCCATCCATTCGCATGCAAATCTTGTTTTACTAGAGAGCAACAGAACTACAGGAATGGTTATCTTCAAGGTGTCTACACAGAGATGGTCTAAGTCAGTTACGGTCCTTAAATACCAGTTAGCGCCTTTTACCGCTACGTTCTAATTAGAGCCGCAACTTTCCGATTAACAATAGACGTTTATCATCATTCAGTGTATATTCTCAACTTTGGTTTTATTTGCGAAAGCCGCTCTGGGAAGTTTTATTGTAAGCAGCGTCCTTTCACTTTGTGCTGTTCGCTTCTTTTGTCCGCCACAGTAGTTGTTTTAGGCCCAAATCTGACGACAAAGTGGGCCGATTTTTTCGTTCCACTGCTCTGTTCTACCAGCGATGAAAAAGCAGCTGTTATCGCATTCGTGCACTAGAATGTGCGTGTCTGTAGGACGCATATGGATGTTCCTCGCTGTCTTCCATCCTCTAGACACTGCCATCAATGTACATTGCCGAGCTGCCAGTATCTCATATCGATTCCTGTCCAAATGGGACAAATCTGGATGTTTAACAGGCTGAATCGGTGTTCGTGTAATTATTATCAATGTTCTAACTATGGTAGCACTTTTTGTCGACGGGCCCTTGTGGACTTATCGTTACTTGATAGCCTACTCATTTTCATACCAGGTCGGTCGGTGTGTGTATGTTCGGATGATTCAAGAAGGCAACGTGTCTGGATAGACGGTTGACAGCCTAATATTGAATTAGAATCAAATATCCAAAACACCTCATTGGTTTTAGGTGCCTTAATCGGTCTTGTTCTGCGTTTGTTTGCGTGCAAATTTTTAGTTCGCCTATTTGTTTATTCATCCATAATGGAGTTTTTTTCACTTTCGCACTCGATGACTCTTCTGCCGTGTGACAAACTGAATCGTATGTTAAACAGGTGCTGTCGCCGATCAAACTGAGGCTTGAATTAGTTGATATGTTTACTTCGTGGCGATGCGGTTGATAGTCAGCGTTCGTATCACCAAAGTACATCGGGATAAACTGACGCAATCGAAATATGAAAGCACCGTTCTTCTCTGGCTTTTCTTCATCATGGAACCCGAGATTGTCAGTCACCTTATAGACTGTCCATATTCTCTAACATCAACTGCTTTGCATTCGGTACGATTCCTACATGGTGACGTTAGCTACAACGTTATTAAGGCTTGTTCGCCCTGACTCCATCTGATACGTCTGATGCCGTTGCTGTGCCCTGACGAGGATAAAGATATTGCATTTGGCAGCGAGTTTAACCCAGGACTTTTAACTCGAAGTTGTGTTCACATCTGTTGGTAATGGACAGTCAGTTTACTCTGGCTACTAACTTGTGCATGCACAACCCAGTGATCATCGTCTTTAATCTTGCACTCGATAACTAGCGTTCCTCGTCCATTTGTCACACCATCCACACCTTATTCTCCACGTCAAGCCATGTTATCTATACGCTTCACTTAACCTTTCGCGGTCACCTATGTTAACCTTCTTGTAGACAAACTGGGTGCTGCTGAACAACTAGAAGTGTCCCTCAGCCAACGCGCTGATCAGATGCGTGAGCAAGTGGCTCTGGCCGAATTGAACGAACTGGATCGTTTCTGTGAACTGCAAGGTGAGGGTTGCCTCGATTGTTGAACTTGCATACTTTTTGGTTGCTGTTCACCCGATCGGACACTTGTGTGTCTATGTTTTGACCAAGTTTCGTTTTCCGGCATCTCACTCACCGAACGCTCGTGTCGATATACTCCTTCGCTCTGACTTAACCATGCTCAAAATACACATTGTCTCTCGTAAGTGTCGGTTTCCCGTTGCTTGATAGATCTGGCGAACCTAAAATTTGACATTTTTCAAATCGATTTATTATTCATAGTTATTTAACCGTATCGTGTTGGCTGATTATGTGACTGATTCCACAGTTCGGACTTTTAAGAGCCCCGAAGTGACAAAAATGCACAATCTGTGCTGTTGCGCTCAGGTACAATCTGTACGGTTGAAACGCCCACCGCATCACAAATATTTTAGTGTAATAGCTAACGTTTGAAAGGTATCTGGAGACGGCCAACCGGCAACGGAATTAAAAAGACCTGAATTGTACTACTGAGTTGGGTCAGAGTTAGCGCAGTCACTTTCTTCCCACTTAGCCACACGCTGCGGTCGATTATGCATCTGGGCTACATGGTTTTCTTAACCCTTCCTGTGAGTATGTTTTTTTACTTCCGTTTTTTTATTTGTCACTTGTGTTTCTGTCTAGACACCCAGAATCTCGTAGGTAGTCTGAAGGCTGGATGTGTGTTTCGGCACTTTTTCTGTTCGTCATCTAACTTAGCCCGGAGATATATGATATTAATGCTAGTGTTCAGTTCTTTCCACGTTTTTCATTTGTGCAGAATTTTTAACCAGTTCGGACGCGAATTTAGAACAAGTCTTGGATTCCACCAGTGATGGTATTTCAATACACTTAACGGACAGCCTGCAGCAGTTTCATCAATCAATGCAACTGATTAAACTACTACAAGGTAATTTTTTTATAGCTTCCCGTCTGGTCCCTTACGCTGACTACATCGTGTTTTAGATTGCGGACGTGTTGTGAACTTGAGTCACTTAGCTACATTTGGTTCTGAACAGATTTCTTTTAAGGAGTATCATCTTCTATTCTGTCATTAAACGGACGTAATATTGATATCACAAGCAAAACATCTGAAACTAATTAATTCGATGTGATTGGTTCTAGTTCTAATGCGACTGAAGAAAGTTGACCACAACTTCCCTGACACCCAAATGTGGAAACTTTTTTGACTCCAATACTTTTAGTGGATCCAGAAAGCGTGTACACATCTTGTTTTTTCTCCCTTTGCAAGACGTCAGTGATCTACTTCCGGTTCGTGTAGATGACCAAGTGGAGCCATCTCCGGTTATGCTCACTCTGGTCTTAATCGTGATCAGTACTACCCCGTTCTTCAGGGGACACCTGTATATGACATCATTGTGATGATTTTCATTCGTGTGTCCATCCTGAAGGCTACGTTTACCTCTTTGGACAGCGACTTTGTTCATTCAGCAGGGCGTTTTTTATTGAGCAGTACTAGTTTGCGGCAACGAAACCTGGCCGCTCAGGGCGGGGTAGAAGACGTGAACCGTCTTCAGATGTTTGGTCACTGACGTCTGCGTTCAATCGCTCGTATCGGGTGGTACCAACGAAGAGGTTAGGAAGCGGGTATTTGGTAGTGATTGTCAAACAAGTTCTTTTGCTCAATCTTCACATGCTCACAGGCTTATATGGTTAGTTCCAGTCAGCTAGTCGTCTGCCACATCGAGCAGCTTTTGCGGACGTTGCGGTCGACTGGCGCAATGTGTGAGGTGGACAGCTAGTGATTTGGCGTGGAGAGGTGAAGTGGTTCACGAGGGTGTTGGTCAGTGTAGGCCGGGTTCGTCTCGCGGGCTGGGACCCTCGCGACTCTGGGAGTCGGTGTTTGGAGACTTTAGGTGAGATGGCGGCTAACCGGACTCAGTGATGTGAGTGTTGTTGTTGTTGTTTGGCCGAGTTGTCTGTGAATTGAGTGCACTTAATGACGCGTGGCAGTGGAATCCGTGAGGAATTTGTTGTGTTGATGACGCGTTGTGTTCACTTGTGGCTCGGTTGTTTGTTTGCAAGGTACGGGCACTTTGGTGTTGGATGTTTGAATATAGACATGACTATGTTTTCCTGGTTAGGTCCCTTCCCATCCCCTTTTCTCCCTCTTCCTGTGGAAGATTTGCTTTTTCCCCCCTCATGGTTGTGTGGCAGCTAAGCATCAGTGGTTCACACTGATGTATTATTGTCTGTGCTGGTGATGATTATGACGATGAGTGGTTGCTTTGCTCAGTCCTTACGTTGCAGATGTTGCAGCCGACTGGTGTAAGTTGCGAGGTGGACAGTTGGTGACAGGGCATATGGGGGAATGAGGCCATTTATCGGAGGGATGGTCACTGCAGGTCGGGTTTTTCCCCCGGGCTGGTGACCTCGCGATGTCTATGCTGGTTGCATCTCATAGCACAATTCATTTAATGTGCAACATGTTTGTTTCACGTGGTGTTTAAGCCAACAATGTGTGCAACATTTCAAGCTTTCGCCTGCTTGCTTAGCTGGGCGCGATTCATTCAACCTAGCTTCATCAGTTATAACTACGGTTATTGTGACACCTGTACGTTTTGCTAGATTCTGGAACTGAACTATTTGCACTAACCGTCTTAATCACCCTAGATTTCCGGTTACTGTACAACGTAATTTTGACTTTGCGCTCAAGGGTATGATGCTATTTGAACAACATTGAGCTCACTGCATCGTTGTCGTTCTTAAAAACATTCGTGTTCCTGTTTTCATCCTGCAGATGAACTGTCCATGCTGTCGCAACTCAAGACAACGATTTTTCGAGAACTGAAAACCTCCTCCTCTGACCCCTCAAACCATGTGCCAAATGCGGTTACCGACGAAGACGCAGTAACCTATCCCAATCAGTCTGACGAGGTTTCCATGTTTTTCAACGAAGACAGCGCGGAATCTGGTGGTCATGGTTTACCGGCCGCGTTGTCCAGAGCTAGAAACCTAGCAGTCCGAGTGGCCGCTTGTCATGCACGTGCTGAAGCCAGTTTGTCTTCCTACTGCGCCCTACAAAAACAGCAGCAGCGACAAAAAACGACCGCTGTGTGTCATACATCAGGCAAGGTCTTTCTGTAATGATGAAGCCTTTTTTGTGTTCTACTTTATGTGCCAATATTTTTGTCTCAAAATGAGTGTGTTACCAATCGCTTCTATCCATTCCATCCCTTGACTCAATAAACCTTTCACACATCACAATCACCACGAAGGACAACACTACAAAGGCCATCTGCACGGATGCCTAATTGTCACACAACCACAATCCGAAGGCCGAATGGCCATTGGGTATAAATGGAAGAAAGGAAGTGGAAAAGATCTGATTACAAAAACAACTGGTGAACACAAACCTTCACTATTAATAGTACGTATACGTTGCAAACAGATAGCCCAGCCATAAGTGAACATAAGGCGTTATTCCTATGACTCTCACCACTCCGCATCATTAATCATACTTACTTCATAGACAGCTCAGATAAACAACGGCAACATTCATACCTTTGAGCCCGATTAGCTGCCCACTCACCTAAGGTCTCCAGCCACCGACTGTGTAAGTCGCGAGGACCCCAACCCAGGAAGCGATCATACTTGTAGTGGCTAACCTTTTGGTGAGTGGTTTCATCTCTCTACGCTACTTTGCACCGTACGCCGCAGCATCGGCAAAGGGCGTTGGGTGCAGCAGAAGACTAACAAGCGTCTCTAATTTACCGGCGGGACCTGGATTTAATTGAAGATGATGTGAGATGGTGTGAACCTGTTGCTAGTACACCGTCATATTTTGAAATTCCTTGATAATATCACAAATATTTCAGCTTTACTTTGTGCATAACAGTCTGCATATTTATTATGGGACGCAATCAGCTGCTATTGGTTACTGTTATTTGGACACACTTATCATTCTTGATAATAATAAATCAATGGTTTAAAATGTTTTATGTGCCGTAAAACCATACGTAAAACCATAATTTCAGGACTCCATTAAAGGGTTCCCGGATTTATTCTCAAAACCTTAAGCATTCAATATCAAGAGGCATGCATCAAGTATGCTGACAAGCAATCCACTTGCTGAAGACAAACTTCATGTGGATTGAGAAGGTTTGGAAGCAGTGGAGCACCACTTCCACAGTTCTGGAACATTTTTGGAAACTGATGGGTGGCTGTTACGTTTTCGAAATGTAGAAGGGCTTGGTGTGAATACCTCACTCAATTTTCGTTGATTTACCTTCCGACACCTTTAATTGCCTATCGCAGCCATCTTTTTCGAAGTAACTGTACTGAATTCAAAAGTATCGTTCGCGAGAATAGCATAAATTGAGTTAATCAGCTACTCTGCAGACATATGGTCAAAAAAGAGAGAATGGTCGGAGTTGTACTGAGCAGCTAAACGCGTACTACTTTCTCTTGGTCATGTAACCGTTGTACGTGGCGTTAACATAAACAAAATGATTGCCATCGAAACCGCGAACAGACGGCCTGTCTACGAAACCATTTCTGTCAGTTGTATCCAGTGCCATAAGTACGTGTGAATACCGACAGCGTGAAAGATTGGGTAAATGAAGCGTATATAAGTGAAACAGAAAAAAACGAGTGGAAGAACAGAGGAAGAGACCGAACAACACTTGAACTGGTGTTGATGCATTTAAGCTTTACGGTGAATACAAAAGTGTCGGAAGTTGGAAAACTGGATGAACCTAATCTGATGGCATTGCTCTGAAGAGCATGAAACAGTATGATCATCTTGTGTCGGTTCGATCAACTCACTGAAAAAGAAAACCAAATGAAGGCGCCATCTTAGACCTTAAGTGGTTTTCTAAAAATTCACTCTGGTTATAGTTCTTCGGCTGGTTCTGTTTTCAAGTTCAAAACTGTTCTCCTTACCATGCGTCCCCGTAAAATCTTTATTCATTAGCGAACTGTTAAAGAATGTGATTCGAAGCGATATGTGAACACTGTGAATCTTCGCAAATAAAATATCGAAATTTTGTGAATTCCACCTACAAACTGTGGATGTAAGGTGTCTCTAATATCGTTGAAAGCGTACACCACTTGCTTTTTAATATGTCCGGCCATTACTTCTAAAGTAGCCTCAAGTATACCTGACTCACTGTTTCGTGTTCACGAATGCCAAATAATTTCCATACCGTGATACTTTTTAAGGACCGAAACTGTCCGGCTTTGCTGAGTCGATGCCGGTTATTATCGGCTGGTGTGCAACGGCGGTGGACTAGGACACTATCTTGCTGTCAGACGTTTGCATGTGTTCGTTTGAGATAACTCGTGTTCGTATCCGGGTTTTACACCTACAAAATCGTTGTACAGTAGATGAACACATTGTGGTTTGTAGGTATTGGTAAGCGAACTCTGCACATGCAGCTGGATGAGACGCTCGTTGTGTTGTGTTATTAACTGTGATAACTCAGTGCCAAGTTACCATCTCCGGGGTAACCAACCGGACTTATATCGAGAAGACTTTGGTTCAGCGGCTTGACAACACTTTACCCTCAATCCTTTCACTGTGAAAAAATATTGACCTGGCTTTATTGTTAGTCAATGAATAGGCTTAATCCTGCTATACTTTCTTCACAAGTGCTCCTTGTTCTCCGTTTAGGAGATGTTGGCTTGACTCACTCAAATGAGACTAGACCTGAGGAAAGCAAACTTGAAGAGGTCGAGGCGGACTCACCTGTCTCTCAGCCCACTATCGCACAATGTGCTCCACCTGACAGTGCCATGGTGGCACCTATCCTTGTGGAAGCTGGGATACAGTCAGTGAATAGTGAACAGGATGTCTTGAAGCTTCATCGTAAGTCGCTTTTTGTACAGACGTTTGCATTCATAAATCTAAATGTACGAGTTTAACTATATTGACCCTGGATTGATTGATCGGTTCATTTGTTCATAGCGGTCATAATATAGCGAGAAGGCGTCCAATAAAGCACGATCTTTATTGTCCAAATCGCCAGCCACATGCAACGCGCGCTCTCTCGTTTATGAGTCATAATTCCAACCCACAACACCCCTGGTTTCCGTCCACACGTCGTGTGCACTTCTGACCGGTTTACGTGTGTGACCGGTGCCTTCTATCGGGGGGTTTTCCGCTTGCCATTCTTCGTCTGTTTGTCCGATTTCGTTGCGCGATGGCTCGTCCGGCTGCTCGTGCTGTCCGCCATCCACCCA
>QNGE01000836.1:27709-42423 GCA_008508345.1 Paragonimus westermani
TGCCGCATGCTAATGTACCTGCTTCACGAATGGCCTGTGTGATCTGGGTCCAGGAGCGATCAGGATCATCGGAGTGAGAATTACTGATGCAGGTTTCTAAGCTGGTTTGATACTTATGCCTTACCGACGGTATAGTCAGTTTTCTCAACAGCCAATCGTTCTTGTCGGTGGGGTCGTTTTCCGACAAAAGTGAGTACGAAATTACAACGTACCAGCGCATGATCTGAGTCTAGGCACGTGCTCTAATAAGAACGACAGTTCTTAATGGAACCCCGCAACCCAGGTCTGATTCAGAGAGGGAGGGCGCCAAGTATAGCAAGTATAGCACGATGCCTAAAACTAGTGCTGCCTAAAAGCAGCCTGTGCTCAGCGCACAGCTGCAATAGTTGGCCGCCTTTGTGTTGAGCGATGTGATACTATCCCAAACATGTCACCCAAACGAGATTCGACCTCACCACGGCGGCCGACCTGGGTGTTCATATCTCCTGCCAGAACGACTATATCAGAACCACGTGTCGACCGGAGGAGAGCGGCCAGATCCGAATAAAAGACGTCCTTGGCGCCAACGTCACTACAGTTTCCAGTTCTTTGGCACGTGCGTCGTCCTTGGTAGGACGTGCAAGTTCATTTGGTAGTATGTGCTTTGTGTCTTTTAAGCGTAACGTGCTTTTTCAGGGCTATCTTGGACCCGTCCCTGCATCACACTGAGTGGTAATGGTGTGCGTTTAATCAAGAAGCTTCGGTTGCAATTGGACTTATCATATCCAGAGTCGTTTCTTTGATTGCCACTAAATCCCGGTTGGCCGAAGCTAACCTGATTCTACTCCGGCACCGGTGTAACATCTATCTGTCACTAAAGAGCAGGATGTATTAAGTGGCTACACTTGTGTGGTATCACTGTAAGGTTGTTAAACCTGGCGCCTCCTCCTCTCAGTCTTGTTAACAGATTATCCGTTTTTGTTAATCTTTATTCGCAAAGTACTTCCTGTGTAGTGCGGGAACACTACGTGGACAAGTGTATGGTACAATGACATGTTAGGGTCAGGTAGCTTCCTCCTACATTTCATCTGTGAAAATGGCACCGAGTACCTACAAAATACTCCCCATATCGCGCCCAGTTTGCATTCGCTGAATGTAACTACTGAAACAGCGTCGATGGTGCAAAGTTAGGGGAAATCAGCGTAATTTTTAACACTCACTGCCTCACCTCTGCTTTCCTGCTGTGTTGTTGAAGATGGGGCGACGTTGGCCAGTCGCATTGTTGAATAGTGGGAATTTTGGCATGGTTGCTGTCAGTTGTTACACACTTTCCAATAACAGAAACCGCACACATTGAGAAATTGACAGAAAATCTTTTTGGGTATCCATTGTACACCTTGTTTGTCCTGTTCTGGTTCACCTGTTCTTGTTGATTATATTTATTGCTTGGTCTTGAGTTGTCGTTCAGTCAGTCTTGCGATTTATGTACAACAGTAGCATATTACACTTCATTTGGCCGTGGGATGATATATACGTCCGTTAATCGTGTTTCCTTCTCTGAAGCATTTAAACTAACTGCACATAAACCATCTTGATGATAACTCACATCTTCGGTGCCTATCGTAAGTGGCTGTTGATGTTCCCTAAGTCGGCTGAGGAATGTTGCGTTATCAAATTCTTTCGCCTTGTTTTGTTTCTGCGTGCTCTCGTAGACGTTCACTTTATGGCTCGTCATCGCCGTCCTCGTCATGCACAACTATTTGGTCAACATGCTGTTTTTGGAGTCAGGAGAGATTTGGCATTCTAGTTAGTCAAAGGCGATCGGTTGGTCTGGTCAAAGTTCGCAATCTGACTGTTTTCACATCGGCTGATGCTGGCATTCTTCTGTCATCATTACATTCACATATATCGATTCCACAGGCGCACCGTACTCGTTAGATCGCTCGTGCACGTCTGTGCGCCAGTACATTCGTAGACTGACTAGTATTCTTCAAAATCCTTTTGATGGTTTTGATTGTCATCGTGATGAGTCAGAGCTATGAGGATTATATATTCGAGCCTAAACGCCATTTTTATCTTTCAGAGGAGCTCCAAGCTTCCTTGGATGAAGCTGAGATGTACAAGCGGTTATCTGAAACACTCAAGCAACAAGGTATGTATTCAATCGCTTGTTTGTTTCGACTGTTCTGCGTTAATTTTATACTCGCGTTTTTCATGTAACTTATCAGTGGCAGATGGTGACAGTTTGCTGCGTTTCTGTATCCGGTTGTGTTCGTACTGTTTCGATCTGTAAATGAATATGTTCCATCACTTGAAAGGAAACCATCATTTTTGGATCCGTCTGGAAAGGTTTAAGTAGGTTACTAAGTGTGGTTAGTCGCATGGACCTCACAGTGATGAACTAGGTTGCCACTCGATAGTTTGCATTCTGTTTTGTGCGATTTTTCTCCGGTCACGTTTCTCTTCCTTCGAATCAGGAGCTGCCGCTTACTGGCGTGGTCAGTGTAGCTTCCTTTTACTTCTGATCATCTGTATGATCGATGGAGTGGGACATCACAGCCATCTTTCTGGTCCCATTTCGCCAGCGATGACTGTATTGTCACTCTTTGTAAACCGTTTGCCAATTTACCCCTTTGACATGCCTCGGTGTTAGGATACCTTTCAGGTCATGACGTTATTTGGTTCCGCTACTAATTCTACAACTAGTTGTAATAATTCCTGCTTGTTTAAGTTACATTGTATTAATTTGGGCTTTATCGTAAGTTGACTGTTGCCACTTGATCAACTATCGTGAATAAACTACCTCACTGTTTGGCTTCATTTCTTATTCTGCTTTCTAGATGCTGCCAAGGCCGACCTATTGCTGTCGGTGCGTGAAGAGTGCGACACATTGCGACAGCGAATCGCGCACATCGAAGCAGATGTGGTAACAAGTCGTGAAGATCATCAGCGGCTAGTTGCCGAGGCACGGCGAACACGATCGGAGGCAGATGAGCTACGACGGGAACGCGATGCTTTAAATGAACAGGTCGGTCTGAATTTAATGTGGGCTTCGTATTTATTTCCAATTTTACAACTATATCGGCGTTTGCGCTTGACTTCTGAAAAGATGCAATATGGCTCTCGCTCACCCTTATTTCTCCCGTTGAACTCGGTTGCACTGATACACACTGACAGAAGAGGAAAAGACTTCACTCAATGATTTAGGTGTCTTAATTTTCCCTACCTGTTTTATTCTCCCTCTACGGTTTCTTCCAATTATCCTTCTGGTCTGGTTTCCTTTCGTCCTACTCCTGAAGTTGGTTAAGTTCATACAGTCTTACTCACTGATGTCGATGGAACTCTTAATGTCACTCATACTTTACCGTTGTACAATCGGCTTCAGCCTTTGAATTATCCCGGATGGTGTTTCTTTAACCCTTGTTTTTCTCTCTCAAGTGCTTGCTTTTTAGACGTATGTACGTTCCATGTCCACACAACTTTGTACATTTATACTATGGTTATCCACGCTAGCCCTCAACATTCGTATGCTTATCGGGCCTTTAACAGAATTAGAACGGTTGCTCCCAACCACTAATCTTAACTTTCTCCCTGCTGACTTAATCGCTGTTTGGGCTTTTCATAAAAATGAGATCGATTACAAATTCGTGCTATCTGATGTCATTTTTTAGCTGTCCACCATTCCAAGCCGTCGCTTGGCGGCCAGAGCCTCTTGTTGGTACGCACATTGTACGCCTGCAACGGGGTTCACTATTATTTGAACCTCGTGGTCCTGTTCCATGCTCTGTAACTTCTTTAATTTGTGTGGTTCCTGTCCATTTTAATCGGACGTGTGCTTACATGAGAACAGTTTTTGTTGACCACAGCCCTATGTTTACTGATCGCTGGTTGCTCACAACGCACTTGTTTATTCACAGGTCAATTACCTTCACATGTGTTCATTCGCTAGGTTCATCGGCTCTCCTAAGTCTTCCTGAGGCTTCATTGTCTTTTGCTTTCCATTTTAAATTTTGTTCTCTTGTCCCTTATACATTTGCCCTAGTTTATCACTCTTTTACTTCGTGAATCACTGCCGTAGCACCCACGAGTACGGCTCAAAGCCAGAAATGTTGGCGTTACTGCTTCTGATTTCTTTCTGTTCGTTTGTATTCGCGTTCTCTCTAGGTCGCCAGTTGTACTCATCGGATTGAACACTTACAAGCCGCTTTAGCAAAATCACTTTTATGCGACAAAACAGACGTATCAAATCCGAAAACCACCCTCAATACGCCTTCAATCGCGGATGCTAACAACACTGTTGAACGTTCAGTTCAATCTAGTCCTGTCAGGACCTTTGCTTCCGTCAATTCTGACCAAGTGACTCCCGATTTAGCGTCGACTCATACGCTTGCTCCCGGTAGCGTTGTAAGTTCCTATGTGTTTGCTTTCCCGATTCACTTTAGCTTATTTAAACCCCGATTGTGACTTCGAATTGTAATTTTTTCTCGTCTTCTCACGTGCAACAGCGGCTGTTTTGTGCCTTTTTCCGGATCGAAGACTCTCCGCACTGAATGTTACTAAGCAATAACGACATGTAATCAGGAACCACCTCTTCTAGTGATCATTAGAAAACGCCAACGTTATGTTTGTTCACCCTTCCGATTTTACTTTCCAACTGTGATAACGTTTTGAATCGATAGCTGCATTTCTAAACGAATGGTTCTGTTAATCTCCAGTGTTATTTTTGAACTGTTTCTATCTCTTTTCGTCCATCACCAGCTCTCCCTGTTCGCGATTATCCCAATCATGGTCGTGCTGTGTGCCCTCACGGTTCATATCTTCTCCAAATTCGCCCGATGAATTGGCCCCACTTACCTGGTCCACAAGTGTTTATTTCTTATGTCATTAATCAACCCGTTACGATCTTCGGCTGTTGAATTCCTCTTGACCGTGTGCATCTGCGTACCATCTGCGAACCACGCTCATTTGTTCACACAGTGTCTGCCTACATCTAACTCGAAAGATGCAGCCACACACCATTTCACACCTCGAAACCCTAGTTGCCTTAACTGTACTGCTTTGCCTACAGCCTCGTTTTGATGAGTTGTGATCGTCCAAGCACCATGCACGATTCGACAATCGTCCTGTACGATTGATTTTCTGTTTCGACCTTTTACAAGCTGGTGCATGGCAGTGTGCAGCCTCCTCTGCACGCGATCATCTTGATTGGCACTTGTTCTCCTTCCTCCAAAGAACACAGTTTGAGTCGATGTTAGGAAAGAACACCTTGACTCATCCTGTTTCTACTTTAGCTCTTTTTGTTGCGTCTGCCTGATCCCATCCCCTCTCCTTCTAGAACAGGCTCGCCACTTTTTTCCTCCTCAAAAGCCGGTGTTACACTTACTTCTATATGTTCTTTTTCTCCTGACTTCTCGTTTATGACACCGATCAGCTCTTGCGTCCTGTTTCTTTTCCAACCCACCGTTTGTGTGCTTGTATGTGTACATATTGCCTATTTGGTCTTGTTTACGTTCACATTAGACCGTCATATCCCCATACAGATCGCCCATGTGTATGTTGTTTGTGTTTTCAGACAGTAGAGTATTTATTGATTGATTCCCTTGCACATTTTGCTTTTTTTCCTTTTTGTATCCCGAACTTTACGAGTTGTGATCCGTCCGCACATGAGACACAGTTGGTTTTGTCTTTCCAGCCAGGTGGTTGGATTAGTTTTAATCGTTGCTGCCGCCATTGATTCTGTGTGCATCATTCAGTTGGGTGGTTTTTCCGGAGGTTGAAAATCTCTTCTTCCATCGTCCACTCATTTTTGTCTCGACTGTGCACGTGTGTGTATGACTTCCATCAATACGAGTGCCCTGTCAGCAAGTTTTTCAAACGGTTTCGGCCAACTTGTACATTTTTGTTTTGCTCTCTGCGTTTGTGAGTGCCCTGTCTGACTGCGGCGTTTTTGAAGCCCATACGTATATGTAGTAGAATTACACTTGTATTCCTATTGAATCCAATCCACTTGGACTGACACTGTAACCTTCCACTTGGTTGACGTTATTCAAATAACCAGTTTTATGTAAATCTTTTCTTTCCGAGTAAGCTTCTTCAGGGTATTCTGTCTCACGCAACAATTGGTATATCTATAGTTAGCTTTCATCCAAGCGAGTCGCATGTACACCGTGCCCTAGCATCCATTCTGCTTTCTTATCGGATTAATGAGCACATTTTCTAGCTTTCCTCTTTTCTCTCACATTGATAATCGTATAAAAACAATGTCCGATGAGTTATCCACTTTAATCCCGGTTCGATTCGTGCAGGTTCCTATTATCACTGTAGTCATTCTGGCTCGTTTTACTCGGTACTGATACACCACGGTCACCGGTGACGGTGATCGTTTTGGGTGTTTCCCAGGTCTTCTTCAACGGGTAATTGTGCCGTGATGGAATCGCGTTCGTTTGCTTGGGTTGTTGGCTGTTTCTGTTTGTTGTTGCCCTTAGCAGACATCAACCTACTACCCATCACTGTTTTTAAGGTGTGATTCATTGCCAACTTCTACTAGCTTGAACGTTAATTGTGGTTTGTATAGACTTTTTCTTACTGGTTTATTGCTTAGATCTAAAAGAAGACATGCTGTGTAGAAGCTTTTCGTTTCTGGACAATAGTATTTCTCTGACGTGATTGGTCTAGCGGAGTCGACTTAGTTTTATTATTATCCTGGTTGCATACGTTGGTTATTACGGTGGAGTGGTGATTGAGTGAATGCTTGTTATCCAATATATATATATATATATATATATATATATATATAAAGTACTCGAAAAAGGGCCCACACTAAGTAGTGGACGGTTTATTGTGACGTTTCAAATCTACACTAGAATCCGTTATCAAACAAATAAATGTGTCGGAATGAGATTGTTCTGCCGCTCACCATGTCCGCCTGTCGGTCTGTCTTTGGACGTTTTTCGTTTCTTTACGTCAACGATGCTGACGTAATGGTTGTCTATGTTGACGTGTCGATCGAGCGGATTCCACGAATAGAGAGCTTCCAGTACAAGCCGTTTCCCTTTCATTTTTGCCCGTGCGACCACTTTTGCATGGTCTATGCTGACCTCGCGCAGTGGTGCCACAGTTGTGATCTAAAGTCGTCTCGTCGCATCGCTAATTTGTGTTCGTGCAAACGTGTGCGCAGCTGTGTGCCTGTCTCCCCCACATACTATTTGTCACAACCGAGGCGTGGAATCGCGTAGACCACGCCAGATTGTTCATGTGGTTCTATGTTATCCTTAGCGTTCATCAATGCTGAACGGAGTGTTGTGTTTGGCTTGTGTGACATTTGGATGCCCATCATCATCATCATCATCATAGACAGCAATACATCAGTGGTTAACACTAATGCTTAACTGCCTTCCTCACCCGAGGTGGTTGAAACGTAGAGTATTACAACTTGCTCGAAACGTTGTGTTATTCCCAATCTGTTTATCAATATGGCATTGTCATTCGTGTTCTGGGTTTTGCACGTTCACTTCTTGTGGACCCTCTGATAGATGCCTTTATGAAACTACTGGATTACCCATTGGAAGCAAACAGTTTGAACAGGTGTTTTTGTTCTTGTCTTCTGAGTTCGGGCGAGCTGCAGTGCGCGTCTGCAAGTCGAAATAATGTTCGCACGTAGCTTTTAAGTTAGGCTGGATGATTGCTATCGAATCTGAGATTGACATCAGTTGTCGATTTGCGATAGACGGTGACTTCAAGCTTACCAACAGATCATCTTATGATCAATACATCGAGAAACGCCAAGCGTGAGTTCTCTTCTTCTTCGCGTGTAAAGGTTATCTCGTCTGTTACGTTATAAAAACAGCTGTGGAACTGGTCAGGCTGAGTCCGAGGCTTCAGATTCAAAGTGTCTCATTACGGCTCCTGCAAGTAATCCCGATAAAGGTAAGCCCATTGGTGTGCTCCTCTTCTGCAAGTACACTCGGCCGTCAAGTTGTAGGTAAGTCCACATGCAGAGCTCTACTGATTGAATCGATTCCTTTGGAGAGAGATTCGTCATATTGCGGAGACTGTCGTCCTTACTTATGAAGTGCTTCATACTTTCTATTGCAAGTTTCTTCGGTATGTTAGTGAAAAGCGACGTAACATCAAAGGAAACCAGTGCATCGTCTTCTTCGAATTCCAGGCCCTTAATCTGTCTCAGGAAATCTGCTGAGCTGTTTGCGTCTTGATTGTCGTGAGGTAAACATGGCCGGAGAATACGAAAGAGGAACTTCGCCAATTGGTAGTTTGGGGTCGTCCTGGATGCAACGATTGATCTCACTGACGTTTGATCCTTGTGGACCTTTGGTAGCCCGTATAATCGTGGCACCGGTCCCTCAATTGGTCTAAGGTGTTTAGCCTGTTTTTCTGTGAGTGATTTCTTTTTCTTGAGAGCTGTCACGGTTTTAGTGATTCGAACCCTCAGACTTTTCGTAGGTTCTGTGACATGTTCATACGTTGTGGAGTTTTTAGGAGATCGTTCACTTTGTTTGTATAATCTTGTCTGTTCACTATGGCTATGACGTTGCCTTTGTCCGTCGGTAGAATGACAATCTGGTCGTTCTTCCTAAGTGTTCTCAGCGCTTTATTTTCATTAGTTATCAAGATATTTGTTGGTTTTCGGCTGGCCAGCTGTTGACACATTTTTGTCCTGACACTGCTGCATTTGCTTATCTAAACCACTGCGTTTTAGTCCTGATTCGAAACATGCGATGAATTCTGTTGTAGACGCGTCCGCATAATTGAACTTCAAACCTTTTAACAGAACGACGTTTTCATCGAGTGCCAGCTGATGGTCTGCTAGGTTGTGTATAGATTCAGCGCTTTGTTTCCCGGGCAGACTGAGGCGCTAAAAGTTTTGATTCAGTCGATTCAGTCCAGCCTACGGAAGACAAGGAGCGCGAGCCGATGAACTTTGTCATTCACCCTGCGGCTTACAATACTGGTGTAGTCAAATAGCCCCATTGACACGTTTTAGTGTTCCAACACCGGTCATGAGCGGCATACGCACGTATAGTCGCATCAGTCCAGGTACGCGAAAACATTCTCGAATCTCCTAGAAGAGGTGATGGCTGATGCGTGGTAGGTCGTCCGAACGAAGTCATGCAACATTGTTTGCAAGTGGTTTTATGTGACCGTATCAGTTACGAAGCACAGCCGCACGAGGAATACAGAGAAAATAGTGAAGAAATCGGAAATGGGCATGTTCGTTTTTCTTCTGTTGATGGATTTCGTAAATTGAAAATCCACGGAGAACGCACGAACAGGGGTCTTAGTCATTTCGTACACTGCAGTAGTCATCGATGGTAGTGTGATTGTCTTATTAGAGTGGACACATTTTTCATCGGACAATGAAGCATATTACGTCATTTAATCTTTACGAGTAGTGCTGTCGTCAATAGTAATTTTGTTGGGAAGATTCCGAAAGTTGCCCGTTACCTACGAAAATGGCAGGATTATTTTGCTACACGGTGTACGACGGCGCCTGCTTGATCATGTGAACTGGGTTCTCCTCCAAAGGAGTATGTGAATTGGTGATACGGAACGATGAAGATCAGCTTCTTAAAAACGTCGTTTACTTTTATTATTCATAAGTATATTGGAACCTTTACACTCCAACAAGATAATATCTCAGTTTTGTTTCCCGTGATTTTGAATCCTGATTTATCCTCCCTGACCTGTACTCCGGCTTGCAAGTGCCCCTGTCTTGGGCCAAGAAGAGAACCTAGGAGGTATACTCACTAGATATTTTTATAACGGGCGAAATTTTCAGTTAGGCAATGGTTACAAAGTGCTTTGTTGTAAAAAATAAAAGAACGTGAGTAGCGAAACTTTGAAAGTATCGTTAAGTCGAGTGCAACCAATTGTGTTCCACTCATCGGCGGTGTAAACCCGTTGACCCACAGTACTTGGCACACACTGGTAAGTCGGGTCTAACCGACGTGAATCGGGTACAGCACATACCTCCTTTTCGGTGAGTACAACTACACCTCCATGTTGAGCAAGCAATGCTGCTAATCCAACTTGACTAGGAGGCCCGGTAGTGTTCGAGCTGTAGTGTGGTTTTTTAGTTTGCATGCTTCTGCTCCCATGCATCAGTTCTTTCGGTTTACTTTGCACATTGATGTAAGAGAGAGAGCTTCAATCTGGACTGTCGTCTTTTCGGCTGATATTGCTCTATTCTAATTAATTGTGAAGTTCACCTACCACCGACCATCAAAAGGATAATTCATTTAGCCACTCGTTAACGACTTCATCAGGTGCTGTCGAACGAACACGCTCACCTCGAAGTGAAGGTAGCCAGAGGACGTTGTGATTTACGAACTAAGCATTTGATTTTGGCGTGTTTACTATTGATGGAGAAGAAAACGCGAATAAGCCGTTAGCATCAGTCACTGTTGACTGGATGATATTTGTGATGGATCAAGTCCAGAACAGCTCACCGTTTGCAAACGATTGTTTTGGTCACTAAATAAGTTTAGCACATATAACCGTCGTAGCCTAAACAATGCATCATGGTAATGAAAACTTGGCAAAATTCATGTGATCTGCTAGTGGTATATGCGTGAGATTAAGTGAAGATGAGAGCTTGCGGTTAACTGTCAATGTCGCGTGTGCCCCGGTGAGTGTATCGGACTGTTCGCGTTAGTCTCTTAGAATGCCCCAGGCCCTTCGGAACAACAACTATTAAGACAGTTTAGAGCTGGTATCCTACGGTTTTTATGCTATCAACATGATAAAATTGAAAGCGGATCAAATTCCGTGCGCTATCGGCATCACAAACAGATGGAACATAGTTAAAATGAATTGTCTGAAAGTTTTAGGTGACCACATTCTTCTTCTAAAGCAAAACAGCGGACGTCACCAAGAGGGGCAGTCTGTCTCTCAAAATAACCAGTGATTTGTGGTGATTCAACGCGTATCAAGGTATTGGTAGGTCAGATCTTATCACACAGATTTACCTACGGTGATGAACGCGGTGCATCACTGAAACTGGTTCACAAGGAAACTTAGCTGCTAGAAATGGCAGTTTAGGCCATATCATTACCCCATTCATCCAACAGTAATTCATCTGTCACTCCGCAGAAATGAGGTTCAGCAGAATTCAGATGACCAGAATACCAGCCACTACGTTAACTATTTCGGATTAACTCCCATCCACTAAATGTATAATACTATCACAGGTGAGTATTACAGCGCACAAGGTAATTTGAGGATCCCTGTTTTTGCATTGTTTGTGAATTTACACATTTGATCTTTAACCGAGATACGTTAACCCTGAAAGGCCACCTTCGTCTTAAGGGTTTTATAAAGTATGGCAGAATCTGGCCACCAGTTATTTTGGAATCTGCATAAACAGGTTAGGGTTTATCAGTTGAGTAACGTATATGCACGGTTTCACCATATGTTCGTTGACAAACAGACACTAGGAGGCTTTTGGAGAGATTGACAGTTGAGCTCAACATCTCGATCGGCGTAAATATGGAGAGTGGCACACACTTTTGATAATCTGACTGTTTCTTGATGTTATTTGCGAACATGGTACTGGTTACAATCACGTCATGCTTTATCCATCAGGTGCGAAAAATTTCGTTGGACATTTCTATTGTCAAATATTAACTCAAGGTTTTACACAGTACTTGTTCAATCCATTGTGAAAGACTACGTAACCACTACCACTGAACCACAAAATGTTCCCAATATCATGCCTAATGTGCTGTATCAGCGTTTTCAACTTCACTACTTTGAACTCCTTATCATTGACAGTGCTAGTGTTAAGTTCGCCAAAATCGAAGTCATTTTTATTGATGAGATGACGTGCTTAATGATTTGCTTTCGTGTACGTAGCTCTGGTATTTTGAACTACATACACCCTTAGGTAGAAGGCCATGAATATTTTAATTGTATTTGTTCTTGAGTTATAACCTTATGAGGATCTGAGCGTTGTATCGTTATAATCTCCTCAAGTACATCCGTGGATGTGTGACAAACAGATAAAAGTATTCACAATCAGACATGGACTTTAATGTCGAGCAAAGTTTGTAAAAGCCTTAGCATGCTATGGTGTTTATGGAAATTAATCTGTGAAGAGTTCTGGGTCCGATTGAAATCGAACCTTCAATGTGAAACGCGTGCCTCACATGGCTCGTGCTCTTGCAACTTAGTCAACAAATCACCGGGAATTCACCAATTTCTTACTCTCTTCTGTCCGGTCACTGAATTAAAACAGCACGAATGCAACGTCTTTTTATGACTATTCTGTTTGGTGAAAGAGGTGCTGATGTGGTGGTCGACCCTCGAATGCACTTGTAGCAACGGATTGTGGCACTATGATCTCGTATGTTCGTAGTTATTTCGTAATGTGATTCAGTTCCTTATTGCTGTCGCGATCCGCAATTCTATCAATAGAATGTTTGTATGATATCCCGATGTATAAGTTTGCATGATCACTAGGTTCTTTTTCAGCGCCGGTTTCACAAACAGTTACGTCGGCCGTCACCTTTTTGCGTCCCGGTTGACTACCGTGTGTGTCGACCTGGCAGAGTTTTGAACATCCCAACCAGGAGTCATTCTTAACCATGGAGTTAGGCACTGTTTTCGAGAATACCCACTCCTTAACTGAGAAATTCCTTTTACAGGGTAGTCTGCCCTTATGAAACTTCGGTTTGAGTGAGCGATCAATTAATCGCTCGGTCTTGGTCAATAAGATAACGTCTGAAACTGAGTGACCGAGTATGTACATGATTTTGCACGTTGTAGTTAGGCCAGTTCTCGAATCCCTGTGATTAAGAGTTGGCCTAATGTAGCTGTTTCTTTCTGACTGAAAGTATGCCCTAAGCCCCTTGAGTCTCAGTAGCCGTGCTCTGGACTCCTAGTATGATGCTGGTTATATGCCTGGAGTTTGCTTTCATGATAGGGTACTTTGTGGATGAGTAGATCGATTAAAATGACCTCCGGACTGTTGCCAATTGCTTCAGTATTATTTATGCTTTCTCTGCCGTAGTCACAAGGTGCGTAGACAAACCTGATCCAAGGCTTTGTTTGCATGCAGAAACCCTGTCTGGTACTTCTCAAGCAATACCCAACACAGCGTTTATGCCAGGTGTACACAACTTAAAATTTAGAGGCGTTACTTAATGAATGGTTGTCAGTGGGCCATTGCGTAAGTGAGTTTGGGTCGTTTTGGATTGTATCTCCCTTGTATTAACCCTGTATAGCTCACCCTAATTTCGTGCCATTGGAGTATAGCAACAGTCATGCTTTTGACGATGCCCAGAAGCTCAGAGGTGAATGGCGCAATCAACAGGAGCTCCACAACATATTCTTGTGGGACATTCAGGAGAAGCCAGTTAGATTGTTGACTGTTTGTCTTTATCTCAGATTTACGTCGGATTAAATTGTTATCGAACTAAAGAAGTGTTCCACGAAGCTTCCGTAATAAGCTAAACCGGTAAACTCCCCCAAACTCCTGGAACTCTAGGCAAGCCGCATCTTTCGGCAGTCATTTGTCAGCGACTTCACTCCAACACTTGCAACTGCTTAGTAAGTTGCAGAAATATAATCGACCTATTGGAGTCCATTTCGTGTCTCATTAGGCAGCCACAAGTTTGACCATTTTTGCTCTGAAGGAATTGCCCTACAATCCTTACGTGAGCTTGGAGACCGCTGTAAAAAATGATCAGTTAGCTGCTTGCTGGACAGGCTCTGAACCTACCTTTGATGGTAGAGGTGATTGTACATACTCTCTGTATGGTTGAGAGGAGCCATTAAACGCTTACCTATTCCAGTTGCACGTTTCATTTGATGTGATGAAGATTTTCAGTTTCGTACCGGATGACTCATTTGGCAGGAGTTTCTCAGATCTGGCTATCACTTGCGACTGAAACCGGAAAGTTTCAAGCGAGTTATTTTCATTTATCCTACTTAAAATTCCGGGTGAGCATTCATGCACACTTACACAGTTTTCCACCACGTTCGTGTTCTCTGCATCCGTTTCGCCGTCCTTTGTATGCTCGCAATTTAACAGCACTCAACTTATTGTGCGTGTCACAATTTCGCCGTAAAACATCTTTCACTTCACTTCTGGCTTACTGGGGTGATCTTTTTGATAAATGAATTGATTTTTTGAAGCAAAACCTATGCTCTTCTTGATATCAGCTCCAAGTTTCGTGTTTCAGACCGATCAAATTTTTAGGTCCGTTTCTCAGACATCGCGCTTTACGAGACCGAGCACGCTTCTTCGGTACATGCTTGTAGATCGTATCGAAAATCCCGTCAATCGTTGTTTGCAGGTGATTAGATTGCGTTCAATCGAAAATCTTGGCCGTGTAAAATCGTTGACCGTCGTTTTCGTCGCCTCGAAGCCTACCTTACGATATATCTTTCGATTCATATTTTGGTTGAAATTAAGTCTGGCATTGCGTGTGCATCTATACCATTTTCCATATCTGTTTCCATTTTAGGCACAAGATTTTCCATTATGTGCTAAAGCAAATCACTTTGGTGCATTAGAATTTCCACCTTAGATTCTTGGACGTGACGGCAAGAATGCGATTGGCCCAACTAACCGTAAGGGACGACCAATCTTAATTAGAGTGCTCCGCATTGGCTACTTTGGTAGAGGAAGTGGTTTGGGTTAATCGAGGGGTGTCAACGGATTTGCTTAATGAGAACGGGGTTAGCGGCCAAAGTGGAGCACAGATCACCTGACC
>QNGE01000836.1:43046-142854 GCA_008508345.1 Paragonimus westermani
TTTATTAACACAAGCAGCTGGAGGTGGTCAGGAAATAGATCCGTAGCAGTCGAAGTGCGTTTGTTAAAGTTAGGCATGTCTCTCGCGGCGGAGGAAATCCACGCCAGTCCCGAAATTACCAGCAAGATCGACAGACAATTCTAGAACTTCCACTGATCCCGACAGTGCAACACTTGTGTACATACATTTGAAGTTCCAAAAGTGAACATGTGCATGATGTTGCTTCTATGCCTTCTGATTCTGGTCTCGTTCTAGGTGCATACATCATCGATAAGTTTGATACGTGCTTTTATTCGACACTGATATTGACCGACTTCCTGAATTTTGATCGGGGGGCAGTGAACATTTCTTGTTAGGGACGTTGCCTGATCTAACTCAAAATATAGTTAAATGGCTTTCGTGTTGCGAACATCTGTGTGCACTGGTTTGCTGTCACTTTTCTTCCACCATATTCTCCCTACCCATCGTTACATAACCTTTGGTTTTTCTTTCACGCGTTATGACTTCAATCGTGTGAAATATGTATGGAAGACAGCGTTATTAGACTTTCTCCTGGAAGTTCACGATTATTAGGAGTCTGAGTCATTGATCATCTCCATGGCCTATAGCCCTGCGCATCTAACTGATTGATTCGGTCGCCTGACCCGTCGCAGATTCTTATCAGCCTGTTATTGCCTCTTGTGTGCCGACACGTTTTGTTGTACCAGTGCAATATTGTACTTAGCTTGTAAACCACACCAGCCTAGGACGGAGTGCTTGTGACGCTACCAAACACCCACGCTGAAGCACGCTAGTTTTTACGTCCCTTCAGCCCGGTATTTTGAGTAGGTGTGGTGCAGTGTAAATTGGGATGTTACGCATGTTATAAGAACAGTAAGTTGATTCATTATTCGTTTCTCTGTTATTATCAGTCATTCGAGGATTGCACGAATGCCATGTTTCGTTTTCATATCTCATTTGGCCTTTTAAAACTTATCAGTTATCTACTCACAGGCACACTAGCATATCTTTTCTCAGTCAGTTCACTCAACATTCATTCAGTAGTCTGTGTGATGAACCGATTTTCCGTAGCCTACATATTATGCTGCAAGAGTGTAATTCTAATATCTTGCAAGCAATTTCGACGAGAATTCACCAGATTCATGTTAATGCCCAACTGTCATACAGCCACTATGACAACTTGTCTGTCTGTCTGTTGGGACGGTGGGTTGATGGACTTTTTAGACGATCCCACAGCTTCTCCTCTGGCAGTGCAATGTGATCATGGAAAAGCAAGTTTTATGACAGTTGTTAGCTTTCAGATGTGTTAGCATTAGTCTTTGGGCCCTACGGTTTCCTTCTTTTATCGCAGGCGATCTCTATTCTGATCACTCTTGGGTACACCTGCTTTCATATTCACGTACTTGCTGCGTTCTAACGCCATTGGTTTTCATAATGTGGTGTTGATGTTATCAGTTTGAATATCACGTCTACGTACGTATTTGCAACGCAAGACCGGTCTTTTGTACTATGTAAAACAAGTGACCAGCACACCGTACTGCAACCACTTGTGATCTTGACCGTCCTCCAATTGGCTCATTTCACTGATTACTAGCGATAGCATTGCCGCTTACTATGACAGACAGTTGTAATCCAGGTAGTTATTGAAAAACAACTAACCCAGATGACTGCCGACATGACGTATTCCGTTTAAGCTCTCCTTTTATAACGTTTGAACAATCCGGCCAGCGAGTAGATTTAACCCACAGATTGGAGATCCGCTCCATCGGCACCTGTTATCTAACGGAACCCTACATCCAGGACTCTCGTATAGTGTCTCAGCCTCGACTACAGCCCACTAATTCACGATGTGAATTTCTTACACTTCTTTCGGGTGACCGCGTGGCTACAGCGCCGGGTCTAGCTGTTTTTGAAATTTCTGTGAGAGCCAACGTACAAGCCACTTTGATTGCCTGTATGAAGGTTAACAGGCAGCTATGCCAACACAGATTACAAGGTTGGGTTGAAGATGCTAAGCAACGTTTGTCTCTGTAACGTATACTGTTGTTGATTGCAGTCCAAATAAATGAAAGCAAACTGTACCAACATCTGATTGTCATTCTGTACACAACCCTCGGAAAGGATGTGCTGCTAATGCGTGGGAGCCTGCGTGCACAGGTCAGAAGTCTAACAACACTCCAGGTGGACAGCACCCAGTGGTCACTCTTCACGCTGATGATGCGGCTTGCCTGAAGCAACTTCGTGTTTCTTGGTAGATGTCAATTTTCTGCACTCCCAGCGCTCACGCCTCATTTGACGATCGCCATCACCTAATCAGCTTTGGATGCCGTTAAACTACATCGTCTTTAAACACGGTTGGCGAGGCTGCTTAAAATCGGTGGACATGGAGTACCTTCGTGTGCTGTGAAAACTCGATTGTATGTGCTGAAATCGCACTACTTTCCTTGGTGGACGTTTGCTGAGTCATCAGCAACCGTCTGACTTATCTAAACTGAATGAGCCTAGAACAGTGATCCTTGAACTTACAAATCTACGGATGAGATAAACGGCAACTTTTTGGACACACATTCGAGTTGTTGTTACAAAGGTGCAGATACCGCCTTATATGACAACACTGTCCGTTTCGTTGGTAATCATTACATCTCAGGTCATTCTGTTGAAATTATTAACAATTGTCGAGGAATTCCGACTGGATGTGAATACAGCTGAATTCGAAAGTCAGTTAAACTAGAACCCGCGAGTCAACTGTGAAAGGACAGAAAACCGTACAGTCAGCGCTCTTACTACAAGTAATTATCTCATCTGGAAACTAATGGGAGCTGTTCAAGCTCATCCGAGGCACTGACGGTCAAAGTTGGTAGCAGCCAAAACAGTCTGTAGGAGTAACAGTGAACCTATTCACGATCCGCAACCGCATAGTGAGTGATAGTTCAGTTGGCCATCCAGTTCGTTGATCACATCTCACTGTCTTAGGAGCGCTGCCTTGCCAATTGGCGTTTCGCCTAAAGTCGAAACCGAAGTCTCTGGAAAGATCAGGCATATGAAAGGTTGTAATGCACCATGTTCAGATGAACTTCTTTTAGCCTTCTTCACGGATAGGGTTGTGCTCTAATCATAGGGTAATTGTTTTGTTATATAAGCTGTTGGATGAGGAACTTATCCCCAGCGACTGGAGCTATGTCACAACTACTTTCATATTTAGGAGATGCCCTCTTAATATGCTTTACAGCAACCCACGAGTAGGCCTGATTCCGGTTGCATCGGCTCTACTGGCTGTTGTCGTCCTCTTCAGATTGGCTCCAACATGTATGTAACAAATCTGGCTGAGTTGATAATATTTTTCGCTCACTCATTTGCTAAATCCAACCACAGTTATAGGTGGCGAATACTGGTCCCTCCGAATATTCGAGGAGGTCTTAACTTAGCTGAAAGGGCTAAACTTTGGGAGTTGCTTGTGCGAGAAAGCGTGTCTGAGGAACGTCCAAATACGCTGAAAAATTTCCCGCCAGATCTCAGTCATAGGTGAGTTCTTTTCGTTTTTTAGCATGACAAACGGTGTTTTTTTAAGATCGCCAGTTCTCCATTTTCTTATTCAAATTTGTTGTTGAGAATAATCCGGACAACACTCTCGTAGGTTGTTAACATAGATGCGTAAAACTGCTTTGCAGTGTTTGCTTTCAAGATGCCGAGGATTGCGTTCTTATGTGTAATGATGTTCAGATAACGCCAGTTGTCCTTGATAAACTAGCGCTGTCGGTTCATCCATTTGATCTGCATTTCGCCTCAATGATGGGAGAATTTTTGCTCACACCAGCGGAAGCCTGGATTACTCTCATTATCGTTGATAACACGTGGAAGGTGATTAGAAAGTTCACTTGATTAGATTGATCGCGTTGGAAATCAAATGACTCATTCTCGGGCAACGCTAATACATCTCCGTCATCTGCGACTTCGGGAGAAGGGCAACATATATAATACCTCAGTTCACACAGTCCTTCTTTATGGTTGAGCCTTAATAACGTGAGTCCAGTTTATTCATCACTCGTTTTCGACCATCGGTGTTTATTTAGCGAGGCATCTGCGCAATCGGAGCAGTACATTAATAACGACATTGTTAACCAATGTTTTTTTGAGGGAGAGGATCTGGTATATCGATTTTGACGGCTCGGACACATTTTACAGCGTTCAACCGACTGCTTGTCTTGTTGTTGGTCTTTTACACTGGTTGAGTTAGAATGAATATGGCATCCAGCTGGCCAGCGCATGACGTGGGTTCGAAGGGTGAATGTGGTAACTACGCGACTTGTTCCGTGTCATATAACCACTTCAAAGATGACGATCACCCGTGTTTTTAGTGGTTGTGTGTGGTTGTGTACCTCCACCCGAAATTCGCATCGCTGGAGACACTGTGAATGGCTGCGGGGATTTTTGCTACTTGGGTAGCAACTTGTCGAGAGATCTGTCCGTGGACCGCGAGTTGAGAGCGCGTGTGGCAAAGGCTAGCGCTGCTTTCGGACGTCTTGAAAGGCGTGTCTGGAAGAACCACAGCCTGAAAATGGCCACGAAGTTGTGTGTCTACCGCTCAATGGTGCTGTCTATCCTGCTGTACGGCAGTGAGACGTGGACACTGTATCAGCGGAACGTGAGCTATTTGAGCCGTTTCCATGTGCAGTGTCTGAGGCGCATCTTGGGTATTCGGTGGTCGGACATGATTCCGAACACTGAGGTAATGCGGCGAGCGGACATGGACGGGATGGAAGCCATGTTGATGCTGAACCAGCTCCGTTGGCTCGGTCACGTCCGTCGGATGGGCGATGACCGTATCCCGAAGCAGTTACTGTACGGACAAGTGAAGTCAGGTAAGCGAAATCCCGGTGGCCAGAAGCGGAGGTACCAGGATGTTGTGCAGGTAAGTCTTTCACGTTGTAACATTGATTTTAGATGTTGGGAAGATTTGGCGTTGAACCGGACGGCCTGGAGGAATACGGTTCGGGCGGGCGTCCGAGCGTTCAACGAGCAACTATTGCGTGGTCGCGAGCGGAAGCGTGCGGTACGCAAAGGAACCATCGGTGCCATAGGTCGCGGTGACGTGACTATATGGCGTTGTGATGTGTGCGGCCGCGAATGCGCTGGCCGTTTGGGGCTGGTAGGTCACCAACGTACTCATAGTACCCCGTCGGCGAAGAGGCGGCGAGTACGCTAGGCTCAGGTAGGTCAAATCGGTATACCTATTCTACTTCTGTTAATGACTGCATCGGCCAACATCGTGGTCATTGACAATTAATCCGCTCTTCTTTTCAGAAACCTGAGTGTCTGTGGTCTTCTACCCATTCTCTTCTCCGGCTTTGCTGGTGCATTGTATGATGGATTGTCTGCCTGGCTTTTCATAGTCCAATGAGAACTTTGCTTTTCATCCTTTTTTCTTCTCTGGGATGCACTAACCTGCACCCCTATACTGCAACGCTTCTTGTATTACACTTCAAAAATCTTTCTTCTCAGTGTAGATCTCGTCATTGCAGCCTCTCTGTTTAGTTTCCGAGAGATAAGAGTTTCCTTTCCTTATTAGCCAATCAAGTGGCTAACCAGCATTGGCCGGCTGGACAGAAAGGCCCCACTGGCACACCTCCCGGTCTTATTCCTTCGGGTTTACACTGGATATGTGGTGTGTTGGTGGAACTGCAATTGGTGCAGCGCAAGCCAGTTGCAGTGATATATAAGCGCAGGCGTCCTTTGGCTTCGGTCACTGTGACAGGCTAATCCGAATCGGATGCCGCCAACCGTGTGTGAGCTATCACAAAATTACAGTCAATGGTGCACCCATTATGGGAAATTATATTCATTTTACTTTAGTATTGCTTTTTTGTTTCTTTTTCATCAGTCTTGTAATGGTTACCAGGCCAACTGTTCGATTCAAAATTTCACTGTGGCTAACGTAGCTCTGTATGGATATTGACACATTGTACACAAGTTCACCACCAAGAGCAAGAGCACTTATTGACACGCAGTGATTGTCGTGTTTTCTATTCAATTATCTAGTGCTCAGATGGACAGTTATTCCGATTCCAAACATCCGTCCACGGTTTCCTATAAACAAGACATGCAAAAAATTTCATCTCTATTTTGTGCAAATCACACGTTTAACCTGCAGTGCACGCATTCAGGTGGCTTACTACTTGTTGGTGTTATGAATGTACATTGCATTACTACTACTGATGACTGTATGTGCACACATACGTTGCCTTCTTTGGATAGAAAATTTAACTGTGTGGTAAGCAACAATTTAATCTACAGGTCATCCTTAGTGTAGTTTCTGTTATTAGACTTGAAAGCAGCGCACGGTACCCCTCGGAAACCTACCTATTATTGCCCATCATTTCTAACTTAATAAACGTGGAATATGCATATTTTTCCGGTGCCATGCATCTTTACTTTGTAATGTCCCTGCCAAATTTCATTACTTTTTAAAACCATTAAACATTATCAGATATTCGTTTGATCATATCAATCAAGGATACTTCAGGAACATGAGTGTGGACAACCTGAAATCTGTCATTAAGCACATGCTTGACAAAATCAGCTGACTATGAAACTGATAGACGAGCAATAAACACTGCGAGTGTACCCTGTCTTGGATTCAGCTAATCTCTGTTCGTCTGTTGTTTTGCCACGCATCATCTACTTACTCCTATAAATCACTTGTTTATACAATGCTGTCTTGCATCTTCGCTCAGTCTGAAAATCATCTTTTAAAAGACCGATGAGGTTAGGTCGAAATCTTGATCATGTATTGGTGATTCTGTAAAATTTTCGTGAAACGGGAAGTTTTGAACGTCTGCAGCGACGGCAAATTTCTGTTTGTTGCGCGTTTACTGGAGGTGATAGGATTATGGTTAACATGATAGGGCCGAGTGAATCGTGGCTTCCCAGACCGCGTGATATGCAATTAAGGCATATCACATTATGGCTGTTGGTTAATCGCATCCATAGATCCAGACCTAAGGTTGAATGGTGTTCCGGTGTCCATGATGTCACGGCTCGGCGGGTGGACAACACTTTAAACGTAAGACCAACATACCATTTCCGTCCACACAGCCGTGTATCTGGTTGGACTTGTGTGTGTATTGTTTGGCCTGCCTCTCTTGTATTCTCTTAACCAATCGATCACTGTGCACTGGTTACAAGTCGGAATTTAGTCCATTTATGTCACACAAACCGTACAGATGAAGCTGTGTGACCAGCATCTCAGATTGGATTAATGCTTGATCCTAGCTGCTTGTTAATAATATCTGCGAATTCATTTCGAGTAGATTATTTAACGAAGTAAAGATATATCATGGGTGTGACATCGCAGAATATGCTGAAACCTAGGAATCAATGGTCTGTGTGTGACAATTTCTATAGTATTGACAGCATGCAACGAGTTGATTCCAAAAATTAGAGCAAGGAGATGAACAGGAAACTGTTGTAGAATAGTTCAAATTGATTACGTTGTCTATCAAGTCTGAGCTCAGATTTTTAGGTAAAACTCGATGATGTGCACATAAACTGCGTAGATGGAGCCCGCGATGCAATTACCTTAGGGTACCGCCTCCATTTTTAAGAGTAGTCCAAGTTATTGTCAACTGGATTCCTGAAATTAATGCTTCCTATAGTCGCTAAGTAACGTTTGGGAGCTGGCTTGTGGATTTCCTCTAATGTCGCAAATAATAACCATTTCACCACTGAGCTAGCGAGATTACGATGGACGATTCATAATTATTAACTTTTACGATATCACCACCTTGTAATAACTTTCTCAATAGGTCTGCAGTTTCGATTGGTGCACGATAATATATGAGATCAATTGATGTAGAAAAGCACAATTAGTATTCACCATCGAATGATTTTGTTCTGTTTAGGACACAAATGGTAATGACCTCAGTAGGATAGAAGGAAAACTGTTCTTTTTGACTTTTCAGTGCTACAAGAACAGTACACTGTTATTGGATAGTCAATATTTTTTTTTGTGGGATTCGAAATGTGAAAAAGGTTAGGCATCTGAAAATGACATGTCGCACTGACTGTTTATTTCAATGTTAAAAGGTGACCGATATATTAAAAATACCCTTTACTCATTTTGTGACAAACAAGGAGTTGACATTGTTTCCGCGAATTCATTGGAACAATTAGTATAAGGTTGGAGGAAGCTGAACATTTTTCACTTAAGATACACGAATCCATCGACATTGTAAATAATACGTAGTTAGTCGTCTTGATAGTAATTGTATTGAGATATTTCTAAATTCCCAAATTCACCTTCAATCACTGCAAAAAGTAAGGACGCTGTTTGGTCAGTACATATCTTTGAAAAACAAACATTTGAGAAAAATGGCTGTTTTTAGGCGCTGGTTGGAAGTCATGTTGGAGTTTGTACGTGCTTGGGAAACTTGTGAATCAACATTAAAGCTATTCTGTGGTTCTTCTGCAGGAAAAAATACTACCTGAATAAATATGTTCAGTTCTCCACTTACGTTTCAGTGCTACCGTCAAACGTGAGAATGTATTCTAAATTCAGTCACCAACGTAAATAACATCTTGAAAAACGAAAGGAAAAATTTACGCTGCAGTTTAGTGATCCGCTGAATTTCTTGGGAAAAAGCTTTTGATTACGTTTTCCATCAAAGAAGCGATGTCAAACTGCTTTTAATTAAAACGTACGCTGTACTGATTTTAGAGTAATAATCAGTTGGCATAACAGTCGCAGTTAAAGGTTGTATTTGCGGGTCTCCATTACCTTAATTCTAATGCACAGGTTCGTAACCAGATTATTACTGACATCGATGAACATTGTATTGTTACTAAAAGAAAATAATCTGAAGTAAAAATTTATCAAGTTCAAACATCTTCGTGCTCAATATTGAACACCTTACCAAAAGATACGCTCAAAGTACCACTGGCTAAAAACGGATTTATTTCCTGAAGCTTATAAAAAAGTTTCGACGTCAGATCAGTCGCTATATACCCGAGGCTGACAAACGGTGAAGTGAAAATTGGGCTAGCAATCTACTCGAAGTGAACAATTTACAAATTTGATATGAGGTTGTGTGGTTTCAGAATTAATCAAATGACCTAACGAAAAATCTCCTTGATAAGTGTTTTCTCTATCTTCAAGATTATTTTAAGATAAGAGCTAATTCTTGTCAAAAGTTGGCGTTAACTTCACTCAAAGCATATCTCTCTGAAGCATTGAAAGTCAGAACAGAGTTCGAAATGTCTTACCCGACATGGGCCTCAACCACAATTTGACAAATTATTTACAAGATGAAGCATTCTGTTAGCGGACAAATTTTTCAATGAACAATTGGACTGTTGCTCAATGTTCCACTTTCTAATCGAAAGGTTGTAAACATTAGGAATGTAAAAACGTGACCAGTAATTTGGTAGCAACAAATGTATTAATGCTTAAACGCTAATCACATTGTTGTTGTTTATTCTTCTCACAAAAAAATAGAAACGTTGGAGTCCGCCGGTTTAATTAACCCAGTTTCCGATTAGACTAGTGTCACCTTACAAGATAACCATCACTTTGGTTTCTCGGAATAATCTCCCGACTCTTACAGTACACCGCCTTTGATGTACTGTTCTGATTAAATTTTTCACCTGCTCACTTCCTCTAACATGGAAAACTGACCGGAGGTAAATCTTTATTGATTGATGGGGAACTACTATTAGGGATTCTCTTGTTGACCTCTATTGACTAACGAGCACCATATGGAATATGTGCAGTCCTAATACTCTAAACCCTTCACAGTGTCGTCACTTCTAGCCGAAACCGACTAAATTTTTCATGCAGCCTTTCCAGAACCAACTGGTAATCACTTTGCCCACATCGCGACCTTCCACTTGGAACGTAGTTGTAGCATAGTCGATATGCCAAAGATCCGACTGAAATAAGAGTGTCCTTTGATTGATTCAAACGTACCTTTTCACGTGTTGCTTTTGGCTTAGCTGGTTGATTAAGGTTTACTTGAACAATACAGGTGCAAATCATAATTGACGTTCACACGTGATTCTCTGCCTCTGAGTTTCAAGGATAACTAAGACTACATCATTCGCACCTGTATCTAAGATGATCGAATCAGGCTAGACCTCTACGCTCTTTTCCACTCATCATCGATTCATTTCACTAACCGCGCTTTAAATTTGGCTAGAAATTCGTTAAATCACATATTATCTTCCACGACACTCATTTACCTAAGAGATACGTTGTCAGCAAGGAACGACGAGGTTGGCGGAATGAATGGACCGTTTGAACTAAGGTAGGGCTACTTCAATCAAATGAAGGATGTGTTCATCAAAATTACCTGGTTAGACAAGTTAAGTAATACAAGAGTTGCAATTACCACTGCCAGTCAAAAAAATTACTGTGGAATACACATGATACGGTTTGAAAAATTTACGTACCCAATATAACAGTGAAGCCGTCATGAGTTTTCCAAGCTGCTGTGCACGAACTTTAAACTACACACGGGGCTTGCTCTCTCTAATCAGGATCGACGCAGAAGGGAGAATCAAACCGATCTCTATCTGAATTAAGGTGCTTGTTGATATGACATCTCCGTGAATCATTCAGGCTTAATGACCCGTACTCAAAAAGTTTTATGACTTAGTTAAACAAATAAAATGGTAGTATATTTTTTTTAAATGCTTGCGAATTTTAGGTGTTTTCTATAATTCCTTCTCCTGATTTCTATCGTGAGGCAATTGACAATAGGTTGGGATGCTTCTTTAGACAACAACGTTCGGAGTAGTCCACGAAACCTACTGCGAACCGATGGCGGAGGTGTTGAATCAAACGTTATTGGTCGGAATTTAGTGTAAAGTCAGTCGGTAAGTTAGAGACTTTATAGCGTTATGCTCATTCTTTGAATCCAGTGTTGGACTTGAAGTCACTGCCCCGCCTGTCTAGAAATTGAAGAAAAAGGTCCGTGTTGCAAGATAATGTTACCATAAATGACACCTCCACAATTTAGCCATATTCGCGGAGTGTTGACAAAGCTGTGGTCTGGTTAGATTTCGATGTGATTTGGAAAAATCTGGACAACTCTAATGGAAACGAACGAACTAGTTGCCACGTGACCATTTTGGTTGTAAAACCTTACTTGATCACGAAGTACGTTGTCATCAGACACAACCCAATGCCGGCAGTAAAATCGGATGGAGTTGAAGTTGCTTCGCTTTCTAGACTGTTGTCTCTGCTTACGACGGATAGCAGTAATGCTTGGCTTTTACTCTTGAAAGCATTAGTGTTCACAGAAGCAACACCAAGGCTAATAACTGTCTCCTATTCCTCCCAGTGACACAGAACTCGGGATACCTTCAAATTCAAAGGAATCGTCAGCTGTATTATCACATGGCAAATAACTTACAACCTTAAAGAAAATGTTTTGTGGCATGGTAGGATTTTCGATTTGCCTAGACGCAGTCAGTCGATCTGTTTCGTTTAAGTTTTCTGTGCAACTCCATCAGGTACATAAGGCAGTTCGTTCACAGCCTTTAGCCGGACCGTCTAGATAGTCTCAAGACAATACTCTAAGTCAGCTTATCATTTATTCACTGTGGCTAGGCGATCGGTGCATGGCTTAGTTATTATCTTCTACCACTTATATTTCAGTGGCTATATTAGTCTAATTGCGCAATACATCACCTCAACAATAATTGCCCATATCTTAATTCCTAAATCACTGTGTAGCTTCATGCTTCAATGTTACTGCCCAATTCACACTACTAAGCCAATCAACCAAATGTTGTCCTAAAAATTAGCTTGCCCAGTATGCCTCCACTAGATCACCCAATTTGTGTTCTAAGTTTCAATGTATGCACTGTATAGGTCACATATCATCTAATTCTATAAGTGCCTCTGTTGTAAGCACTCAGACAAAGAAAATTGTTTCTACCCTATTAACTCAAAATCCGATTAAATCATTTTAATGTATGTATCTGGAAGATTCGTCAGTAGGTGGCAATTAGACAGTTATCTCTAATATTCGTCCATGACAAAGATTTGGCTCATCGACAGATGACAGGTTCAGTCAGTTACCAACTGAACTGCACAACTGAGTAAGCACTAACTGATTGTTCATTTTTGTTTCCCAACGATTACAGTTTATTAATCGGCAATCTTGCATTCTTCATTCTTTCCACGATTCACGTCACTATCTTTGAGATGAGAAATCTCTTGTCTAACTGAAACCCAATCTGCTTGATTGCTATTAGAAGGTTCATCGTTCTCTCATGAGGTCACCAAACGGTATTTTACGTCATGTACTCATGTATCCAACATTCGGTTAGTAAAGATGACTGAACTGGCCATTTTAGGAGAAGAAACGGTGTTGGATTTGAGCATAGGATAAACTGCCGTAATTTCCATTAGTGTAGACATAGGCTACATAAGTAGACCAGAGAGTTGTGTGCAGATGAATCTAATGCGGTTGTTAACATTTTTGTAAAAATGGGACAAATAGTGGGTTGTTCGATGGAATTTCAGTTCACGGAGAAGTGCTCCAAAGCTGAGGTTTAAATGCATTGCACAATCGACGACGTGCAGTACCCTACAGTTAAAACATAGGAAGACGGATAAAAACATGTTGCCAAATCAGTGACATGTATAAGTACATCGTTCGTCATGTACTGGGTTTCATTTTTACGGCAATCGTTGGACACATCAGCGGCGATTGAAAAAGTTCTTGATGGGCCTTCTCTTTGGAGGTAGTATTGACACAGTCAAAACGACTTCAGTCGATAGACGTCCGTTACCGGTATTGCCTCCATTTCTTACACTCAAACAGTGGAAGACTTTCGGTTGCCCTTCATTTCCTCAATTTGGCAAGGAACTGCAGCGTCCTAGAGAAAAACAACCAAACCATACATTACATATCACGAGGGTGTGTGCACTTCGAGTGACTAAAGTAGCTGGCCGACCGCATACAACCTTGATCTGAACTCCCTGGAAAATCTGTGGCGTCATTGAACTTCCAAGTATATGAGGACGCCACGGCGTGCCCCTCGGTAGTGGAAATGGCGATTACTTTGGAACGAGTATGGAGGGTTGTAAATGCTAGCGAGTTATCACTTCGCACAAGAAACATTCTCAACAAACTTACGGAAGAGCTGTAACGGAATCGCAGAAGTACACCGCAACAATCTTCTCTGAATCGGGACGTGGAGATGGCGGCTATGCGATTTTGTTACCGTTATTTTCCTTAACTTGGAGCACAGTTCATTTCAAATAAGATTTGCCCAACAGCTTTCTAGCATCATTTGCTCATTTGTTGCAAAAATATTGTTACTGTTATTGTTATGTATATATATGAACTGACGTTTCTGTTGCCTTAACACGTGCCGGTTACATTTTTGGTATGTCGGTTGTGTGAGACCCCATAAATTACCTCGATAAACGTGGACAAACTGTGCAGTAGGGCACAGACAGCCGTTAAGTCTGCTTTTGGTTGATGGCTGAGCGAAGAATTTATTTGCCAGATGCGTTTCAGGCCTGATGGCAAAGCATGTTTTGAACAGCTGCTCTTAATAGCTACGTCGTTTCGTTAGTTTCTAACGTTGGGATGGTAGCTTCGAATAATTTGTTTATCTTAAGAAGCTTCGAAGTGGAATCAGTGAAGTGTTTTTTGAAGTGTACTTAAATCGTTACCTATTTGTCCCCTAAGAATTTTAAGTTATACTTTAGTCCCATTCTCAGCAGTGAGGTGTACTTTCTAACTACACGATCGTTCTGTTTGTTACGGTACAGTTCTACTGCGCCTTGTGACACAACCGAAGCCAAGACGTCATCAGGGTTCTGAGAAAAGCCAAGTGGATGCCAAAGTCCAAACACACGTAGAATGCCTTGGCACTCAGATGGGATGCGCACCCTTATGCCCTCATCACTCCCGACAATATTTATCCCAGACGATATTTACGAAGACCGAACAGCCTTGTTGACCACTCGGTTGAACTATTTGCAGATGATTTCATGGTAGTCCTAGAAGTCTTCGTTACACGATGCGTTGAGAACTTCGACTTAACTTGTTGAAATTTGATTCCCTACATTCAGTGGTTTATACTTAAGAGTTCACATAAGATGTGATAAACACAATTGCGTTTTATCGTGCCCTAAAAGAGAGTACACTTAAACCCAGTCAACTGAAAACGGATGCGCAAAATCTTTAGCCATCCGAGCAACAGCTGGTATTCTGGAGACTTCCACGTAATCAGACAGGGTGGGGGACAGCAGCAGATTACTACGGCTCAGCTTTCTTGGAAGGCTTGATTAAACGGTATAGAAGACCAATAAACAAATTAAATTCCTCCCACGGCACCAGAGGTAATCTCTGGTGATCTTACAGGCCCGGCTCATTGGTCATCGTTATAGTGTTACGCCTCTAACTGTTGTGGAAAACCTATTGCCGGAACGTTATTCTCGTGTCATAGCTAGTGGACTTAATCGTGGGTAGAAAGGGCGATCAACAAGACGGGTACTTCTTGCTTGGACAAACTGTACTGTACGCCACAATTCGGAATCCTCAGGTCAATGTAGCTTATGGATTAAGGTGAGTGGGTACTCTGTCGTTTTGTCAAGACCAAGTCAAGTACATCCTAGATAATATCTTATCTCCCCCTGTTCTACATTTTACAAGCCAAAAATAGAAACACTCGATGGTTGTATTATTCAAAAAAATTATGAACACTGCAATAAAATTTTTTACATCAATCTGTTTGCGTAATTTATTGCGAATCATCACACCTGTTGCTTATATGGCTAGAAAAATACCATTTGTAGAGACACGCTGGTGGTTACTATAACCACTGTTACTGGACAGCGAGCACTTTGCTTTTTGATGAGTTTTCTAATCGTTATTATTTTCCGAGGTCTTAGCACACGTGATTGGGTTGTATGAATCTGACACATGTTGAAGCAACTTGTTTTATCCATCACCTGTTGCAAACAAGTTCGACATGGCTGCTACTCTCCGCTCTGGTTGGCTGGCCTTGATCTACCATGGTTCCGCTTTCAACAGCTAACGCAAAAGCCTTGGTTGGCTGACCGTTCTCCAACCAGCAAACTGCTTCAATCCAACCTCACTGCAGCGTCATCGACCCAAAATACATTGGTAATTTTTTTAGGAGTGAATTATTACGGCTTCGAAGAGTCGCTTTTTTGGCGCTTTAGTTTGTGGTTATATTGTGTACTTCAGACTGTTGGGTAATAAATTTACACCATTGTCGATATCTGGTGAAAACAAAACGTGAATCCATTGCTTTTCTATGGGGGACGGCTAAAAAATTATTCGTAAAGTTGAAGGTAGCAAATAGGTGCACACAATTTAATTAATGTCTTCTTGTTTAGTTGTGCACATTCCTATATCTGCTGGTATGAGACTTCGAGAAACAAACGCAAGTATCTTGATACACTTTTGTTCATTTTACACGTGTGAGCGCCAACATGATGCGTAGACAAATCACTCGATAAAGTGTCATTCACAAAAACAGACAATTTTCTTGCTTCATAGATAAGCCACATTTCTTAATTTTCAGCAGACGTTAATCCGTTGTCCTACCAATTACTAACATGTTATTTAGACACACAAAATTATTCAGAACGCACGTCGAGATGTCTTTGTTGGTTCACTTGATGGGTACTTTACCCGAATGAACACTGAATGACAAACGGCTGTACTGGATCTATCCATGATGTAATAGCAATTGTCAGTACACTTTCTTTAGTTTTTATTACTCAACCCCAATGTTTGGATCCAGTCTTTAGGAAATATATCGGCCCCGAATTGCACATAGTGTCTTTCAATCCTGGTATCCAGAGCTTTTCTGATGGTTTACTGCAGTTACCCGTCGCTTAATAGTCACCACAAATTCGAGTGAATGCATCAGGTTTCAGGATGGGTGTGATAGCTGAGGATCACTTTGAGGCCTATTGCCACAGTGGCTCCATTTCACTGACTTCGGCCCGGTTTCCCCATTACGATGGGCCGCATCATTCATCACAACGAAAGGGCTTTTAAAAGCAGCGCCTTGTTTTGATTTACACGTAAACATTCGTAGTTTTGGTGAACGAACCGATTAGGCTTGATTACTCCAAACAGGTTAAGTAGACCATATTTGGGGACTAAAAAATCAGAATGGTCATTGCCGCAGCTCGGTGGACTGGTTGCCGAAAAGGTGATGAATCCAATAATAAGCACATATCACACGGAAGCAAACTTTGGGAATACTTGTTGATTAAAGGTCACAGTGTTTAATTATTGGGGAAATCATTCGATGAATTTTGCTATCCCTCTGAAGAGTTAATTTTCAAACATATCCATAAGGTTTAACACTAATAAAATATGACGATCCTGTGAATTTTTTTCGGTCTCTTTACTTATAAGCTGACTCGTCGGTTAGCTGTCCCACGCAACTGCAGCATAAATCTACTCTACACAAATCGAACGGGAATAGTATTTCTGAGAGTGGTTTTCGTCGACTCACTAGAATCGACAAAGACTTTCCCGATTTGTTGGCAAATTTGTTCGAACAATCCAGAGGTTTAAAGTTCAATCAGTACCTTGTATAAATCATGTTTTAGAAAGCTACTGTGACTACTGAAACTGAACGATAAACAGACATAGTTTCTTTTTATCTTTCAGTTCTAAGTATAACGCTATTTGCTTTGAAACAGTTCATTCCCTTCAGAAGTCTGAACAAGACCGTTAGAACACGAAAACTGGCAGATGCAACTATTTCGTATCGACTCGTCAGTACCAAATTTACAATAACATGAAAAGGTTTTTATATCGAGCAGTCAGGGGAGCAGGGTGGATAGTCAATTGGTGGTTTAGGAAAGGTCACTAAATCCACGGAAGGGTCAAGTTTACGAGCAATTGTTTCTGAACACACAAGGTCGGCTTCAGTCGGTTGATTGCGACCGCCTCAGCAAACCGCAAGAATCTTGGATTGGAGTGACGTAATAGGATTCTGAATGCAAAAGATTGGGTCGATAACGTGACCAGTGGTCAGGACGTGTCTTGCGACTGCGGGCGCTGGTTGCTTGCGTGTTCCAACCACATTGTCGTTCTTCCGTAATACAAAGTTCTGCACCCACTCAGGCAAATGTTCCATCACTCTGGAGATCAAGCACCTCTCGGTTCTGCTTATGTAACTTTCATTGCAGTTACATTTAAATTGGTAGACACAATGTGAGGTGGCACCGATAAGCTGATCTTTGATTGAAGGGACAGGCAGTTTCTGGGTCCGAACTAATACACACAGTTCCGCTGCGTTAAATGCTTTGTTTATTAGGTGTCCAGCAAATTTGCAACGAACGTGTTTTCCGAAGTGCAGCCTAGTTAAACTGAGTTGGCTATTTTGCTTTATAAGCGGAATATACAGATTCAAGAAGTTCGAACATGAACTAGGACACATATGTCCTTGCAAACCAAGTAGAGAAAACCGTGATCGGACAACAACGTTGATGTTTTTAAGACAGGTTTACATATTCATAGAATGATCTGAATATTTCAGGATATGGGATTATCTCAAGTTGATAACGTTTACGCACCTAACGATGAGAAGAAAGAGGTGTGGCAATTCAACTGTTGACCCGATCCTAGTGTTTTACCCCCGAAATGAGCTCTCCAGCGGTCATTTGCCAGACTGTTGTTTTGGTTGTGGTTTAGATTTACTACGTGAAGATTAGGTTTTGAGCAACGGTTTACAAGTTCTGGTTATTTGACAAGAAGGTGACATAAAAGTCGGTGGGAACCTAGAGTTAAATCATGATAGAATGTCGCACGACGAGTTCACTCACGGCGGATGGGCTCTACTGAGAGGTTTCGTTATCTCTGCCTAAAGAATAAAATCGTGACTTTGAATTGTTAGTCCCCGTTATGAATTTGCACATTACTTGCGTTTTGGATTTTCAATTAGTCTATGCTTAGTTCTGTTGTCAATGAGGCGTACTCCTTCGAATTAAATCACAATCGTCCAACCACAGACGGAGATGATATGCACATACATACTTCGAAAAGTAACCAGCTTTCTGGGAGGAAGTTTTGTGTACCGAATTCTGAAAGCTTCGTTTGAGCGTATGTCTGCGGGTAGAAAGTTCTGATGAGAATTTTTAACCCGAACCTTCCTCACGAGCATCAGTTCTTTATAGCGTTTTCTTCCGAGAACATTTCAACCTATGCGGTTCACTACATCACTCATTACGGTAACTACCATTCGTACAAGGTGGGTAAAACGTGAAGGATTGTATCAGCGTCTATCTACTACAAATGTTTTTCTAGTAGGACTGTGGAAAAAATAATGATTCTGCATCTAGAAGAATAAGTAGGGCGGACAGAGTAACACGGTAAGGAAATTCGGTGTCTGGTGATAGTAAAACACAAGTTTCCTGCACGTGTCTTTGACAGTGATTACAGTCAGCTTCCAAGCTCGTGAAATCACTTTTAGAACGCATGGACCAAAATGTCAATGTTTCTTCCGTTGTTGTTTGAAACGAATGGAAGAATGACAGCCAAACGACGACGAACCCTTCCGGAGAGGCGTGCAGTATATCAACATTCGACTGGTTCCCTCCCTTCGACCTGCATCATCGTGAAACAGCCGGTGAGTTGGAGCATCAATCTAAGGGCGTCAGCAAGCCGGACACGTTTAATTTGAATATGTTTGGTCAGCTGAACAGTCCGTATCGAACTTCCTTCAGTGAGACCGGGTGGTCCCATGTCAAGTTGGTGCGAGTTTCTCCTCAATGTAGATCAGTCCACATTTGTCAGTAATACTGTCTCAAACAGGAACCTTATCAGGCCATAAAAGAATTGGGAGAAATGCGGTGCCCGGTATTCACAGAGCCGGCTGACGGCAAGTACAACAGAACAAGCGTCGTTGAGTTCACAAATTATGTAAACAACTGATGTTGTTTCCTTGTTTACGAATTTTTGTTATCGAGAAAAGGTCTATTTTTACGTGAATTTATCTGTAGCCAGAATTGTGATACAGTTAGTCCACTTAAATACCTCAAGGATTTCATTTAACAGTATACAGAAAAGGTCAAGTTTAATTTTTGAGCATTTTCTTGTAGACAGATAGACGGAATGGCTATAGATAGTCCTCTAAACCCAACGTTAGCCGACATCTTGGGAATGCTTCAGTGACAAATTCTACTTAACGGTGCGGAGGTCTTTTGTACAAACTGTTTATTGGTGACATTTTGGTTTTCGTCAATTTTATCGTTTTGACTTGTCTTTCAACCTTCTAAACTCTACTATTCTGAATATATCCTTGTTTCAAGAAACTGAATCAAGCCGTACTTTAACATTTTTGGTGCACTGATCATCAGGTTTGTGGATGGAACGTCATAATGGTCTGTTCGTCATGAAGAAACATGAACAAGACATTATGACATCAGTTCTGCAGTTTAATCCTGACAGGATACAAGCCGGATTTGACCAACACCCTGTTCCATACAGGTAGACGTATGTGTACACGTGATAAGCTGCAGATGGACCAAGAGATGCTAAGAGAAACGTCATTGGCAAACAGATATTCTAAAAGTTCCTAGACATCCACAACGTGACGGAAAATTGCAATGGGCCGGTTCAAGCAATTCAAGAAAAACATACCTTTTTATTTGTGCAATTCATGAACTGATGGACGGTATCAGCCTCATTTCGAACATATGCAGCCACCCATTTGAGCTGAGTTCAACTCAAAGTTTGTTTAAAAGTCCTGCTTCTCACGCTTCATGCCAGTTCACTTTCAGTTAAAGTGACATCTAACTAGGTAGATTTGGTCAACGGCTATCCCAGCTAGTGGAAGAATACGTCCAGAAACGGTTAAACTGACTGGTAACAGAACGACTTTGAGGTGATGGGTCCGCTGTCCAAAACCCTGCATTATAAAGTGATATATACCTCACAACAAGTCAACATAATTTGTTCACGGCCTTTGTAAAACAATTGAGTGCCAGACGGACTCAGGAGAAACTAGCCTCACTATTGCGCAGTCTGCATTTCCAGGCCTCAAGCACAATTTCCAAGTCAACCAGAAAGGTACGTACATAACTTTTCCAGTTAACATCTTAACTGTACCACAATCGAGGCGCTCTCCTTCGGTTCCAAGTTTTGTTGCCCAAAATGTAAGAAAGAATGTCTAGAACTAGAGGTGTAATTCAAGAATCTTTTCGGTTAAATGCAAGCTTCAACTTCACGGTCGTTAGTTGATTTTGAATTACTTGAATCTACAACTGTTAACGGCTGCCAGCTGTACTGTAAACGTACTTCCAGACACAGAGGGCCTTTAACGAAGCAGCATATAGACTCAGTGGAGATGCCTCAGTATAATCCAGATGTCCTTCTCAGCAGACTAGATGAAGCAGCTGGAATGTTTATCCTGAACAGAAGCGATTACATCGAGAAAGTGAATGATATCATCGCAGACCAGAGCAAGTTTCGTAGAGTTACCAACGAAAGGGACAAAACCGAGTATGCCTGACATCAGACCACTAAGTATCGTATGTCATTGTAGGAAGAGAAGCTGATAACCATCGCAGCTTATGAGTAGCCACGACCACAGGGTTCTACTTTACCCCGTCTCTGTGAGCTACCAAAAGTCCAAATTTGATATGATGAATCCGTCTCACCACCCAACAGCGAAGTGGCTGGTGAAACTACTAGAACCCGTCCAGAAGGGGAGTGTCCTGCTCAGTCTACTTGGTACGTTTGAATTCGTTGATTGCATACAGAACGTCAACATGACTTCACAGAAACCATGCACATTGGACGTACGTACCGCTGCTGGAAACTCTCAATTTTATCTGTGATTGCGTGTCTGAGAGGACAATCGATATTGGGTTACCACCACGGAACTTGAAAGAAATTCTGCTCAGTTGCACTTTCAATATACAACTGATGTTTAACGGTGTGCTGCATCGGCAGACAGATGGCGTAGTAATGGGATCTCCGCTCAGACCTCTCCTGGCCGATATATTCATGGGAAACCTTGGACACACCGCGCTTCAGTCAACCATCAGCCAATTCGGTCAATACCACCGATACGTAGACGATATATCTATCGTAGCCAATTCGAATACTAATATGTACACAGTACTCGACACAATCGATCACGCTCACCAGTCAGTTAAATTTACACTTGAGGAGAAGACTGAAAACGAGATATCTTTCCTAGATGGTCGTTTACGTCAACGAATAGACGGAGCTACTTAACGAAGAGTTCCTAACAAGAGTACACGAACAGGTCAGTACACAAACTTTCACAGTTTTGTACCCCTAAGACAGAAGAGGAATCTGATGCGCTGCCTGACTGATAGAACATACAAAATCTTTTCAGTCGATACGCTAGAATGTGAACTCGAATTCATAAGGAAAGCACTTAATATTAACGGTTACTCGGAACGATTTATCGCCAGAAACCTGATCACATTATCACCTACACCTGAAGTGCATGAGTTAAGAAAGAAACCCCGCGTTTATTCGAGTGCCGTTCAAAGGTGTCCGTGCCGCAGAATGGTTGAAAAATAGACTCAACCAGACAATAAGCTGGACATATGCTACTGCTGAACTCCGTATTCAATTCTCCACATCCCCAATTTTCAGGTTTCAAAACAAATATAGACTGGCAGTTCAGAACTCATCTATGTGCATCTACTCATTCACTTGTTTCTGTGGAGCATATTATATTAATCGAACGTCAAGACAGCTTTCGAAACGTATCCGAGAACCCCATCCACATTGGCTGGGACACGGGGAATCACGATCGGTCGACAGTGCTGTTCTCACTCATCTGGGTGAAAGCGGGCACCAGGTGAAAACTGAAGAAGCTTTCAAAGCGGTATATCGTGTGTCAGGCAATCCATCAAAAGCTGTCCGAATCAGAACACTTTGTACTGCCGAGGCTATCGGAATCCGGTCGAGTGACTCGACTTGGTCAACAAAGGCGGTTCGTTCAGACGCTGTACCTACCATGGCCACAAATTCATCCGATCGATGGCCAACCGGCGCGGTCAAACCAATGGACAAGCGTGATGTAACTGACCAATCAAGTCATCGCCAACTGACTGGCCAGTGATCTTGTTTCTCTTTAATAAGTCTGATCGATATCTCGATCTAACTCTGCCGACTCCTTGTATAATTATACCGGCCTGAAGATGAATTATCAAAATCATGTGTTCGCCTATATGTCTTTATTCTCATTATCGTAATGGGCGTATTCGAAACGTCAACATAATTTTCTCACGAAATTGTGGCCGGAGTTCTAGTTTCGACCGTGGAAAGCATATGCACCACTGACGAGCTCTAGCAAGAGCAAAAATCGAGTATAGTGCTTCTTTTTCTTACGGAAATGTGGTAACCGTGATTAGTTATGATTGACGTTCAACTTATGACAACAGGTTATTAATTTGACCCATTTCACTCGTTCAAAATACTTTACGTTTTCAGAATTCGAAGCTACTGAGCACATATCGATCAGAACTCGCTAGCCAAAGTTATGTGCACAGAAGTGGTCGAGACAAACTATCGGATCACCGTGGTATTGATATTCTGCCTGTCTCCATTTGTCTGTTGTACATGACCCGCATGTTTTACCTTTGCAATTTATGATAGTAGTGAATATCTTACTATATTACAACATGTCTTATTTTTACCCTGATGTGGTTGTTAAGAGGAACCCAGTGTTCAAAATTTCTCACCACTCAAGGCCTCTAGATTTAGTAGAAAGTGTTCACAGCTCTGATTATGTAAACAGTAGGGTAACCTATACAGAATTGGTGAGTGAACAATTGTAACTTCTAAACTGTAACAAAAACAATACCGTGGCTGAAGTGGTAGATAACAAAATAAGTTAGACAGCGTCTGGTAGATGATGACAAAAAGAGGAAGAAGAACAAGGAGACAAATAAGTTTGAAACCGCAAGCTTGAAGCTAACATTGTAAACGTGAGCTTTATTTTCATATCATCCGATCTTATGAGATAAGAAGTTAGATCTATGGTTTGCAGACAGTGGGGAAAAAGCTAGTGCACAGACGCGGAATCCAGGTAGTTGCTTGAGGCACCTCCTGAATGCACGAAAGATAACATTTGTCAACGGCATTCGTAAGTCCCAGCGTAAGCTACTTGCTGAGTCATCCGATCCATTGAATAGCTTGATGGGGCGAGTACATAACAGAATTTTAGCGCGGAATTTCCGAGCATCCGGTGTAACTTCGTGGCTTAGCTAGTAGAGTACTCCTTGCGTCTGGTCATACCTTTTCTTTCGCTAGTTTGAATCCAGCCGATGCCGTCATTTTTCACAATTGGCTCTTCTCCGAATGCTTAAATGTGCCCAAATATTCATTGGTTAGACAGTTTAGTCGGCAGACAGGTACTTGATCGTACTGATTAGTTAAGAAAGATGTGTTGCACTTATACTAGTTGGTAAGATAAAATATTAGCAATTAAAGCAAACTGCTTTCCCTTGAAACAACACCGATGGTTATCCCACAGATACAGCGGACCATTATGGGTCAGTCAGATGGTGGATATCTCTAGCCATGTGATGGCTTACGCAGATATTGTCACAGGAAGCCGTTCTGTGCAAGTATCGAACTTGCTATCGTTTAATTCATATTAAGGGAGTCGTACACCAACAGGTGCTAGTGTCTACCACAGAAGTGACGAATAACCATGTTTGATCTAGTTACGCCCTGTCCTCACTGAGAAAGCTGAGGAATGCAATATATTTCCACATTATATCATATATCGTGCGTTTCAATACTAGGTTACATATTGCATAAAACAATATACATAATAGTTGACGGTACTAACATTTGCACCTATTTATACTGACACGTTTCTTAGACGAGTTCCTCGATGTGACCGGATCATACACCACACAAGAAGTATTTTCCAGTTCATAAAGCCATAATGTATATTTGCAGACTTCTTGGTTTTTCGGATTCACCTCAGCACAAAAGAGCGGTGGATTCGCGAAGTAGACCTTATTTATCTGAGTGTGTATTTGACTACTCGAACACTGATGAGTAGTGGGTAGTCCAAATGCGTGCGCTGAGGATTACTGCTTTAGCTGATAAGACAAGCGAAATCACCGCTCGTATTTTTACGGACAACCATGAGTAGTTATATGAAACTGGAGTGAATGCCCCGTCGAACACTGAACAAAAAAACAAGGAGCAGGACAATCACTGTGTGCAAAACACGTGTTTCCGTTCGTAGCAGTGAAGTTGTGTACGGCATATATCGGTTTTCTCAAAGTGCTGACCCAATTGCCGGCAGCTTCCTTAGATCAACAAATGCATACTTTGGATTCTGCGCTGTGTGCATATGGAGACTTAAGGGTTTTGCGTTCACTTTTTTTGACTGCCAAAAGAGATATTGTTTACGCACTACCTTATAAATATTATGACCATCCTGCAGAGAGTGATTAGGTTATTTATTTTACAACAGCTGATTTCTCTCATGGTATGCGTTGTTTGTCCATATCGATCAGATGGCGCGTCAGTCTCGTTATCCACTCCACACTCATCGCGCGTGACTGTGACAGTCTGCACGTGTGCGTGCGCCTGCACACGTGTGCTGTTCGGTGGTGTAACATAAAATAGTCTACTGCTGGTGTACGCAGTGGTTTCACACAATTGGTGACTGAGAGGTTGGATTATTTGCTTGGAAAACTGCGTGTGAAAATAGGCTGCTTATAACCAGCTCCTTTCGAAAAAACACTAGTTAAAATGTCCAGAAAAATCTGAAAGTGCAGATCAACTCTTAGTGCTGTTCAAATCTCATCAACCACAATTCCCTCGCTTCTTACTCGCAATGAAGCATTGCACTGTTAGTTGGCAGAATACGCAAGCGTTATGCAAATCCTGATCAGCTGGTTAACTTGCGCAAGAGTGATCCCTAGTTTATGAAGATGAGGGTGGTGAACCACATAAATAGTGTTCGCGTAGGATGAGGACGCATCGACAGACAGACATTTTAAACCGCACACGTAATTACTGAAGGAGATCAGAATCGGATAACGGCATCTATTTAGCAAATTTCGTACCCCAACGATATATGTTAGAACGGCGGCTGGCGGAAAGTTACATGAAACATGATGTTTTAGAAGAAAAATCCACTGATGAAGTGATGAAATCCCTCTGCGATGATCGCCCCTCGCATAATGAAAAGGTGGTCTTTTCAGAAAATTGCCCGTTAAGGAAGGTTCAACAGAAACCTGTAAGTTATATAAACACTATCACCTCAACCACACAACAGAATGACCAGTTATAGTCACACTCTCATCACACCGACTCATTCCTCTTAATTAATAAATATTTGGAACCAATCTTTTCCAGACTAAAGTTGGTAGCAGAAGTCAGAAACAGCGAACCGTGTGACTTATTTTCCAGCAAAGTCTGATGCCTTTTGTCAGATGCATAATACAGTGTTGGTATTTATATGTGGCGCAGTAAAGTTGACGAAAGATACTTATTGAGTTGTGCAACGTTGGATTCCGTTTTCATATTGTTCAATCATCAAGCATTAAGGGTATCCTTAACCGCTTACGGACTATAATGAGCATAGGTCACTTTGAGAATAAACGCCGGAACAATCCGCGAGCCAGACAATTGAAGCATGGCAACGATTTTTGTAGCCTCCAAGACGGCAGGGTTTTGCCGTATGTTTATTTCAGCACCATCTAAACGGTCACCGATGAGTTCCAGAAAGTCATACAGAATACATGAGTATGAGAAAAAGAGTTGAAAACCAAACCCTAGGCGTTTTCACGGAAGACACCATTGAACACACAGATTGAGAAGGTAACTCAAAACAACATGTTTGTAGTGTACTATGCAAGTACCTTGCCGTAAAAGAACGTTTAAGGTTCTCATCCCGTTCTCTCCGAGTGTGCCGCGCGAACTATATTTCGGTTGGATGATACATCAAAGCAACTGCGGATTCAGTTTCAATCATGATCAAGTACGTTGTGATTACGAAGTAAATACTATGATTTCAACCCCATTCATATAAACGAAACAACCAAGTAGTTGAAGGTACGTGTTACTGAAGACAAAAATTGCCCAGGGTTTCCTTCATCAAGGCTACCAACGTCAAAAGCTACAGAACTATTCGACTGTCGTGATACATGACTTGAAAGAATGCCACAACGTATGTTTTGATCAGAATTTAGTGGTTCACAAACAGCTGTCTTCCCATGCAAAATGACATCACGTCACCCTTTTTACCATTCCCGTCGGAAGCGCGGGTGTTAAACACGAATATGGAGAAACCCCGTCTACATTATGGCATGCACTGATAAGTAACCTCGAGCAAAACAATCCTCATCTACATCAGTCTCATCCTCAGTTAACGGTTCTCAGATTTTTTGATCACTTTAGGAACCACTCAAGTTCACAATCACGGTAAAGAATCCAAGGAGTCCCTGTTTCCTTGTAAATGTTACTTCGATTACAACACTTCCGGGAAAGAGCGCTAGGAAGGCTGAAAAGTTTGGAGTTAAAACTTGCTCGCGGCATCTTTATTGTCAAATAGTTTGTTAAGAAACAGAAACTTGTCAGTGATTGCGTATTCATGCAGCATCAGGCTTGAGGACTTTAACGACACGGATAAGTTTTCCTTGACATATTCTTGGTTCTGTCGGGTATATTTATAAACTTTTGACTCAAGTCCACTGAAAGGAAAAGTGTTTGAAAAACGATACTGTAACAGAAACGGTAACCGCAGTCCATCCCATCATCTACCGGAGTACATTATACAGGTACATACAAGTCATCGGTCGGAGAATGTTGGCCGGTAGGCACAAATGCTCGATTATCTCAATGATGTGTTGTCGTGCAAAGTAATCAAATTCATTTTCGTTATCAATATCATTTGATTTACGTTGTAAGTTACGGAAAGTTGACCAGTCATTATCTTCGAAACAGCTGGATTTCTTTCTTATTTCTAAAATCATCCAGTCAAATTTTAATTTTCTACACACCGTGCTTGCAGAACAATTATAACCGTGTCAAACAAACACCCATATCACAAATGATGCACATGGAACTGATCACAGAGCGTCAAAAGAACTTCGACCCATAACGCGAAGGGCTGCCGGTTCGATCCCCTACTCAGACAATCTATAGGTGACATATCAAAGCAAGGATAAGGCCGTTCACGAAGTGTAACTACGAGGATGAACGTCAAGAAGTGCTGCGGATAACATTTCGATGCCTCGTGGTGACAGTATAAACTGGCAGTCCGAGGTGAATTGTGTCCATTCGCACTAACGGACTTTACAGTAACTGGTGACTTGATTAGAATTTCTCAAAATTTCTACTCTCTTACTACTTGGCTTTATCTAAAAAAACGTTAGGGCAAGCAGTGTGACTCTAGTTAAAATGGAAAATAAATTATTGGAGCCTGCTTATCAATTTCGTCTAAACAGAAAAGGCAACACGATATGTCCGCCGTTCAGGTTCGTCCCATCCGCCGCTAGCATAAAACCGGCAAATGCCATACAAAATGCATATAGAAACAGTAAATGAATGGACCAGCCAAATGTGTTAAATCCATTACACACTAACCCTGCAGTTAGTTCTGTGGTGTGGAGAATGAGTGCGTCAGCTTGCACACGAAGATGACCCATGTTGTTTGATTGTTAAACCCATCATAACAACCAGTCACCAAGTTCACCTGGCCATATAGTTTAAGTCATTGCTAAGTACCCGTAATCCGATGCTGTCAACGATTAATAAATGATAGCTGTTTGTGAACAACTTAGCTGGAGCCACTAACACACCACTTTCTACTTTAGAAGGAGCTGGTGTGTGGTACATTTTTTCTTAAGAAATGGCGAAAATCATTCACCTCTAGCAAAAATCGCAGCACATTATTGATTAAAGGATAGATTAGTGGTCTTTTTTAAGCGGAGGACGGGAAATAAAGTGCAGTTTGGTTTCCGACAGTTGCAAACCAGTTACGTAATTTTTCAAGTTTCAGAAATATACGCGGCTCAGTTATGGGAAGAAAGCATGGCAAACAGAGCTGCTTTCGACGATTCAACATTAGGCTAAGTGGAGCACATGTATATAGTTCTACCTCGTGTGAAATGTGGTCAATTAATGGATCGATGGATATTTCACTAATGTCGAAAAGAAAGGTTATTTTGAGATTTAATTAACGCCTCGCGTTCAACTGTACAGAATAAGATGGACTGTTAGGATAGAGGTCACGAGTGTGTCAACTGATTCCACATATGATTACCAGACCATGGGAAATGTAAAGTTTTGAGGCAAACCATCTCAATACATAGTAAAGAAGTTAGTAGGTGAACGACGATCATTGCTGTTTTCGCCAACAAGGGACGCTTTAATTACATTGGTTGTAGACCACGGATTCAGTAAGCAGAACAGAATGAGTACGTGCTAAACTTAAATGTGTGCAACAGTCAAAAATGAGCAAGACCGCCAAACCAGGCGGTAGCCACTGCAAGTGATGTTCTTGAATGTGTTGAACTACTGGTCTTGTCATGTGGCCTATACAGCTCGTTTCCAGAGAGGAAGGAAACTGGTGCACACGGTAATCGACAGCATGAACAGGCAATGTAGGTTTCAAATAAGGGCACGAAAAGAGATAGAATCAAATTGAACGTGTAGCTTGGCTACAACGTAAGACATGGTATATGCAACTGAGAGTCCACTGTCTATCATTTCAGATGGACGATCACTCTGACGAATGCCATGTTAAATGAGAACATTCGTTTCACTGAAACGATTGGCTCATTTACGATGTGAACAACTTCGAACGACTTTTGCAACCTGTGTGCTTATTAAAAGATTTTTTCGGGTAGACAGGAGAAAAAACCAACATGTAGCAACATAGTGTAGCTAGATACTCAGTAATTTTGTGCTGATGATTCAAACAGCTCAAAAAAGACAAAGTTAAGGCAAACAGCAAACATTCTGCCAATCGTAGGGCAGGTGTTGTAACACTTTGTTGAGCATTTTTACAAACAACCAACGGTCGCGGTTCTTCCACAGCTAACAAGTAAACTCTATTTGGTTGCCCGTAATGTTCTGTAAAGCCTTCTTTTTTGTACCAATGGCAAGAGGGAAGGGAAGTTGCTAAGTTCCTTGTGTACTTGTCCTACGAACAGTATGATTTTATAGAAACCTCGTTCAGATATTCAACCCTTTCGAGTGATTTTCTCCTGGAATATCTGAAAATGTCTTTCTCTTCGTCCTTGTCTTGGACGAAAGTTAGGCAGTGTGCTTGGAGTATCCTACGAACTTTCCTGCAGCCTGTTCGTGACGGATAAGTAGTATGCGAGCGGCACTATTCTGCTCAGGTTGCTTGCTGAATTCGTACGGGCCAGGTTGTATGAGGTGAACAACCAGACCGGTCTGCATGGAATACGCTTCTTGCTTTCAAAATGCAGAATGTTGTGCTTGAGACCTGAGTTTTTCAAATCTGTTGTTTCTTAGTATAGGTAGCTTACCTGGGGATGGACCCTTTTGAGTGACCTGGTAACATGTACTGCTATTGATGAGAAGTCTACGAGAAGAAGGAAAGCAAACGTTATCTTTGCTAACCTACACCATCTTTGATGTTATCTAAGGGTGTATAAAGCCTGTGTGCGACCTATTTTGTATCATGGTTTGAAAACATTCTATTCATGACAAGAATATCGGCGGACTAGGTGTGTTTGTCTATCACTTTCTCCACCGATTAGATTATCTCAACCAACCTATGAGTGAGCTACGTGGCTGTTCCCCAGTATCCATTTGAAGAAACTATGGATACGCGATCGGTCAGTCAAAAATTATAAAAGCACAGAACGAGTTGGTCTGGACAAATGGTTCATACGGCACACTCTTAATGTCATAAATTAAACCACTTACTCTTGATCGTAAGCGCGAGGAGTACTTGCAAAAATGTGGTCACAAAATACTAGCTTCCTGTACGTCCGGTTCTGTAAAGTCAGCAAGTGCCGCCTGTCTGTGGTCACTCAGACCGCAGATTAGGGGTGTTACCTGAGAAGGTAGTGTCTTAAAATCAATGACGAACTGGCACCCTTGAAGTTTTGCACTTATCTCTTAGCGCACGTTACGCCTTTGGTTGCTTTCCTTTTCTTGATTGATTTATTCTTTCAAGATGCTTTTGTCAGTGCTGCACCGGGCAGCAGATCGAGCCATATCCACCTTTTGTGCTGTAGTTGGACGTTATGACTGAATGAAAAGAAAATTTATCCAGCTCAATCAATGCGTTTGTTGTTGTGTAAACAAACTTTTCTTGTTGCTTTGGATGTTCATGTGTTTGAAAAGTGTACTCATATGAGAAGAAATGGTTGATATCACTTAATGAATACTCAAACTCAACACCTGTAGGGGAGCAAAGTTCCAGCAACCTGGTGCATTTGAATAAATCTGGAATTATAAAAAGGCTGAGTCTCTAAAAAGGACTTGTAGTTAAGTTACTGTTCGTGACCACGCAGAATGACTTGAGATGTCGTTCCGCAGAGTTTGTTGTAATGATGTCGTTCAGCAGAGTTTGCTGTAATGACACCAGACTGCTGAAAACGTTTGAGTGAATTCACAACCCTGACACTCTGAGTCATTTATAACCCGTATTCCTCCATCTATTCAACAGCTTAAAGGATAATGGTCAGTTATATGTGCGAAGCCCAGCCAGATCGAACGGAAAGGAAAACTTTCGCACGAAATAAATTATCTACAAAATCTTCAAAGTATAGTCGTCTATTCACATCACAAATTCGTCAGTTATGTTACTGAATACAAACCTAGCTTTACTTAACGTTTAACTGAGTAGTGAACCGTGGAAATGACAGTTTCTAGGACGGTAATTTGAAAAACTGCACCTCCTCCTGAGGGAACCTCAAGAAATGGTTGTTATAGAGTAGCTACTCCATAGTCACCTTCAGTGTGTGCAAATAAGTTCCGCAACAAGACAGATAGCACTTACCAGGTAAATCAGATGAATCATTCAGAAACAAAACACGTATAAGTTTGTCTGTACCATTCTTATGTGACCAGTAGTCTATGTCAGTGACAAACACAAACGCTTACCGTAAATGATGGTTAGTCACAACAACAAGTGGACGCTTCCAGTGGACTGGATGGTAAAAGGCGAGTTTGGTTGAGTAATGGCTCAACACACGCAAGAATCTGAAAAAATCAGAAAGGCTTCGAATATTATGAACAGTGTATTTGAAAATTATATTGAGGTTATGCTGCTCATTGACGGAATGCAGCAACAGTACGTATGAAGAGCTTTTATTAGCTATATATATTTATATAACGTTGGCATAAATTCGGGGCACCAGTAAACACCCTTCTTATCCATTCAATAACGATTTCTACACGCTCTCACCCCAACTTTCATCCACTAATAATGAATCCGTTAGTAAACCGCTTCAACCGTCTATTGGCGCCTACAAGCAAATCCTTTACAGCTCCGCAACCTAATTCATTGCGTTTCTGCAGTAGAGGATCGAAGAAAATGAGTGTTCAGAGATGAACACATTCCGACAACTGTTAAAGTGGACATTCAATTGCAGAGTTTACTGTGTTTGTTGGCAAATGTCTGCGGACGTTGTTTATAATCATTTTCTTTCTTCAAGTTGAACATCACTCGTATCTGATCGCAGCCTTCGCATTCAGGTAGACTTTCGAGCCAGCCTCTTTCAAAAAGAAACACTAGACTCGAGTTTCGCTCTCATTAGAGCTCGTCAGTAGTGCATATCCTTGCCACGGCCGGGATTTGAACTCCGGCCATCCAATTATGAAGCAACCGTGTTAACCACTGCGCCACTGATCTCACATTAGACAAGACCAAATTTTTACATCTGAACGCTCAACCACTTTCGCTTGTGAGCAATGATAAGGTTGCCTGATCGTCTCGAGAGAATACATAGTAACTGTCCTGTTACTTCCAGTCGATAACTTCGCGATTAGGACTTCCAAAGCAGTTCAAAATCTTCGATCTCATTATACTTGCAAAGCGATATTTTAGATTACTCCTTCTCAATACTGAATGTGTCTTGGGTATCACAAATCGCGTCGCAAATTTTGTTCCCACTGACCGTACACTTGTGGCGTTAACTGATTGTATAGACAATCATATTAAGTAGTGCCACCCTGGAAAAACTACCATTTCTCCGCGTCACTACCAAACGGTCTTAGTGATAGACAACTGAGTGACAGCTGTTAAGCTATCGGGTTGTTTATCGTGTGAATCGATTTGGTGGCTGTCATTCAGTTCCTAATAGGCCAGCCATAATATATGCGCCGGTCAGCTGACTCATTTGTTACGCAAAGATGGACGTTTAAGGCCACGGATAAACTGAATGAGTAAACAGCACTTAGTGCTGACTTGTTGAGAGAGCGACACGTCAAAATTTTCAAGTTAATCCGAGTCGAAACTCGGCGTCCAGCAGTAAACACCTATTGATTTCCCTTAATGTTTAGGCGGATTAGTCTTTGGGTCTCATTGTAACACGCTGTGTCACATGTCCGGCCCGTTTATGTGGTTTGTGACTGGTATTCGTAAAATAACAAACTTTACTGCGCGTTCTGTTGCTCCACCTGATAAGAAGCGTTCGTTTCTTTTGCTCGTTTTCTTGTACTGAAGGCCTGTCTGGTGGATGTACATTGTGCAGCTCGATTTGTGTGTATTTTACTGGTTTGTCTGCTGTGAGAATGATACAGTATTCGGTGAAGTTACTGCTAATTTTTCTACAATTGTTTACAGTCCATCCTAAATAGATTAATGAGAAAGCGGCGCTGCTATAGATGTGAGACCATCACTGAGGTTTAAATGTATCAATACCAAGCTGTTATAAATTGGTTCCAGATTCCCATCTCGAAGGCGAGTGTAGTCTTGACTGGTACTTGCTTCCCAAGAGGTTGCTATAGTTATATTCCGGTAGTACGAATTTTAACTCACGACAAAGCTACCAGCGGATCGAATTCAGGTTTCGCGGTGATTATTTATAATTATCCCATTCTGTCTTAGCCGCTGGTTTAAATCTAGCCGAGGCCCGTAGTTTTAATAACTGAGCTTCTTTTAGGTTGCCAACTCTGTCACATTAGCTATTGGAAACATCCCAACAGTTGATATTCACATAATTTCCTTTTCATTCAGACTCATTTGACATACAAGTCGAGTCGAAGTAAGTGGAATGAAAACATTTGGGAATCCTAGTTTATGAGTAGGTATGTCGTCGAAGAAAATATAGTTATGGCGTTCTCCCTTTGCAACAAATGTCTTTTTACGCAGTTTTGTCACCCTACACACGGCTATAATTTCGCCGATGCAATGGACATTGCAGAACTAAACTACTAATTGATTAACATCACACATGGAATGCCCCATTTAAATAAAAACTGCTGTGTATTAGTAGTCCTTTAATTTAATTTAATTTGTTCATTATCCGCATGCGAGCTTATAGTCGAGTTGCCCTTCACAAATATAGCTAGGTTTGACCTTGAGACCTTAACTAGAGATTGATTGCACAAATCTGAAATCGGATTCCGCTCTTGTCAGGGCCCGTTAGTGGTACATACGCTTACCGTGGTAAAGATGTGAACTCTGATCACACTGAATTCACCTTCATATGTTTCAAAAGTTTAACACAACTTCTTGATTGATTCGGTAGCAGAACTGAGTTATGTGTGTGAGTAAAAATGATCATAATTTTAATTATTAAATGTATTTTAATTGGAAGTAAAGCTCACTGGGAAAGTTACACTACATCATTATGTCAGTAGAATATTGTTCACAGCCTCATTCAGTATTAGTAACTTACCAGATAAACATTAGAATAAGGCTTAGGTCCTTAACTACATCTTTACTGTTATTGGCATGAATATTCTAAAAAAAGATACGAATAGCTTTGGACTCCCGAACTACTCTCCTAGCACGTGCATTCGTCCTCTCTAGTCAGCTAATAGACCACAATTTCCCAACGGATACTCTGTTGATAAAAGTGTTTCTGGGACAATCCTGCGCAATATGAGGCAAGTAGTCCTAGAATTCCGTCTAAGGCAGCCGTGCGCGAGTAGAGGGATATAACACGTGACATTAACCAGCACGCTGTACTCCGCTCTGGGATAATAGATTAGTTTTACATATTGTTAAGGTGAGTACAAATCAGTTAGATGTTTCTATTTACTTCAAAACTCTGTGAGTCGTAGAACAGTCTTTGGTTGAACCATCAACAATTTGAGAGAAACGTCTGGACGTGACTCACTTCACCCACAAAGATACTGCACACCGTATCCGATTAGAACGAAGCTATCATTCTTGTTGAGACAAACAACCACATAAGTCGCTCATCCCAGAGCTAGAAAGTACTACATGCCTATCTTAGTGGCATTCTGTAACAGCAGAGAAACTTACGTGTAGTGCTTTTTTTCAAAATTGATTGGCTACGACAGATTAAAGTCAGGGCTGATGCTCGTTTTTTCTTCTTAAAGAAACAACCCATCAAAAACGTTTTTGATACTTGTCTCCCAATGCAATTTGAAAATCGCTTTTTCCTAGGTCCAATCTGTTAATCATTTAGGTGCCGTACTGAGCTAAAACTTGAAGTGGCCTCGTCATGTCAACAATGTTTTACCACAATGAGAAGACTCATGTTTTATGTTACGCATCTAAATCACTTTCCAACCTAGTATACCCTCATCCTGCACTTCGTGACTCTATGCCTACTTCCTTTTAGACATATTATTCTCTAGTTATTCGTCCCGGGTTTCCAAATAAAATATTAAACTTTTTTAGATCAGTGTTTAACTGTAACGGTATTCCTTGTTACGGCCTCAGTGACAGTATAATGACTCGACAATTTAAAGCAAGTGAGTGGCTTGCCTCCAAAATACTATTTGATGCTGAACAACATCTCGATTGTGAGTTTGATAAGTGTACCACCACATCCTCAACTAGATCCTATTTTAAATCTGTGTATACACGTAACTGCGCACACGGTTTTTCTGTTATGTCTAAATTTGCACACTCTTATCATTCCTGACAACTTGGTGAATAAGTATGAAATGAAATTAAACTAATAACTTTAGCACATATTGTGTCTGTTAATTGTATGGTTGTGTAAATGCTGAGTATTCAGGTGCCGACGTGTACAAAGTGAGGTTTTGACTCGACTTGACTTAGGTGGAAGTTTGAAAGACAGTTGCAGGATTCAAAGTATCTGTGCAAGACTTACAACAACGGGGAAACGCGTAAGCTGAGGCGCAAAGTTTGACATTTAGACCAAGAGGTATAATTAACATGAAAACCAATGCAGTTTCAATGAAAATATCTGTGACGAATGGTCCAAACGATAGTAAGCCTGCAGCTGTCCAAAAGTGATGGCTGATATGAGAGATGATCTATTTTTTATGGTTGCTTTTAGCGTACAGGATCGAAAAAAATCATAATTTTAAACATCTGTTGTAAGTTTAGGGAAAAATTTGGAGAACCTGAGCTCCTGCCGCATTCAAACCACTGATAAAAATAGTATACCCACTCTCAGGTAGTTATCTACCAGCCTACCAGTTACGAAGTCATCCTGGAAGTTCAGTGTTGTCACATTTATGTGAAACTGAGTCTCAGTTGGATTCGAAACAGCTATAGGAACAGCATGACCACAGTCATGTTTCCACCAAGGTAATCTATGTGCATATTTTATTTGCCACCCTGTATGACGTGCTGTTGTGGCCATTGCATCAAACTTATATCACCTGACTGAACTTACATTGATATGACGCTTTGTCGCGGAGGCCGGTGAAGTATGACAGTCAACAGCACCAAATATACAGGAATGACTTAACGTATTTGTCTTCCAGTGGTGACGCATGAGGACAGTAGGCCATGCTTGAAAGAACGGAATGTACCTTGGCATAACTTGAAGGACAGTTTTGTTGAGTAGCACATGATGAAGTAAACAACGGTAATTGAGTCTTGATAGGTCACTTCGCCTTGAACAGAGCCAGGAGTCCCCCTTTTCTGACAATTGAAAACTCCGTTTTTTTCCAGCCACCTGAAATAACGCTATTAACCAGGGACGGTCATTCAATTTTATTCTAACTTTCGGCTGCAGTAATTACCACAGAGCACTGGAGGTAGGTCTTTGTTTGATAAACAAGAAGTTCACCAGTGATAAAGCCGGCATTAACTAGTCGGTTCATGAGAGAAAAGCATTTTGAACGAAATCCTGAATAAGCGGGCCAAGTTGTTCACCCATTTTCGTGAGGTCGACGAAGTAGGATTTCGAGCATTTGGCCCAAGAATTTTAGCCAGATCCTCTCCCCGGTTGTTTCAACTATTTCGGGTTGTGTTCAGTCGCAAGCTGTGGGAGTTGCTGATCTGCCCTACCTACGGAGATGTCACAACAAATCTGAATAAATTAGTATACCAGGTGAGAAATACTATAGCCAGTTGAACTGCGTTCACGGTAGTGGTTAGCTGATCGTCCGATGGTTTATACTGGACGCAATACACATCAACGTGCGCCCGACCCAGAGCGGACTTCACTTTGCACAATGGACCGTCCAACAGACAATCCCCCTTGAATTACAGTACACGGATAGGTCCTTCTTGTGCACCATTTGGACCAAAACTTTACTCCTGGTCGCCTTGTTGTCAGCCTCTAATTTAGTTTCAGAGTGAATAGCTGCCAGTAGAGCCTTATCGGAATCCCTTAACCTGCTTACGATCTATCAGAGCTGCAAATAGGTCCGGCCATATGGAACAAGGTTTTGGTCACTCCGCGTTTTATGCAGTCGAAGTGGAACTGAAGAGAGGAGGATGTTAGTCACCCCATGTTGCTTTACGACCAGGTGACCGTATTAACGTACCATCCACACCTTTATTAATGAGCGCACTTAAAAAGGATAGCATACTATTCGCTTGAACTCCGCGACATTTTCACGGGTAGAACCGATAAACAACTGTTAAGGCAAATGGGCGATTCCGTTTGGAGACGGTCAAAAACAGACGGCGACATATATGATTCAGCCTAGTGAAACAGCAGCACGAAATCCCCGTTCACCGATTGTTGTACACATTGACAACAAGTCACCAGGTTGATCCGGTTAACCTATTCAGGTCACTGTGACACAATCGGGACCCAACATTACTGACCTCAGGTAAGTAGTGCTTATCTGAACCTACCAGCCAGTATTATGTTCACAAAATTGGCAGACATACTCTATCAGGTTGTTATGCTCCTGTTTATGTAGTTCTTTGTGAGAGTGTGCATGTTTAAAACTGTTAATCTCTGTTCGCCTAATGTATACATCTCGTATATTTTGCGGTCGCAAATGAAGAGAATAAACGAAATGTTAACATAACACAACATGTTTTCTTTCTGCTCTGACGAGAAGTATAAATAGAAAAATTCATTGGAAGCTGAAGCTATGTAATCTAAGTAGTTACAACTACGGTCCAGAGTACTCTAAACTGGAAGTTCTCAACCCTCTGTTCACCAGGAGATGTTATCTGAGAATGAGGTGTTTATATTTATGAAGGATGATTTAGTACATAAGTGGCTAAAGCGGTGAGGTAAATTGCATTGATAGTTGCTTTGGTCTTAACTTTCGGCTGCTAAGGATACCAGTTTGCTAAAGAAAGTCTTAGAATTGTTGCACACCTGCTGATTGCGTATGATGAGTACATGATCGCACTGGTCAGCCGCCTGCCGAACCAGCAACCTATCACCAACCCCCTTACAATTTTGGGGCATAAACTACAGAGTCTATAGAAGAATCACATCACGAGTGCCTAGTTCTAACAAGTCGTGCACAAAGCCTAAACCTTGAAAACGTGATAACTCCTGTTCGTAACATTCCGTCGCTTTTACACAGTCCCTGGTATGTATCTACAACCCTGCAAAAATTGCGGTTTAGTTTTTTCACTATTCTCTCTGTTTTCAGTGTGACACTGTTTCAAGCAATTAGTCTTCTCTCTGACTCGGTGATCCCATACCCAGTCACGTTAGTTAACAATTCGCCAAAGCGCTTGCTGCAGTTTATCAGGCTAAACAACTACCACTCACCTCCAAGCTCACATGACTCACCCCGCTTATGTCCCTCTTTATTCGCAAACATATCAAACTGGCTGCCCAAAAGTATAGGAATTAAACTTTAACTTTCTTTCATTTAACAGCTTTTTTTATTGCAACATGCAGAAATGTGTTTTAGTGTAATGTGGTCAACCTGTCAAAACTCCTGCTGACTCCCGGTCCAACCAATCGATATTTATAGAACAATCATTTATTCATCCAGTTTTCTACTCAGAGTGGGTTAACTGGAATGTTTCAAGGCATCAAACAGCTTTATTTTACCTATTTGCTCTATGGACTGAACTCGACATTCAATAGTTTCATGCCTTGTAGAATCGGTGTGCGCACGTGATGGTTTCACTTGTGAGTAAATTTTACTACTGTGAGAAAGAGATGGTTTCGGAAGCAAACCATAATCACGTGCCTTGTTCATCACATGAAGATCTGCACCAAAAAATGGAAGAGGTGTAAATTTAAGTTAAAGGATTTCAATTTCGCCTATGTCAGCAAGCATTCAGGGCTGGTTAGAAGATTGGTCGACACGTGGCGACCAATGGACGCACATGTATAAATGTATTCCCTCACCTGATGGATAGCTTACAGCTAGATACGACAGATGTCTTATCTCCCCATAGATACAACTTTTATCTCATGGAAGAAAAAAGTCTAAAACATGAAACAAGTTTCTTCTCTTATTCCGACTTTAACACTTCTGGCTTCACGTGAATAAACATGAGTATTGAGGCAATTACAAACCGTCACAGTGCGTTGGACCTCCAAGCGGCAGAAAAACAGGAAATATAATTGCCGATAATAAGTTTCAATAGAAACAATCCACCGTGTTTGCATTAGTGAAGTAAAGGAAGAGAAAACACTCTGAGGTGATTTCACGAAAGCACCTGTCAATGCACACCGATTGGCTTTTCCCAGTTAAAGAAATGGGTGACAGTGTAGTGTCTCATGTGAAAGGTAAGAAACACCCGCCAGTAGAATAATATACATTTAAACACGAGCACAGTGTGAACGCCAAAATTTACACATCGACCTCTGAAGTTCAAGACACACGAACATTGGTGCCACAGTAACAAAAATTGTACGCTCATGAATGGTTACATTTCTCATTAGGTTTGTTCACTCACACCCCAGTGGATTCCCACACGTGCGTGCACACAAATGCATACGCATAACGAATTAATGCCAATCAATATTTACTCTTTACTGTTAATTAGCTCAATAGTTTGATAATTTGTAGTTATGGGTGATGAGGATGATCTAGTCGAAGTGTGATTGCTAGTGACCGGCTACCGATTGTAATTTCATTGAATGATTTCAACCTCCATTTATTCATCTAGCTTGATATGTCGGACGCGGTCACGATCGCTTGATGAGTATTGAACAAAACGATCAGATTAAGCTGTTTGTCATAAATAACTAGGTGAGCGTTTCCATCTGATAACCACCTGGGTATCATGAACCTTCCCATTGACATCCAAATGATCGGCGCAATCGTTGCGTCACAAAATGACCACGGTGCCATTACATTCCAAGAAAGCGCAAGAGAGGTTGAAATGGGACTGCTTTGCAGCAAACGTGCTGACTATTACCTATTGTATCGTGACTTCATTACCGAGCAATCCTACCCGATATGTAACACAACGTGGCTTCTCACACCGTTGAATTTGTACACCACGTAGATTCACCGATAGCGACAGAAGACATACATAGCGAGATGTTGACATTTCGTTTACTCTCTTCAGTCACGAACGTAAAACATTAGAATATATAGGACATGCTGTTAGCAACACAATCAAAAACATTCAACCATTGAGTTTACATGAAACAAAGACTGTCGTCAGTCCCAGGGCAGACAAACTGCGTGAGTCAACAGTTTATGCACACACAAAGCCGGACGGTGAGTATTGATTGACAGTTTGATCGAGGTTACTGAGTATCTGAACGAAGAGAAATATTTATGAATCCCTCCGTGAATACCAAATTGTTTTTAAAAAAAGCAGTTTCGTACGGTGAAAACACTAATCACCCTAACCGTTTCAAACGTACCACGCATAAAAGTGCTTCAATAATGAATTATCCCATTTGTTCATACGCTATTCGCCACTACCTCGGTGGTCTCAGTAAGGTGGTGTGCGACCGCAGTAAACATTGTCCAAAATTACGAAGATTCTACTTTTCTTGGACAAGTTTGCAGCAGCCTATGATCGTCAGGGTAAACGGGTATAGCATCAGTGTAATTTTGGGTGTCTAAAATATACCGTATAGACAGAATGTAGCTGAAGTAGCAACGAATGTTTTCTCACCAACTAAGATATGATTTTAAAAACTTTTTTTAGAGCAAATGCTTTCTTACAAGACTGCGGTCGGCGATTTAACTATTCACTCCGAATAATCACATTTGTTAATGGATCCTTGTTTAGCTCGTGCTGTACTCGGTTCACGCTAAACCTATTCTGTAGTTTAGATCGAAGTTATTGAAATCGATGTATGTCCAGTCCAAATGATACTTCACAATATCCATAACAAGGTTCATTAACCTATCAAGTGAAACTGGGCCTGATTGGACGATTAGAGCTTCCTCTAGGAAAAAGTGAGTGCATCCGTCGTGTTCCGGTCAAACAGGACTCGAGCACACTAAACCTCTCGTGCAAATCAGCGACAGGTCACATGACACGAGCCAGAGCTTTGATCATATGACATTCACCTTCGGTTCATCACGTGACACGCTTACGATTATTTTTATTTCACTCAGTATCACATGCCTTCACATATTGGTAATGTTGGCAATATAAGGAACATCATCCGTATGAATGGTATTCGAGAAAACTAATTTTACACGTCTCGTAAAAAACAGGACAACATCGGTGGTATTATGTTTGACAAGATACAAATAGCCTTTGACAATTATTTCACGTGATATTACTAGGGTCGCAAGTTACCATACGGAAAATTGACAGTGAGAGGTACTGCGTTTGAAATCAACCGGTCTGAATTCAATCACGTTACCGTACGAAACTGCTTTTTTTAAACAACTTGGTATTCACGGAGAGATTCATAAATATTTCTCTTCGCTCAGGTACTCAGTAACCTTGATCAAATTGTCAATCTACGTGGTGTACAAATTCAACGGTGTGAGAAGCCACGTTGTGTTACATATCGGGTAGGATTGCTCGGTAATGAAGTCACGATACAATAGGTAATAGTCAGCACGTTTGCTGCAAAGCAGTCCCATTTCAACCTCTCTTGCGCTTTCTTGGAATGTAATGGCACCGTGGTCATTTTGTGACGCATCGATTGCGCCGATCATTTGGATGTCAATGGGAAGGTTCATGATACCCAGGTGGTTATCAGATGGAAACGCTCACCTAGTTATTTATGACAAACAGCTTAATCTGAGCATTTTATTTGTTGATGGTGATCATTCTGAATATGTGGATTCAGTTTTGTGTGACATGTTCTTTGTCGTACTCCGTACCGTGTGTCAGATCACAACTTGCTTCCTAAGCCCACTCACTTTGTGACACTCATTGTCTGGCGTTGGATTTCTGGATTTAGTGGCGTGAGCTAGATGAAACAGGTATGGATGTTTAGTGTTTATTAGCAACAGGAACAGTAACATATATGTGATATGACATCTTGTCATGGGAACCAGCCACCTACCAAACGATGGCTGGTGCGAGTTACATACATTTCGGCATCGAATACAAAGCAGTATATTAGGTAAACGTTTACTTTGATCGAGGGTCAACAGCTGTAGACAAGAACGTTGGTCTTCAGAGCATAAAACGCGACAACTGAAAGCAATGAATCGAATAATATGCTTGAGGTATATTCAGTCTAAGCTAGTACTGTCTGACCATTATGTCGGTTTGATTACTGGCTTCCGGAGTGATTCCGACTTGGGCAATTATCTTCCATAGTAGTTTGAGAAAAACGAAGGAGATGACTCTTGTCTGTTCACTTATATAGTAGGTGTCTGTGTGAAGCTAAGGAGCTAAATAACTAGGCTCTCCTAAAGTAGGGTAATCAAGGCGAAACAATATCAGCAGGCACGTTACCAGCAAACATTTCTTGGACAAACTTTAATCGTGAATGAGTAATAGCGTCTTTGAGGTAGTGGACAATGTCGAAAGTGCTTTTGCACGGTTGAATTCATGAACCGGCATACTTGGTTGTTGCACAACCATATATAATATTTAATAAGTATCCCATTCGGAAGTCAGTGTTTAATCGGGTGGCAAGTTTCGCGCTGGTGGAGTGATGTGGTACCAAAGCACAGGATGACCAAATCTTAAGTTCACTGAGATGCGGTGCTTGATAGTTTCACGGACTTTTGAATGCGCAGCATAGGTCGAGAGTTATTTTCACACTGTGACCCAGATTAAACGTTTAGGGTTGTGTTGTAGGTGCACGATACAGTAAGCATTGTACGACCACACGGTTAGACAAATCTAGGTAAAGCACCTAACCGTTTATGTCTAAAGACTGTCCATTCATTTCAAGTAATAGGGACAAGTGTGATGAAGGTGTGAGTGAATTTCATTGCTTGTAAAACCGAAAGACCTTATTTTCCATGTGATCTACAAGATTCTCGTAATGTTCTAGCGCATAGAGTACGCTTCCTTTAGGGTTTGTAATCCAGCACACATCATCCCTATCGAAATATCAATGCATCACTGTTTACGCTGATGTTCGCCTACCACATAGCCTCAAAATAAAACTGAAAGAGCGTTAGGAGTGGACCTATTGTTGACGATGTATTCATGTGTAGTCAGAAACCCCAAGCATTAATTACATGCAGGCTGAAACAGACAGTGAACTCAAGTTCGTAAAAAAGCCTATTTGGGGTTCTTTTAGTCTGTCTCTTTGACAAGTTGATTAGCAAATAATATAATCAACTTCAATGAGTCCAGATGCTTTCAACATTTTCAACTTTACCAACCAACGACCATGGGATTCACAGTGGCTAGGTAAATGACAATATTCCACATGACAGTGAACTGGCTAGTTAAAATGGCGGATTTTTTCAGGCTGCTATTTGAACGGCAAGCGACTATTCATTTCACGTCTACACATATGAGTATAATGAATGGTTAGGATATGACCAATCACCGGATTAATTAAATTTATTTATTACCCATTCGTTTCACTATTTATTTACTCTGGTTGCTCTTTCCATAGGCGGATCAGCCATCACGGCTTCTTAACCTGTATGTGGCATTTGGACCATTCAGAAACAAAGATTTGGGACACTGGTTGGCATAAAATAGAACACTACTCATATTGGCACAGTGTTATGGCTAAACAAATTATGTTTGGCAACCCTTTCCGAAATAGGGTACCAGACAATTAATCTGTCATGGAGGTTTTGGGGAATTGTTTATTTACTGGTCATTAAGGTTGACAGAACACTTGAGCCGTATCTCTGCATTATTACGTAACGTGAACATGATAAGCTGTCGTAACCGATACTTTAAGGTGGTAGTTTATTAGAGTCCAATACAAGGATGATATCGCAGTAGGGTACATAAACCTGCCTCACACGAACGTGGCTTGGTGCACAACTTCCGCTAGTGACAAGGACGGTCACTACTGATGAGGCTTAGAGAGAGTGAAATTATAGCCTGTAACCTCTGCTAAAAACAGGACTGATCAAGAATGTGTTATTGGTAGTTGTAAAATTTGATCCACTGTATCCAATAACGTAATATATTCTGACTTCGCTTCTCTTCTAACCTCTTATTGGCGTTTATACCGACATGTTTGAGCATGCGCTTTATAACTGTTGAAAATCGACTGCTTGGTTGGCTCGATTCATTCGGTTAACATACCTGAATGATCTGATAGAATCAATGTGTTTAGTGCGTTTATTGCAGTTTAACCAGGTTACATGCAACATGTACCACTCCAACGATGGTTACAGAATTTCGGTTATTTAGATGGTGACGTATGTTCAGCTAGATGTACCAGAGTTGCACGACGCCCATAAATTCGCGAGGTCCATAACTTCTATCGAATGTTAAGTAGACATACAGATGGCACACCAGACAAATAAATCAGACTAAATGGATCACGCCATGAGTGTGAATTTACTTATAATGTACTGTCTGTCACTTGCAAATTAACGGCAAGATAAATATATTGAAAATATATTAAGATACGAATATATTGAGATACTGAAAATTAGCTGTCAGTCAAAAGTGTCAAATCACAAGTGAACATGGTAGTGGACAATCCACTGAAACGTAGAAGTAGAGATGAGACACATTGTGCAACAGTTCCGTTCACGCGCGCTTTTCAAGATGGCTCCTTACTTATTTTCCAACGTTACACTGACAGAAACCACCGTAAAAGACGCCCACAATTTTTATTGATTCTCTGAAATTAATCTAACGTTGGGCATAAGTGTACATTGTTGGTTACTACACGACCTTTTTAAATCGCTGTCACTCTCACCTCCCAATCACTGATTAGACATGCTAAGCGCGCTAGAAATAAACCAATTAAACCAATTAAACTCGTGTGTTATCCATTCCAATGTAGCCGATCTCCACTGAAGTATGTAGGTAGCCGAACAGAAATAGACACAAACAAGAAATATTTTGACTAAATGGTAGAAGAAAGAATGGAGAATCGTCTCAACACGAGAGCCTCAAAATGTTTAGCGTAAGTGTACGAGAAGAGGTGTCGAATGCTGCCGGTAGCTTTCTGATTATGGACATTTGAGAAGTGGAGACCAAAAAATGAAGTTCACTATGAAAATCACCTTCAATTTAGACCTAACGGAAATTTTTGCACTGAAAAGCATGTTATAAGAGAAACGCAACTTTTCAATCTACACAACAATGGACAGAAGAAAATCGGTTGTTTAGGATCAGAGGTACAATGACCACTGATATGATGTTTCTTCTAACAGTTTTCCATCTAAAATCAAGGCCTGGTTGAAGAACGCGCACCGCACGTATAAGGGCAACGAACAATGGGACGTGATAATGTGGTTGTCCCGAGACGGTTCGTTTCATTGGAAAACTCGAATGGGATACTGTGAACACGTAAATCTTGTAATGTTATCCAAAGAAACATCTTGATACACTCTACTCTCATACGGACATGTAACAATTTATAACCAACAAGTTATATTCACAGAGAGTAGGTTATGATTTAAATGGTTAGACCCAGGGACGGATATTATTTCATCCGGCGTTACAGTGTCGTTAGGAGTCAGAACTGTGAAAACACAAACAATTGGTAGTAATTGTAAGTTAACTGGTAGAGGAGACATTTTTGTTAGTCTCAAGAGGTGGGTGAAGAGAAGAATCAAACCTGACGAAAAGAAGTACTGGATAACAGGTTAATCTGTCCACGGAAATCTCAGGATACACACGATTTCCGCAAGAAACGTGATCACTTCAACGCACTACTACTGACGACCTCAACGAGACACAAGCATGCATCAAGATGACTGCGTAATACGGAATGGTGAGTAGACATAATGTGAATGTGTTTGACTACTGCAGTTGATATTCGGCCTGGGTTCTGCGGAGTGATTTGTGATGCACAACCACAGTGTGCATCATTTTTAAGAAATACTTATTCATCCTAGTGGTTAGACACGTGTATTCCGTCGGTGTAACTTTCGCCGCAATTACACTCAACTGTGCAATGATTATTCAGGATTATTTTACCTTCACTGAAAGCAACTGTAATCCGAGAGTCCTGTTCACACCTAAAAATTCAGCAGCATTATAAATTCACTTGGCCGACAGGACCATATGGAATGTGGTTTAACTCAGAGCGCTCATGATCGGTAACTCGACCGTAATCGCTTAATGGAGCCCATGTGTAGCTGCCTCTATTCAACGGTTATATTGATTGTTTGATGCTCAACAACTTATTACCAGAAAATCTAAGCTTAACAGCTGGGTAGTCTAAATGATAAATATGTTCAGCGCTTATGGACTAGGAGTTAACTATGGCTCACCCTGGTTGAAATTTGATAAGTGGATCCAGAGTACGCCATTTCAGTTGAATAATCAAGACACGAAAGTGTCATCATACATTCGGCAGGTTGTACGGTTGCGCTGCCAGTAATAAGTTGTTTTCTCGAGGTGTTGTAAACTTTTTTGGCTGAAAGTCGTAGTTTCGAGATGCCACCAACAGTCTTCATTGTGTTGGAAATCAGGTGAGCCGTTGACAGATCGGTTACAACATGTAGAAAAAGGGATAGCATAACTTCACCACCCTATAGACGCGGATGCTCTTCATTTGTATTTTTGCTTGCTACTCTCAGTTAGTTTTCTACTTGGAGTGAAATTTTGGTTTTCTTGTACAGGCCTTCAGAAAGTTTCGAGAATCTACAGAGAATTGCTATGGTTGTAATGAGTACATGCCTTATTCTTTCTAAGTTGCGTGGTTTGTGTTGATGAATGTCACCAACTGTGCTCAAGCTATATGCTGTGGAGTAGCTGTCTTCAAAACACGTAGCATATCCCACTTAGGAATGTGATGGAATGGCATGCACAAATGTCAGATACCCATAACTAGTTTGTTAATTCCAAAATAATAGCGTTTAGCATGTTCATTTATGAATACAATCTCTGAAGTTATGTCAAAACAGCAAGTTTGATAAAAAAATGGAAGTTTACATAAAAAGAATTGTGATCAGTGGGGATCAGCTTTGCTTTGAATCGGTGGGTTACTTTGAATCCGAAAAGTTCAAGAGAAGATGGAATAGGGGTTATTACACAGGCAAGATAGTGATCGACTAGTGTGCTGATCTGTACCGTGCAGACATATTGAGTGAATCAACAATTTATGCACACACATGGCTGGTCGGTGGGTACTGATTGGCGTTATCTCAGATGAGGCGAGCAATCATGGGCTGTGGTTACGCAATAGCACCAGTTGACGGGGTGATTTGTTTTTATAATATCTTTCACTGGAAGAGGTCGGGTTTCTAGTCTCACTCTTTGTTGTCATGTTCTGCTGCGTCGTCACATACACCGACCACTTTGGAAGATGTTCACCCATCGTTTATGGTGAACGTTGATCTGTTCAGCCGATATAGGTGTTATTTCAACAGCAATTAAACTGATAGATGATAAACAGAGCTTTCAGTGAAATACAAGTGCAAACAAACTGAGCAATATCTCGAGCTGAGGGTAACCGATGCAATTCAGCCGCAAGGTATGGGCCAGCCAATGCAGACTGCACTTTACCACTTACGTCGGTTTTGTCGTGGTCACTTTTAAAGGAGTGTGTCAGCAACATCTGCTGATTTTCAGCTGTGTACCTATCAATCTCGATTGACTTTCGCTTGCTAGAAACGTCTGCAAACTTCTCAAGGCATCAGTTTGCAACTAAGACCTACTTCAATATTGCTTCCTTTCGTAAAAGTCCATCAATGCACATCCGCCGGGCTGTGTGAAAGAGTGTACGTACGAGGCATCGTATATATGCAACCGGTGCTGATGGTAAAATTACCAACTACTCATTGCTTCCGTTGGCCCTAGGATGCATTGGGCCTCGCATCTAACTGTCGCGTTATCTTGTGAATAAAGTATTTAGAAACGGTAAGTTGTCCTTTGATTCCTCTTCACGAGAAACAGAGGATTTTGGTGATCGGAGGCTGGAAGGTTTCAGAGTGTAAGAAACTGAAGTAGTTGGTGCGCGTGAAGACGGAGTGGCTGATGACAATGTCAACCATGATAAGGCACATCATGAAAACAGGCCACGCGGTCAGCTGAGTAGTCACAACCCATAAATGCTCGCCTCATATGAGACAACGCTAATCAGTACCCACCTACCAGCCATTTGTGTGCACAACTTGTTGATTCACTCAGTTTGTCTGCTTTGGAACTGACAGCGGCCGCTCATTTCACATGAAGCCCAAATATCACTTTGTGCTGTTGCTACACGCATGTTATACAGAACATGCTGTTTTTACGTTTGTGGTCGATATGTTTAAACGAATCGTAGCAGATGGCAAAGTAACTACAAACGTGGTTTGTTCTTTTTTGTAATACTTACGGGCAAGATAGCAGGTGTGCTACTTTAGAAGAGACGCAATTTTGAAGATATCGGTTTCCGCTAAACTCCAACCAGTGGCAAGAATTGTGTGCCATTGAGCAACATGCGCTCCACCACCCTATGAACTGTGATCACAGCTTTGGGTGTGGTCACCTGTCCACCTCACTGGGTCGAACGAAATTAATTGAATCCATAGTGTTGACCAGCCGAGAAGGGTGGATAACTGCGTCCAGCTCTGAGAGTTCACAGCTCTTGAGGCGAATATTCAGTTCAACCGGTAAAATGAATGTTACCTGATGACAGGCTGTTCCGTCCACTGATGTGAGTCCGATTGAAAACCATTTCTTCTAAAATGTCACAAACTGTTGATATGACTGAGCTGCAAATTTGAGGAACAAAGTTGCTAGCCCCTAAATCATACTGCAGCGGTAACCATTGCAGTTTATTAGCCGAACACATCTCCGCAAATTTGTTAGTGTTGTAGTTATAGTAACCGTTTTTCGTGGTAAAAATAACCTTATTGTTGCTCACTATAAAGGCCAATTTCAGTGAGCTAATAGCGCGTTCTTTTGTTACATATTCAGAATTTTTAAGCACATCAACTCGGTTTTGGAACGTATGGTGCCAACTTTTGAAATGCATATGTAATCGTAACGACAATTTACAAAAATCATTGCTGCATTTTACAAAGAGGTGCCTTTCTGTGTGGTTCACACACAGTTTTCCCGCAAGTGTATGTGGCAAATGCAGACTTTTCACTCAGAATGTAAGCTAGTTGTATGAACAATTGTAACAATTGTATTGTGAAGTCTCGGTTTGCATAAAATTGCCTGGACAAATGGAGGCTTGTAAACAAAAAGTTAAATATGCCAATTTAGATGCAGATATTCACATTTTTACGCACACACTCGCACAGTTTGCTGGATTCGATGTTGGTCCCACAATGAGCTTGAATCAAAACAAACCGATTCACACAACAACAAACGAAGATGGTGGTTGCCAACTATAGTCAACCTTTTGATATGGAAACACCAAGCACGGGCATATGACAACTAGCTGCCAACAGTTCGGTCAACTAACACCGACTCGCAAAGCCCAGAAGAGCCTACCAAACTCAAATCACTGTTGGTTAATCCCACTCTGACTGTGGTCATCAACGTTAATTTTGCTTAGAAGTCAAGGGCAGTCTGACAATTACCAACGGAGTTAGGTAAAAAACATATATATCGGGCCACGTGGTCACCAAAGTGATGAAGTTCCCAATTTTCTGGTTAGAGACTTGGTATTTACAGGCAACAGCAGCATTTAGTTGGAGAATATTATCGTTCTGAATAAAGACGCGCCCACAAAGTCATTGTTTTATTGTAAACGATTATCTACCAGCAAATATGGACTGCGAAAAATTAGGCACATGGGTTAAGTGAGCCGTACCTGAACACTGATGAAACGTTCTCACAACCCTCTACTGCAGGTTCCCTTTTTGGTCACAATATAACAAATAATGATAAAAATTTGGATTATGGAACTAGCAACTTTTTTCCAAGAGGTGTTTCTGTGTCTCAGTTAACTACAATTTCAACAGCGACAAGTATGCTTTTAATGCTGCACACTCCTTGAGCGGCAAACTTCAATGGTTCCTTCACTCAGTGTCTCAGGTAAAACTAGCTAGAAATCCTTATAACCTTGTGTCATAAGCGCAGATATTTGCCAACTTCAAAGACCAAGTTCACTCCAGTTTTGTCACACCATGTCTGAAGACAGCGTTAGTTTGACCCGTCTGAATGCTAGAGCAATTATTCGCCTCATCAACTTATAACATTCTGCATTGTATGGAATCAAGTCCGTTTCACATCACCTAATGTAACCAAACTACTTATCCGACTAGTCCCTGCCGCTGTGATTGTTACGATCTCGTTTTCTCAGTTGTTCATTTGCATCGTCCGCTACACTTTGAACGCTTCCCACTCTTATGTCAACACTGATACCGTACAGATAAACTGAACTTATTGTAATCAAACACACTCCCACAGTTTGTCGCATTTCTATATCGCATGCTGCTACTGTTTTGGTTCCCGTTCTACTGATACATGTTTGTCAGACTACCCTCAGCCCTAATCTTCTACCACCTGAATACAATAAACGAGTGCAATAACTTTGTTTATACTAGTGGAATCACATTCACTAGACGGTTTTACTGTCAATGTTCTTTGCCTTATACTTCCTATCGATCTTCTAAAAACCAGTCACTGACATAGTGCACGTGCACATATATGTTCAGTCCACTGTGAACATTGTTACGACAATTCCCCGAAAGTATATACTCTCTAGATTTTTTTAAAGCAAATTAACCATCCCCTTAGTTTGACCAGTTAAGCACACGCAAACGCCTGCATTGGTTTTATCGTTGTTTGGGAGCATACACGTTGGTGTACACCCTTGATACAGGCAAGCTTGTATGGTTGACAAGATGACAGCATAAAATTTACCGCATTGAATGACATGATAGAATTAGTTACGGTTGATCGCATGTGTTTACATTCATTGAAACATTCCAGCAGAAAGCAGTAAACGACATGATTTTCAACAGGATATTCGGGTGACATAAATTACACCACGAATTCACTTTGCGCCACCTATTTACGCGTAAACATTCGACTAGCATGAAAATAAAAACAAAAATCCTTAATGACGTGGTTGAAAGTGCATGTCGAAGTGGATCCTGAGCGAAGCTGCAGCAAACAGTCACTGACGCCCACAACCGATCACTATGACACCGGCATACTTGAGAGTTTGTGAGTTGTGGGCATTCCTTGAAACCGAAAACAACTAGTGAATATCAAAGCGGTAGCATATGGCTTTTGGATAAGGCGGCACTTTGTGCTCGCTTACTATTGAGTGGTCTTGTATACCTCTCAGCCATTTGAGAACATTTGCTGTGACGCTGGATTCAAGCGTCCTTTCGGTTCTGTAGCTGTGACTTACGCCCAGTATCTATAGTAATATGTGGTCTTATTCTTTTCAGTTTAGACTCAATGTTTCTATTTTCTCATCAGTAGAAACGTTTAACTCAGTGCAAACTGTGTTAGTATCGTAGTTTTTGTATCTTCCCATCACATTCAAGTGTTTCAAAGGAGATCCGCGTTTGACAAACTACAAAAGCCTAGCCAAGCCATCCTCGTAATTCGACACAAGGAATGCGGCATGCAGACTAGTTCAACCTTAGAAGCAAATTGTCCTTTACCTTCATTACTTCAATACTTCGGGTTCATCATTCTCCGACAGCACCAGCTAGGCTTGTCGTTGATTTTGTTTCTGTAGTTACTGACTTACTACCACTGCCCCCGAATACTGTAAGTGAGAATTGCTTCACTTTCTTGTCTCGTTACTCAACCACATTTCTGAGTATTTCACGATTACCCCAGGCTCAGAGTTTGTGACTCCGGATAGGTGATCAACCTGTATTGACGATTATGCTTTAGTCAAGTCGATTCGTTGCTAGCTAACCTCAGGTTTCTTGAAACCTACACCGTACCTGTCTTAGCAGGACTGATTTAACAGGGAGCTAGTTGGCGAAGCCATAGATACTCAAAAAAACTAAACTGACGCAGATTGGACTTCACACTTCTCCTAATTAATCTGAGCTTTCACAGTCTCATTGATATTTTAGCTAGCCGCTTAGGAGAATAAGCATTATACTCATGTTTTGCTCCTGTTAGAGCTCGTCACTATTACATATAATTAAAACTGCGAGGACTAGAACTCCGTCCATGCTTTTGTAAAACAACCGTGTTCATTATTGCGCCCCACATCAAGAAGGATCGAATTAAATTTTTAGTGTTAGCTGCATTTTATGGAGAGGATTCTATTCACGAAAGTGTTTCTGGAGATTACAGAAAATTGTTCGAAATGCATATGTGTTATTTGATTCTTGGCATTTGATGTATTGGGGCGCCAAATCCTTGACACCAAGTACCTCACCATTTGATCAGGGTCGATTAAAGTAGTGAATGCCAGATGCTGCTGTGATACGCTGAATTGAACACCGTCGTCACATTTCTTGTCTTTTGCCGGTTTAACCGGAATGGGCATATAGATGGCAAGATAGATATGAATACACATTCTATAGAGAGCTGGTTGCATTAATTAGGAATGAATTACCGAAAAACCGTCAGCGCATTCATATCAAACTTCTGACTTTGTCTTACCCTAGTTTCATAATTAGCAATAGAAGATAATGTGAATTAATCCTGCTCACAGTTTACACCGTACCTATCCGTTTCTTCATACAGAAAACCGTGGTTTGCTATCGAAAGTCATCCAACCTCTGGACTTATGAGCACGTCTGTTATTGATTTGATGACGGTTTGTACCACGGGACAAATTTGCTCGGGTTTATGCAATGCAATGGTCAAAGTAATCCAACTCTAAACATCAGTTGTCGAAGCGAAATCAACCACCCGAAGACGCAAAGATCCACTGGGACAACGGTGGTTTAGTAGAAGTGAATAAAAACTCGGGTTGGTCGAATCCCACGCAGTCCACTTACCTTCCTCAAGAACTGCGATCTGTGAGTCACGTTAAGACATTGGTTATGCCATGACTTATCCGAGATGCCCTTTTAGGGATAATATCACGGCTGTGCTTCAAACGGACCAGTAAAGTTGTCTGTCTGTCTGGGCCAAAAGTTGAGATCATTTTCAAGTCGATAAACTGAAGTATTTTCTTCCTCATTTACCAGAACTCCTGACCTCTTCGGTGCACAGTAAGCAAATTCAGTTATCAAATGTTCAGTGTGCACCCCACACTATTCCTAAAATTATAGGCTCCTCAAGCAAGCGGATCATTTTCGACTACTAAAAGTCCACGGTAATACATTAACTGTTTTCATTTGTCATACGAGTATCTCCTAAGCCCATTTTCAAAGTCTCTTTTAAAACATTCTGGGAAATGAATTTTGACTTTTTAAACCCATCTCCTCATGTTAACTAAGGCATTATCTAATGTGACAGATTTGTAATGCTGCGTACTGGATTCTGAGAATGGAGCGAGTCTACTCATTTGTAAGCATGGGTTCTGAAATCGAACATCTGAGGTTAACAGGTCGCAGGCAACAATATCTCGGTCTTAAAACAGCAAGTCCGATATAATTCAACTGAAAATTTACAGACGAATAACTATGATTATACCGTTTGAGTTCTTTGGGCAAGTCAGGTTGTTGTTAGGCCGGGTTCAATTCACTGGCCACTCTGGTTCTCCTACTTCATGTTCACCTTTGCAATTTCGATTGAAGTTACTTCTCGACCCACATCAGCTTCGCGTCCGGGAAGACCATAACAGCTACAGCGAGTTACCGCTCTGTACCGGTTAAAGTACATCCCGTCTTCTTTTGCTCTGAACACTAAACTAACTGAACTGTACGTTGCTAGCCGGTGCGTTGCTAACCTAGACCTTCAACACTTGCCATATATGGCACAAAATGGCTCGATAAGAAAAAAACATCCACGGTTTAACAGACTGATAGACTGATTGGTTCATATCAAAACAAGTGCAAGTGAGTACGTGACGGGTCTTGGGTGAGACAGTTTAATCTAGCAGAGACCGACTAAGGAGTTTAAACACGACCAGTCTACATTAGTCATAGCCCTTTCTAAGTGACGGTGGTTATCATCACCACGTCTTACGCGGTAACAATCTGCTCACCAGCGGCAAAATAAAATTCGGGATCATCAAACGTTGCATTGTTGATCGGTTCGGATTCTCTCAGAAGTTTCCCAGTTCACAAGTTCAAGCAAAGGGGAAATCTGTCGTGAATCAATAGCTTTTCGTGAAGAATCGGAAGACAATTTCAATTTAAGGGTTCTAACTCTTCAGACTTCGAACACTGTGCTTTTATCAAGAGTCCAATGGTACCCACTTCATCAGTAGGTTGCTTCCGTAGTTACACCAATTATTTATGATTATGAAAGTAAATATGATGTCCAGGCTGTGTGTTAGTGAACCAATGGTTTTCCCCATCTATCTGCCTTTCGGCGTCAACATACATTTGAAATATTGTTAAATGATTATTCCACGCCATTTGGTTCATTTGTTCTAACCATGTTTACTCATCCATTTGTTCATTTGTTCTACGTTGAATCGCACAAAAACTGTACACCGTTAAAGTGGCCTTACCTCATTACAAAGAGGCTACAAAGCTGACAGCTTCGGTCACAGAAATTTTAGTTTCCCGCTACCTCTAATCTGTGATTCTCAAAACTCGGGCGTCACCAAAATACCGACTGAAACATTTTCCACTTTCTTCCAACACTTCTTTGTGTTCATTCTTGAACCGACATTTCACGACCGAGTTTTTACTTTTTTGGAGTCTTCAGATGGATAGTATGAATGGGTGGTCAAACAGAAAACCGTTTGTTTGACGTCCCAAAGCTTTGCCGCCACTTATATGTAAACTAATTGTGAAAGAGGAATTGACCATTTTGTCTCACGAAAACAACAGTGAGGTCATTTATGGTAGAATGTTTTTACGCCCAAATATTATGAATTGTTGTAAAATCGCTTGAAACCATGGTTCAGTAGGATTATTTTGCTAGCTACATTTATATCGATAAAGAGATTAGAATAAGATTTTTGGGGGGCACGATGGTCATAAGTTTTTGAAGGCAATTTACTCTGGTTTATGACATCACGAATTAACCCATGAACAATGAGGGCAGGGGAATCATCCTTATCCGCGTCATTCAGTCACACGAGTAAACAAGAGTGACATATTTTGTTTATTCCGAAAGTGTTCCATGTTCATCCACCAAGGTTTACAAGACCTTGCACCCAGTTAGTACGCTAACAGACGCATAACAGATGTTAGCCGACTTAGGGTCGACCTCTTGCTTATGCACACCTGGTATTGGTCCAACCACATCATCCGACACAAATAATAAATGTTATTATAGAGAGAGGTTGGTTGCTCCGGACCCTAGGTGTACTTGTCTAAACTGTACTGAGCGAATAAACTCGTGAGCGAGTATACCGTTTGCGTACAAATTCAGTATTGCGCCCCCAGAATGTTGTGCTTGTATCTGGTCAATGGTTACCTAAAAATACCTGAAGAAATCTACTGCGAGCAGCTGTCAGACAATTTAAAGACTAAAAAGCAAGCCGTTGTAAGCTTGCGGTTAATAGAAAAAATCGGAATCTCACTTTTGAGGAACCTATCATCATGTCACTCATCATGATTCAACACATCGTTTTCATTGTTAAGCCAACTGTCAGTTCATTCTAAATTGTGGCAAAATATGTATCGGCGAACATCAGAGTACACCGTTAAGTCTTCGACCGAAAAACATGTCGTGGATACCGGACGGCTAGTTGACCTGGGTTCCATATTTTCTATGTCCATAAGTAAACGAAAAAAACTTCGAAAACTTTTATAACTACCGTTTACCCACGAACGTCTTCCTGTGGAAGAAAGAGAGGCTGATGGAAGACTATAGGAAATTTTGTTCACGTGCTGCTTGACTTGAAAGACTTCCACCCAGGACGTCGAACTCGGTTTAATCCCCAATGAGCAGAAGTAATTAGCACACTGAAATGTTGCCTTCACACCGGTGTTCCACAAGGGACAAAGGGTTGCTCGAGGAATCCTACTGTAACTCGAGTAATGGCACTAACGACCATACCATGAAACTGCTGACACAGTCACACACTCAAAGCGAGCCAACGAATTTGACTGTAAGGCATGTCATGCCTGCGTGGTTAGCATGTTCCAGAGTGACTGGATTTTACACATATTCCACAAACACTACCTAGGAATCCGGTGTCTGCGCTGTTTTTCTCAACACACACCATGAATCCATTTGAAGCAACAGGATGAGCTATGCACTTTTTCATTCTATCAATACTGTCATTCACTTGTCAACAAATTCTGCCAGATTGAACATCATAGGTATTTATTTAGTTAATTAAAGTGGTATAACACACATTTAGTCCACATGGTCCAAAAGTGATTATATTCGGGATAGACTGTAAAACGAAGTAAATTCGAAATGAGAATGTGGTCATTATGGCACTTCGTGAACAGATCAAGATAGTACACTGGCACTAAACCGCTTGGAAAAGTATTTTAGTACAAATATCGATAAATGAAAAAAGTTACATAGATATCAAACGTGTATCGATTGTTCACATCATATCGAATCCCTATTAAGTGGCCACCAGCTCATGTTCTTCTATAGTTGGCGTTCACAAATTATATGTGAAACTGAAGCTGAATGGTAACAATATCACCGATATAAAACGAACGTACCTCACGGAAGGAGCTGAAGATTTATGGTTCAATCTCGAATGTGTGCATGTGTATTTCTAAAGATGAACAACTTCAGAAGCCTAAGTGAAGTATAGCAGAGCAGGTGAAGCACATTCGTGCGCTGGGTTGTACAGGGTGCGAAAATAAACCAAATAGATGGATGAACGCATAGAACATTAGCACTCGGCAAATGTCAAGCCAACGGTTCAGGTGAGGAAGCAATCAGAAGAGTTGTTTCCACAAAAGGAATTGAGAAGGAAAGTGGCAGAAAAAAAGAAAAGTAAATTTGGTGAGCGACTGAAGTGAATGCTCATCTGTTTCTTCCCGCTGCGATGAACGTCGTAAAATGCACTAGGAATAACACCTCTCATGTTCGAACAGAGTTAAGCAGACAAGCTGGGTGTTATGCCTACTGTCAGGATTCGTGACTTAAGCGGAGGAATTCCACACTATTCCTGTCCGTCATGCAGCATGTTGCATTGCACCGCTTTCGAAACACTTTTAGTGAAAGACCTTAATAGCCAATCAAACGCCAAACCAGTGTTTACGTTTATTCATCTACGATACTGATTTTAATGGCGCAAATCGAAAGGAGTATCTTTTAACAATTTAATCCTGGCTACTTCTTGTATTTTAGTAGTCATAATATTGCACAAAATGTTATACGGAATTGCGACGTGTCAATTTCAACGATCTGCTAGAGTATCCCAAAAACAAAAATATTAATGACCGATTTACCAACTGTTCGGTTGGATTAGGTTCAGCTTGGCGACCGAAAAGAAAGCGAATAGTTGGCACTCTGAAACAATGATTAGCCCTTGTATTTAGATTCTTCAGCGAGCTAAAGTAACAACCCTTGTTTTCAACTCCGCAAGCGGCAATGTTTTGTGGCCAAAACTTTCGTTCATATCGATATACATATATATATATATACTGGATAGTAACAACGTGGATGGAAAAGAATATCACAGTTTGATAGGCCGGTCATAAATAACCAAAAGTTGTACTATGAACAGCTAATGAGGTTTCTATATTCTCCAACAAATATGTTGGCGATTGCTTATGGTATTTATGAACGTGAGCAATATCAGTTAGACGTCGTGAATTAACGTATTAATCTTCCATCGTAAACATGGAATGTGTGGATAGTTTGTATCTAAATTGTTTGCATCAGTCACTACTACAATCTGTAATCCTTGTGGAGATTGTCACAGCAAGGTTCCGAATCAGGAGTTGCTTATTCACTTATTTCGTGTGATCAACTTTCGTAATATGATTAAAATAACTCCAGGACAGATAAAAAAACTACCGTCGAAAGTCGTCCGACACTGAAATCGAACTGAAAATATTTGAACATTTCCTCAGATATGTTGCTGCAGCCAAATTAAGCTCTGTGTACTTACTGGTAATTCGGTATTAATATATAATTGTATTATATTCCATCTCATGCAGTGTTTTTGAAAGCCATGAGGCTATCACAATATGACAAAGGATCACACTTGTAGATAGCAAAAATGTGGAAACATTTTTCAGGCTGAAATTTCTACGTACTACTTGAATCGTTTTAACTGCTGTTCTCATCAATCTGTTGTCAATTCAGGATGAATAATTGAAAAGGGGTGAGACTGATATAAACCGTTTTATGTTAGCTGGTGTTTTTCAGGAACCTTCAAGTACAAAATCCATTGTGATATGTTGGCCTCCGTTGTCCAAATGGGTGTAGCTTACTCCGTACTAAAACTGCGTCCCTTGGAAGAACAATCTCAGATACCAAGATTCCGGAATGCTGAGTGAAGTAATCCTTCCATTACTGAATAAGACGTATGCACGCTGAAGTTTAGTTGCCCTTCCAGGTGTGAAAGTTTCGTGATATTGTTTCAATTGTCGTTTAAACTGAGACAAACCATTCGCAAATGAATTTGTTCAGTACGGGATAGGTGTACACCAGATGATAGGTCATCATCTGCTCAGAATGGGCACATCATGAAAGTGTAAGTTTCTTTCTGCTGTACCTGCTAAAGGCAGAGATGAATTAACTAGTTTAAAAGGCAACGCGTCTCTCCATTTACACCCGCCTAAATTTCCACAAATTTATTTCTGTGGAAACGCAACTTCTTTCCATCATTCCTTATGCACGTTGTAACTGGTCCTGAGTAATCGTGAACGTTTGATTCAGATTTGTTAGAGATCGTCACTGCGGTTCATCGGTGGCACGAACCGAGTTGTTCAACGCAGCCACTTTCCTTACGGTCAAATCATGAACATGCGATCACAATGCTTTCTTGATCTCTTGAGAGAAACTGCACTCCGTTCATTCCTCAAGAAATACTTTTGGATAGCTCTCGGAGATTTGTTTGTTCCAATGGAGCAAAGAGTGCGATAAATAATTGACCATAGAAATTCTACTTTTGAGTCTAACTCTTAAATACTGTGGATACTCTTTAAAAGAAGATTCAGATGATGTCAAGGATGAAATGAATAGTTGCAGTGAAAATACACGGTGCCTTGCAAAGTAAATAACAGACTACATATTAAATGGCTTCGTAATAAAAAATGTGAAACGGACCGTCAAATGTGGTCTGACTACCCTCAAGGTCGTCCCATAAAATGAGCAACCTGAAATTGTCGAAGTATTTTAGGGTGTTTTTGTTTCTTTTATGCACGAAAATGCACCGTTCCTAGTTCAGTTTGCCACTGTTGCAGCAGTCAATCCCATGAAGTTTGTGATGATTAAAATTTACGCGGTTCTGTTTAGTTACCTCGCGAATTCGTTTCTAACTGAAGTAGTTCCGGACCCATCATCGTGAATGTAAAATATTCCTTGTGTTTTGTCATATGAAAACAGTTGCACTCCGTTACTTGCTTCGGCCTTGATCAGTACTTAAATCGTCGTAATGACCTTCACGTGCACGTGATTCACATAATAAACCAACAGATACCTAGACAAGGCTAATATTCACAAAACCGTAATAAAAATTCGTGGCACTGATGAATAGATTAGTCTACAACGCTACCGAAGGTAAACCGCCATTGGGACAACTCTCCCGATACAGGAAGTTGAAGGTAATCTAACCAATTGCTGGGATTATCAGAGAAATGCAAACAAACAGTGTCGTCATAATTTCTATCGTTCTATGGGATCTCTGTCTGGAATCTACATATTCGCAGCCAAACTGTAAAAATACGTTTTATTCCAGGAAAAAAACTTCCTTTGTGATGAGCAGCGGTATATATTTCTTATCTCCCAAATTCGGTCAGCAAGTTCATCTAGTGCGATGCATGTTGTTGAATATCAACAAAAGAAATAGGCTCTCTTCTAAAGTTTTTTTCATACTGTGTACATAAACAAGTTAAACTAAGGTGGACTGCAGACTTAAATGAAATCTCAGAGAAATTATTGAAAAGTAGCACATACTAATCAGAAATACAGTCGACAAGTAATATATTATGAGAAAAGATTTTATGGACTCTGTTTCAAGAGTGCAAAGACTGGGTTTGCGCAGAAATCAGGACGAGGAAAAAAAATCAGAAGAGTTGGACTGTGTGACTGCGAACCAATGCTTGCATCTGACCGCAATGTAACACGTACGTGCATGTAGTTGAAGGAAGCGAATGCTCTGTGATAAATATAAGAAATGAGTCTTCAAACGGTTTTATTCCCTGTTAAGCTGAAGTGGCCTACTATGTGTATTCCAGTAATAGCGGATTGTACAGTAATTCAGCTGTATTATTCAGTCAATGAATAACTGCGAGTAAAAACATTTATTGTACGTGTAATCCAATTCACACGAACCAGGTGCATGTTATATTCCAGAAGGCAGTTAAAAGAACCTGTTACCGTTTTTTTAGAACAGTGAACATGTTTAACGTTTGCATTTCATCAGTAGTCGTAATTACATCACGTCGAAGCCTTCGCAGTGACTGCAATGGCACCTTAAATAAAAGGTAAACAGACACCTAAAAGATTGATTATTTCGCACCACTCATCCATCTAAGTAACAAGGTAAGAGCATGAATGCGTCAAAGTTTATTTTCTGCTGTTCAGTGGAGTGCATTTGTGCAAAAAACTGTACATGAATCCCGTGGACAAGTTCTCTAGCTGCCTAATCTCCACAACTCTCATAATGAGCGTTTTTTAATGTCTGGTATAAGTTAAACTGTTTGAGTCATACTGGACAACCACGAAATGATCTAAATTTTGTTTATAGTGAGACAGCAACAGCTGCTCCGATGTATCTCAAATAGCATAATCGCATGATCGTATCGGCTGAGATCAGTGCGCGTACACTCGTGCGTACACTCTGGCAGTGCTGTGTTGACACAGGTGGTTTTGAAAACTGGTTATCTGGAGTGTAGACATCAGACCTGAGTGCACGGACATGTAAACCAGAGTTAAATCGGGGTAGTATTAGGGATGTCGATTGACAGTGAGCCCAAATGAAGCTAAAATTGAGTTCACTGCTCACGTCTGAAAGAGTCTGCCGAACAACGTGTATAAATTCAAGCTTGTGATTGCCCGTGCATAATGTCCATCTAATGGCTTTCCTCAGGAATTTGTCATGTTTTTGAAAAAGCTTAATATGTGTACAGTACCTTTCGCTGTATCCTCATATTCATGAAAAGGTGAAAAGGCCCGGTGAAATTGTCAAAATCTATCAATACCTTACATTACTACTGATAAGTCGTCGGGGATTTGGTTCATTTTCAAGTTGACCATCACTCACATTTGATCGCAGCGTTCGCATTCAGATAGACTTTCCAGTCAGCCTCTTTCGAAAAGAAGCACTAGACTCGAGTTTCGCTCTCATTAGAGCTCGTCAGTAGTGCATATCCTTGCCACGGCCGGGATTTGAACTCCGGACATTCCAATCATGAGGCAACCGTGTTGATCACTGCGCCACTGACCTCACATCAGGTGTCTTGGAAGTCCTAATCGTGGGGTTATTGAGACGATTCTTACATTATCCTTAATGATGTTCGGTAGAAACATTCGGTAGAAATTAATCTTCATGATCTCTAGTTGTATGCGAACTTTTTTTCATAACTATTATAAATAGTGCCCCCACCACCTGGATTTAACGTCGTATGCTACTTTTAAGGAATATTTTTGTCAGTAGTTCAACGCTCATGTTACCCTACATAGCATCTGGTTTTCTGCTATATCCAAAACCTCTTCCGGATGAAATTCTTCACTTTCATGTTAATTCATTTTCCAACACAATGTTCTTTAGAAGCGAGCGTACTTGAGAGCATCAATAAAATGTGTACAGGTTTCTTGGAACGACAGAACATTATATAATTCTCAATTTTGAGTACACAAATTAATTTGCTCTTCTCCCTTCAACTTTGAGTGCCTTGTCGTTACACAAACAGCTACTTTATTAATCTTGTTTATTGTCATCATTTGGCTGAAAGATTTAAATATTTCCAGCTACTCTACGGTTCATTACTACGTCTTTGCACTGTATAATATCGGTGATAACTCGGTAGGTGTACACATACAGGTAGGCGGACATTTTTGGAGTCGTTTTTGGGAAGTTGTGAGCAGCCTTTATACGAACGAGTGATCAGCAACGAATTGCTATTGGAACAGTGAACATACTGTTCCGCGATTTTAAGTTCGTTTAATTAAAAATAAGTAACCGGCCCCTTGAGGGAATTACAGGATCACCGGATAACCGGCTCAACAAAGTTAATCAGCGCATATTCGGACAATTTTGTATCTTTTTAAATGACCAGCAGTCCAAGTATCACGATTACAAGTCTTTTATCTGGCAAACGGTTCAGATATCAGTTGATATTTTAAGTTGCTTGCTTTTTGAAAGATCACGGAAATGTTGATAAGGTTTTTAATTCTGATATTGATTGAAGCAGGTGTTTCACCTATTCTCAGGTGCCAACTGTTTTCAGCGTTCAACTAAGTTAGGCGCACTTATTCTGGAACTTAAATTCAACTATTTATGATTAAAAAGATATCTGATTGCAATTGCGTGTGTTTTAGTTTTCGAAGAGATTAGTGTAAGTAATCACCTGAAGTTGCAAATTATATTCCGTTGGCCATGGACAACATCTGGTAGTGACAGAGTGAACACGAATTTTTATAGTCGCGAGTTTTATGTACATGCATTTACTCTTAGATAACAGTGAGTCTACGGCAGAAAATGGTACAGCAGTTTGCAGAATTAACTACGAAGTTATTCAAAGAACGACGTAGTGTTGAGGTTCCTGTTTTACGTAAACAAACGAACGGTACTATGAAACTGCAAAGACACCATAAAAGTTGACCAAAGACCGGAAGGAAGGTACCAGGAAAATTTCGGTGGACCCAATTTGGCCAAACTTTCGCATTTACTTCCAGTGCCCTTATGAGGCAAAAACCACTTTTTGTTTTTTTCTTTCTACCATGAAAGATTTTATCAGGAAAAATAAAATACGGGATTCACATATTAGTTCGGATGCGAGATACTCCTAGGAAGCAAAAACTGAAAAACAGAAAGGAGTCGACTTCCAAAACTTTTGCATATTAATCCAAACAACAAAATTCACTGTTTATATTTTGCGTACACAACAAAATGTAAGTGATACGACAATACCTTTGAGATACCATGGTGAAAATCAAGTTTTTCACCTGTTAGATGAAAACCGCTGCAGTTTTCATCCGATGACTTTAATCAGTGAGTTTGATTCCACAACTTTTGGTGTCAAAAATACTCCCAATTCAGAAAAACCTCATCCTGGTGTCTTGAATGTGAATTTCCGCAATTTCATGTTGTGTCTGCTGTGACTAAAATGGTCCCTTTTTTAATAAAATTTATAAATCGGCATCAACCGTGAACGTTTATCAGTTACTTGAAAACTCTAAAAACCCTCATTGTACAGAAGATATATCCAATAATCGGTTTTCTGATAAAAACTATTGACTGGTATCGACAGCATAGCTTTCAACACTACGAAATACTTGATGAAAATCCTGAATTGTGTTAAATCAGCCCAAGGATATAACGATGTGTGCAGTATCGATTGAAGCATTAGGCGAACGACGACAGTGAGACTGATCAAATGGATAACAGAAAAATGAAGACTTCTACTCAATGTCAACATGCTTCTTGCACGAAAATTTGTTAGCGATGAACTGTGCTGACTGACAAACAAAGCTAACTGACTGTCTGAGCATTAGCTACCAATCATGTGGCGCTGATCTCCTTGAGAATTCGCTCCACCGCAAGTGGCTACATGGTTTCAACTACCACGTGTATCTTTTTCCAGGAGCTTTGTAATGTGCGTCATTATGTTCAGGTAGCTGTATGCCAGCAATTAACACCACCAGGTAATATACATTACCCGAATTTGCAAGTAAATTGGGTTTAACCATTACAATGGGAAATAACTAGAACTCCAACTGCATACTACACCGGAGTAGCAATGAAAAACCGTTCTGTCAACAACAGCATTATTTTTAAACTTCTTCAAAATATTTGAACCCGTGAATTTTCGTTTAGAAACAAACTCCTTCATGACCGCTTCTACACATAATATTCGCGTCAACCTTTATTTTGCTAGGACAGTTTTGGATTTGCCATAAAACATTTCTAGTGCAAAACTACACCACGAAGGAGGAAGTCAGAAATAGTGGAACGTCATTAACGATGAGCCGGTGAAACAGAACACAAAACCAGTCTTCCAAAAACATATTGGTCTTCGCATGTTGCTTCGTCCATTCAGTCCGTTTAGGTCAATCCACAGCAACAAACCACTGTGAAAAATAATGTAGCTCTATTGTATGATTAATAACTTTCTGGGTTAAATAAATCCTGTCAGTCCAGGTCGTTCTACGTTTGTACATTTCTGGTCGACACAACAGCCGAATGATGCATTGATGGATATGAACTAGGACAAAACTATCTCAAGGCAGTAACTCTTTTGAGAAAATCTTGATTGCGATGCGAAGAAAAGAAGTGCAAAGGTGATCAATCATAGCACACAGCGGTTCCCATTACAACGCACAGAGAGAATAGAAAGCACACAACTGCTTTTCACATTTAGTACGCAGAAATTTGCGCACAACGCACAGTCAACTGAAGAAAGGCATTTAGATTTCGGGAAAACCTTTCTACTAATCCACCGTCATACTCCAGTGTAGAAGTTAACAATTAAAAGGTACTTATAAAAGCCCGGTCATAAGTAGACTGTAACTACACCAAACACAGAAGTGTGGTACATGACCTTCACACGAAGCGAATGGAACATAGCCGTTATGCTGCACCATGTAGATTCGATGTCATACAGTGCTATTGGTGGCATCTACAAGACAAATGCCAGTAAGATCGTATGACCGTGTTCAGGCCCTAATTAAGGAACTTTAACCAATGAGAGCTCACACCGTGAAATTCAGTTCAAGCATTCAGTTTTGTACTTATTGTCGTGTTACAAGGGAAAATCAATTAAAGAGTGTTTATGACATATGAATAAAGTATACCAAAGTACACGATAGACAGCTGTGCTTCTGCCCACGTCAAAATTGTTTCAGTCTATCAGTCAGAATTTCAGAAACAGAGTTGATATGAGGGTCTGGGATATGGAATAACACACTGGGCAACTAAACAAGCCTAGAAGTGCTTGAAAAATTGATTCGAAACCTGTATTGGACGTTCTGACCAGAACCACATAACGACAAAACTTCTTTTCAAATTAATCTGTCAGGTAATGATTTATTCTGTATGATTTTTGCATGCTTTCTGGCGAGTAAGTGATTTTTTGTTAAAATGAGACATGCAGTGGATAGTTATAAAAACAAAAAAACATTTCAGCATTTGAATTAATTTTGACCTTTAAAAATTGACTGAATTCCTGAAGTGAAATTTCTACACCGCCACATGAGATAGTAAGTTTTGAAGTTTTCTAAGCTGACTAGGAAATCCAGCAAAAATGTTCAAACTGGCGTTGTAAGTGCAAAAGCGCTTGGCCTAGGAAGTTTTCTTTTGATAACCATCCACTACAAAATAAACGAAACTATGCAATCATGTACAAAACAATATTGCGCCCAGCGGAAGTGTCCTTTTATCCGTTGCTAGCAACGTAACACCAGTCTCCCTGTTGACACATGCCAAACAGTTCATACTTAAGATTTCAACTATTGTTTTTAGCCCCTTGTCTTCTCTGAATTGCGAACCACGTTATTCTTCGTGTGTTCGATTCTTGTCATACGACCCATTAATGGCTTTGTGCACCACATAATATTGTACAAAAATTAGTCACGCATATAGATATTTGCAAATGCTATAAAGTATTATGGAGACATGTTTAACTGAATAGCCTACAGAACCACCAATGGAGTATCCCTTTTATGTTATGCAATAAATTCGGAGGAAACTTGGAATGCATTGAAGTCAGCCTTCGCAAACTTATCAGTTGGATGGTGGTTCGTTTGATGGTCATCAAAAGGTGCAACTCGAATTTATCGAAGGTGTGGATATATCACCAAGAGGCTTTTTCGAATAACAAATCATGCTCGAGCTAAGGCTTATTTTGGCTTGGGTAAATTTTCAACGTGTCACAGCAGATGTTTTCTGTGAAACGTGACTCAACTGAGCGGCTGCAATACTAGTGATTTGAAGAGTGTACAAAGGAAAGTATACTTTAGACAACGTGAACAGTAACTATTTATGACAGTGAAGACTGAACACATATTACTCATTACCCCATATTTTTGAAGATAACCAAACAACAGAGTACTTTCATAGCGTTACCAAATGATGCGGATGAGGCCCTTAGATGCAAAATTCGTCCCAGACTAAAGGGTTTGAAGCACAAAATTATTTGCTCCTTTCACGGCGTTGGATAAAGACTCAAGCTAAGAAAGCCGTTGATATGATTACAACAGGCACTCACCACTTGTTCAACAAGTGGATTTTACAAACTTATTTCAGCCGATTCATGAGGTATGCGATTAATGTGTGGCGGAGTTTCAGTGAAACGGTATCTGAAAACCTAGTTGCTAAATATTGGTATAGCAAAACAGTGATGAAATAACCATGGTGCACATTTATTCTTCAAACGTGGTACGCAGAGCTGCGCAGATTCAAACTGTACACCTTAATTAAAGGCAAATCATCAGAGACTGCTTACTATACTGCCGTAATTCACATCAAAGGATACCATTAGAAGTTAGAAGAAACACTACTATAACATTCAATTATGTATTTTACTCTGGACTTAAAGTTAAGGGTTTCATGCCCATGTGATACCGACAATCTTCGAAAGAACTTCATTTCTTTTACTGACAATGTAAGTGTGGCCTACTGTTGTGTTTCATTCTTATATACTCCATTAGAATCGAAACTCATAGAGCCCAAGATGATAATAAGCTTTGTGTGAATTGATGTTTTGACTAATGAATTTGTACCTACCTGTTCGATAAATCACTCAAGAGGCTCCAGTTACATGACATATTTGGTTGAAAGCTACGGTTTTGTGGAAAGAAAAACTTATTAAACCAGTTTTATGGTTACTTCGAAAACAAAATGTTGTGCAGAATTCAAACGGATTGAAGAATATTAGAAAAAGCATAACACTAGAGAGTTACGACAAGAGTTTTTACATGAAGCAGGTTGAGGTTACAGAAGTATATTGTGTGATTTTCATGCGACAGGGATGGTTGTTCCGGCGAAATTTTTGGTTGCGAAACTTTCGCGCATTTCATAAGGGAAAATTATACGTGAGCTTATTTTGATGTGTCTAATAGAAGATCGGAAATTTAGGTCATTCCACTTCGACGTGTTATGAGTCGCATTGTTGTATTGAGATCAACCGGAAGGATTGGATGAACTGTCCAGTGAAGAGAGAAAACTACTGAGTAAATTATTTATTACCCGAAAAGGTGCCATATGTACGTTTAATCAACAGTGTGTAATTAACATTTAGCGTGACTGCTCTATAAATCAGAAAAAGGTCGGGGATATAATTGCACTTTAGAGAAAATCTGGATAAAAACTGAGTGGTAATATGACCTGGCTAATAGCCTAGTTACATCAACTACGATTTACGATACGACGACGTACAAAATAGAGGGTTTGGGATTAAACATCAGTTTTGCCAAACAGCTAAAGTGATGCTTCTTAATTGGTTTCGAAAAATGTATCTCTCGATTCCCCAATTTTAACAGAACAGCTTTGAGATCGCCGCCAAGCTTCGATATGATAAAATGACCTAGACCAGCGGCGACATCAACAGCAGAACATCGGCCAACTGCATATGGTCCACCCTGTTACATGAGTTTAAGTACGCGCGAAAATTCGTTCTAGAAAACTCTCCACTGCTGCAGACTTGCTCGGAATGGGATAAGATTTCGTCATTTCCAGGAATTTGGGCAGTGTGTACTAATGTCAGACATTTAGAACCTTCATGATCGGAAGCATTATTTGAGCAACTAGGCCAAAGGCTTCGATAACAACTTTACACGTTTAACAAGAACTATAAAACCTCTAGGTAGGTTTGTCTTACTGAACTACACTTAAATAATTCTCGTGTGATCAACTGAGCTCTCGGTGGAGCAAAAAAAGAACATCGGTGTAGGAGCACTTTTGGAAACGAAATGTTAGCAGCAACAAACAGATATCTTACTGACGAGCTGTGGCCAGAGCAAACTTGAATCTAGTGCCACTTCTGAAAGCAGATTGTCGAATTTTCTACGAAAATGTGGAGGCAACAATTCGTTGTGTGATGTAACAATTTAGAGTAGACTTGCATAGTTTAGATTCAACGGTTAGGCGTGGTCAAAGATCACTTAGTACTACCAGCGAGTTCGATATCATTTCATCATAAAGCGATTTTTTACTGAGTAGCTTGTGCGATCGGAAAATGGGTGCAATTAAACTAAGACATTTGACAAGGTATAATACAGCCTAGTGATGCAGCCGAGTTCTGTCGCAAATTTCGGCATTTCTTGCAGCTATCGCTCCCATTCAACTGTCTATGATAATTAAAAACTGTGCGCATTCACATATGTGACAAACAACGAGGTAGAGTATTTCTGTTCATCAAGACAAGCACATTTTCGTCCCAGGACTTATCACCACGTATTGGGGATTTTATCTCCGTATAGCTGTTGTTCCAGTGAATTGTGGTATACATTTGCGGCCGCCAGGTGGTCACAATAAACTATTCTGATTGCATCGTATGGCCAGCGAAAACCACGAGCCTCTTAATAGATATTCGGCAGGATTACGATTTATACCTCTCAGCAACGACGTATGTAGAGCTTCACTCATCTTAATACGCAGCCACCTCTCTGTGTTGCACTATGTTAGTCGGTAATCAAACCGACAGCCTTTCTTGGAAAGGCAAATGTATGAAACGTATGCATAAGATGTTTGAAGAGTAAACGGGCTATCTGACAGAACTTATTCGCATAAGCAAGTTCCCACTACGATGTCATGGTGAATGCATCACCACACGTGTAAACTCGTTTGCCACACGTACTGAATTAAACCAATTTAACAAGCTAAGCTGATCCCGTAAAATTTGTATGTCATGAAAAGCTGTTCGTCGTTATTACATGATTTGCTGCAGTTTTAACAAAATTTCTTATTAGGATAGCAGTAACGAACAAATGTTTCTGAATATTCTTCATCTGATCAATACGCCTATATATTACTGATGAGTAGTCGGGGATTTGGTTTATTTTCAAGTTGACCATCACTCACATTTGATCGCAGCGTTCGCATTCACATAGACTTTCCAGTCAGCCTCTTTCGAAAAGAAGCACTAGACTCGAGTTTCGCTCTCATTAGAGCTCGTCAGTAGTGCATATCCTTGTCACGGCCGGGATTTGAACTCCGGACATTCCACTCATGAGGCAACCGTGTTAACCACTGCGCCATTGACCTCACATTAGGCACGACCGAATTATCGAATGTGAACGCTAAACCACTTTCGCTTGTGAGCAATGATCAGGTTGCCCGATCGTCTCGAAAGGAGACACAGTTACTGCCTGTTAACTCTTTTATATGTTCGATAAAACTAAATCAATATTAACAAAACCATGGTTGACCCGCATAATGGGGTAAAAACTTCCAAACAACCGGGTCAAGCCACGCAAAGAAAGTCACAGGTGTTGATAGTGAGTGGTTCAGAGATCCGCTAACAGTCACATCTTATAAGTTGAGGTTAACATCAGGGATGTGACCATTGACCACGGCAACTGCAGTGTTCGTATGAACATCTTTTGAGATCACACAGCCGGTTTGCGTGACCGCCATCCATCTACCTTTCAAGAGTGATATCGTGACAGAGACTAGAGCATCAGCTGTATCAGACCCTTGGACACAACATTCCGGCGACAGCAATAAAGAGCTGGTTCACTACTTCGTCCTTGATTACTTTGTGTCTGAAAGCCAAAGCACTTGTACTCGATCCGTCCATGCCTGTTTATACCTCCTCTTGCTGTTTTACAGTGAAGTGTAAAGCTCGAACGATTAAGCGCTTCTCCTAACGGGTCGAAGGACAACATCTTGTTTGGCTCTGGACCACAGTGACCAAATCCTTTAGCACTTCAGTAGTTGCACCACTTGCCGATACGGATCGTCGCGTTGAACCAAAGCAGGCTTTCCGCATAATTTACAATATTCCGGCCAACCGCTCCAAACTGGTCGGGCAATGAATACTAGCCACCGCGAAACCGATTACTATTCGACTACAAAATCCAATTCTTGCTCACTGTTGTCGTTGAATATAATAATATAATATAATATAATTATAATTATAATATATAATGTATATAATATAATATATTATATAATATATATAATATAATATATATTATAATATATAATAATATATCAAAAAATTACCGTAGAGAAATAACAGGAATAGCTTAGTCGTGCCTTTTTTGAATCACTATTTTACAAAAAACATATATACATATATAAATTTGCAGAACTGTCCAATTTTCTTAGTACTTCGTTAATTAGTTTTTGCTGATAGATCCTGTCCAACTCGTCGGTATGAAGTTCTGCGAGTGATCAACAGCGGCAACATTGTTAGCGTTGTTCACCAGACAACGTGCCTTTTCAGCTGCTAAACATAGTTGATTCTGACCGTGTATTGTAGATCTCAAAACTAAGAATAAGTGTTCGGTGATATTCGACCACATTGTCAACAATTTCAATTTGTAGCCAGCAAGAATTCACTGATTAACTGGTGAAAGCATGTGTCAAAATAATCACGGTGAAAATATGACGGTTCCCATCTGTATAAATGTGACATCATACCTATCTTGGATATCGTGAGAATATTTCAGGATTCTTAACACGCATATAGATGAGCATGTGATTAGTTGCCCGTAGCCAAATGAGTGCACGCTTATTTCCGGTCATTTTGATTAGATTTTCGCAGTTAAATAATAAATATGGAAGTCGAATTTGAAAAAAGGTGAAAGTCACATGGGTTATTAATAAGTATCACACTCTATTAGAGGTGGGTGGGGTTAATTCACGGATCTTCAAGATTGACACACGTGCTCGTTATGAAACACGTGATTATCAGCTTTCACAGGTTAACAGTTTTTCATGCGTTAGCACCATTCATTCAACACTAAATACAGTACAGCTGGGGCGTTTAACAAGTTATTCATTCTTGCTGTTGGACGAACACAGTTATTATAGGTGGATATGCCTTATCATTCTGAAGCCGTTTGATCCGTCAAGGTGGTACCACAGCCCACGAGGGACCTCTTTTCGCACGTTATTTCCTAATAGCATTCTTTAAAAGCACAGCAAAAGACCTTCAGTCCTCAAACCAAGACCGTACGCACACGTCTCAACGAACGTTTGTATTCAATTCATTTTTTTGTTTTCCAGTTGAATGTGAAATATTAAACAAACCTTACTGAGAATGGGTAGAAAAATGTTGACGTATTGCTCCACGGTGTGCCCTTGGAACGCTTATCACAACGTTTTAAGTGACGACAGTATTCCTCTACCTTCAGAGGAAATTGTTTACTATGCACCTGAGAAAACTCCACAGTTCTTAAAGTGACTGGGAAATCTAGTCATCAAACATGTACCGCCAACAAAATTGCAACTTGTGACCGTCCAGCTGCTTATTATAAGTCATACTGTTGAACACCGGACAGTTTTTTCCCAACTGTCAAAGTCTGCAGCTTTTTAGTCGTCTTGGGCCTGTTTGCACGCGCAACCATTGTCCACTTGCTGCGTTCTTCTCTAACGATCTCCCAAAATGTATCGATAACAAATTAGCAGGCTTACGGTTTCAGTGCAAGAACAATCATAAAGTCAAAAACGCTAACCGACAAATCTACGGAGATCTGGTCATTCTCTGCTTGGTTCACATTATTCAGCCTTTACAAAGGTATCTGGTTTGGCGGAACGAATTTACTTTAAGTAATCACTTTAACCACGACGGGATTCGGTCCAGCCAGCTGATGCCGAAAGCTCTGTTAGACCACCGTAGGCGGCTACACTTTAAAAACAGCTCCAGGTCCTGCTGCCGTACAGTAGATTACTGAGTACAAAAACATGGCGCACCGTCATCTTTGTTATGAAAGTCAACAGGAAGTTCTCTCGTACTCTTAAAAAGACTAGGGTAAATATCGAAACTGCGTAGCTGATGCTCTATTCGAGCAACACACTGACGGAAGAGCTGCTAGAATGTGCTGACCCGAGGGAGACACCTCAGCTCATCACATGAAAAGTGTGATTATCAGTACACTTGGAATGTCACTCACTTTGTGAAATATCCGATATTCACCTTCTGACGACCTATGATTAGTTTGCAGTCTACCAGTTCTAGCGCAGCTATGTCAAAAGGTTGCAAAAATCTCTCAATGTGAGGCACAAAGTAGACTTCATTTTCAGAGAGTGGTTCACTGGTCAGGATTTGTAAGATATATGTTTTCGTTTGCACTGGCCTAATACCAAACAGCTTACTACTAATTTCCGAGCAAACCCAAATGTTGTCGACTGAGTTACCGTAGCAAGAGAGGCTATGGAAGGTTTTGAGGAAGCACCAAACTTATTTCACTCTATTGGTTACTAGGAAAGACGCTGACGATGTGCCACTGTACAAAGTGTTATTTCACCTACAAAGGGTTTAATCATTCGATGAAACTGGGTTAGGCATCCGATACAACTGGACAATAGTTAGATACCTCCCAAGATGAACAAGGATTGCACTGTAAAGCACTTTACCCTCAACGCTCATTCAAAATATCAAACAACAGGTATTGCGAGAATGCGGTCCACCTTTTTTGCCAATTTTAACCATATTGGTGTCGTGCGCTTAATAAGGAACTGTTCAGTTCATCAACATTGACAAAAAAGTTGATGAGGATGATTATACTAAGCAAAATACCCAATTATGTTTAAAAGTTCACATTGGTACTTATCCCTTCAATACATAAGTCAAACAGGCTCAACAACCGTTAATCTGTTGTCCACCTTTAAATTTGGACAAAACAGTGCTGTGGAAATAATTTTCCACACAAATTTCGAATAGCGTTATCTTTGCATCAAATTAAAAATGAAATTTATTAACGGTTTTCAGTAGGACGTCCGGCGTAAAATGTCGTCAAGTTCAAACATCGTTTGTAATAAAATTGTTAATTAAGGAAAAAATACCAAAACCACAGGTTTTAAAGTCTAGATGTTTAACATTTGTTTGTTACAGTAAATAGAATTTAACACCAGATATACAACCGTGTTTGCTGGTCAAAATGTAAAATAATCTTGTCTGACTCAGTCGTCAACTTCCAAATGGAATACCGGTTGTTCTGGAGGAACAAGCTGACACGGGCGATATTTACATACCACAAAAGTTTACGCTGGAGCGGTGTTCCAGTTTTGTTCAAGTTGCCACTAATTGTACAATGTCCCGTTGTTGGTGCACCAGCTCACCGAACATGGAAAACAGTGCGTATCAAAACCAAAACAGGTATCAGAAGAAATTAACATCCCAAATGGAACCATGAAATTATTTCTTATAGAATTTCGGCCGATCGTTTTCACGGTGTGAACGCATTTCATGTTAAAACACTCTCGTAACTAGCTGTACCTAATGATTATAAGACATACAAGTTGTTCGCCATTGTATTAAAGAGGAGTAATCGACTTCTCTACCTGTGTCAAACAACTGTACGTCTTCCTGTGTTAGAAAATGTAACAGACGTTTATTTGGCAGAGGTCCACCTTCGGTCTCGTACACCAAACCATTATTCTACAACTGTGGCTTCGTGGCTATTATTCGAGGTTCTAATTCCACCCAGCTGATTCTCTAATTATCTTGAAGCCTTGTATCTAAATGAATAATCAACACTACAGTTTTCCTACGAATAACATACCCCTCACTTCCTGTTTTCATTTTTGGATGAAGGTCTGTTTGATCTATGTTTTTCTGGCTTCTCGGACTGTTTGCTTGCACTCAATGCAACCATCAACAGAATGTCGTCCAGGATGGGGATATCAATCAAAAGAATATATTACCACTCCTCTTGACCAGCAAATGCTCACATTGAAACTGGACCACATACAGTTTATCCCAGGCCAAAAGAGGTGCGTCACACATTCTCGTACATCAGTATGGAACTACGAACACTAATATATTCTTGACAGTCAAAGGTGACAGAGACAAGATTAAGTCATTCAGATTCGGAAATGAAAATGAAATCACAAATCATCTCTTATGCTTGTCACTCGGAACACATCCTGTTGATTTCCTTTTCATTGTAACATTCTAAATTGATGTCAAAATAAGCAATAGTTTATCCCCTGCATCACCGTAGTTCAGCCTAAGTGAAATTACTGCACTTTCGTTCAATCTGTCTGACACTATCAGATGAGCTGTATCTATCAGGGACTAGAGGAAACCCAATCTGATAAGACTTCTGTAACAGTGAGTTTATTGAAAACAAGAGTTTCTGAAACCATCACGACCGTTTCCGGCGCAGGGTAACTGTCCACCTTTGCTGTTTTACCTAGCGAAAGTCTGGTCTACTCCGGCACTGCGTGATAGATAAAGCTTATTTTAACGTTGGAAAGGATATTTCGTCATAAACGCGTTCAAAAACGCCAGTATGTGACATTTATTCTGTTGCATTCACTGATTTGATCAATCGTGAGCTCAAGAGTGTGGTACACAGACGTCAGGTTCCGATAAAGCGGTTTGCTCGGCGAATGTCTCATCTATAGTGGTTCTATCATTTTTCGACGCGGGTAACAATTGGAGACAAAGAACGATCAAGAAAAAGAAACGATCGAACCATAAGTGCGTGTGTGACACTTGGGCCACAATGTCAAGTTTTTCTATCCGAAATTGCAAGGGAAAACCTTAGCAAACGTTGTATTCCCCACGAGGTATCCCTACCTGATTATAGCTAGATATTTTTACCTGCGTACCATTAGTTAAAGCGATCCGAAAGAGATTTCCAGTGATGCTCATATGTTTGTTCACTAGATAATGGGTTACTTCATCAGTCCTCAGAATGTAATAAGGCCGAAATCTCCTAAAACATATCACTTGCTTACTAATGTTCACAAATCTGATGGTACCAAGCTTAGGGCTTGAATTCCGCTGAGCTGAACGACAGAGATTAGAGCGAATGTTGCGCACGAGACTCTATTCTATTTGGATTTAACAACTGATGAGCCGACTGGAAATGTGAGGGGTGATAACAAAATCAAGCAACCCGCTCAAATTTTACTGTAATTTTTGCGGAAACTTGTACCAGAGTTTCATTATTAGAGATACACTCTTTGCACACTATCAGGATATAGAGAAAATCTGACAAAACTTTAAAAATCTTTCACCTAGCCATGAAATTTAAAGTGAAACTGGGTATTAAATACATAATTCGCACGAACTGCGGTTTCTTGATTGTTCTCGAAAAAAGCTGAAAGTGAAAAGACTTTATTGTTGTTAATAATGTTACTGTTATTACTGTGGGTGTCCTGACAAACAAAACAAAGGAGCAGTTCCATTACATTTATTCTTCACCAATTTCAAGACCGGGTATTTGCCTGGTTAATAAAAGAGCATTTCGGAGTTGTTTGCGGTTGTTCCACATTAGTTTTCCTGAAACGTTGACTAACAACGCCGGATTCATTCTAACGAAAGAGATTGGTTATATGTCCAGCATCCAAATGACCTCGAGATAACATCATATTATGGTAGTGACTGCCACAATTGCATGAATCACGGTTATGTCCCCTCAGTAATTTAAAAGTATGGCTAGTGTCACGCAGGTCGCATGCCCAGATGGTTGATGTTCGCTTCTTCGTTCGTATCTCACCAAGCGTTGTGCAAGTCAAACAGGAATTTATCCGCATTATTGGGTATTTGGTAGTGAACAGCCGGTACGAAATGCCACCAGCGTGCTACCAGTATTCGTCTTCTAACTTTATGTGCCCAACTAATTCCCACTGTTCGCTACGCACACGGTAAAAGATCCCACTTGTGTAGAAAAGGGTTTAGGCACTGTGGCCTTGAAAACCATTTGTTATGTAAGAACACATGCGTCGTTCATGCATTCACGTTTGAACTTCATACTGGAATGTCACAGAGAAAAATTACTCGTGGAATTCTCGTGGATGGAAGAAATTGATGGTAAACAAACGTTTAAAATCCGTTATAAATAAAAATTGGAACCCAAGCGTTACTTATCAAACAAGCACACTAATGGATTGTACATGTCGAAATAGTTCATGTCACCTGTGTGGATGGGAACGAAAAAACACTCTAACGTTAAGTAGAACTGACAAGAGGGATTGATAGAGGAATGCAGAAAAAGTATTCCGACCACCTTTGTTTATTTTGGAGACCCGTATCTATTGCTCATATAGCTATGATTCCAGAAATTGAACGAATAATAAATTATGTTATCTGGAAGTTGTGTCGAGCAGTCTTCAGTCTAATTCTTGTATGACTGGCTAACACGTTTCAGCACACCGTAAACTGAAGATCTAGAATATATACATTTGCGTGCTATATAACATCAGCCGGGAACTTGCAAGTTGTGACAAAATTCATGTAAATATCTCTGAGAACCACGTGTCAAAAAATGGTAGAATGTGGTTAGAGATTCAAAACATTGTTCAGTGTAGCGTGCCTAATGTTATTGTTTGCCTTCAGTTGTATTGGGAAAACCGACGTTATGTTCACTGGGAGTTTTGGTAAATTATGGTACTGGCTAATGTTGTTTAACGACTAAGAGCAATAGACGAACTATGGATATTTGTCACACAATGAAATTAATGCCAACAATTGGACCATCAGTCTTTTGTTTCATCGCGAACTGTTTCACTTGTCCAAGATGTTCGTCTCTGTGTGCAAGCGCGCAAACATTTTGAAAGCAGACTACTGAATTTTCAATCGTTGTGAACTGTAACACAGAATTCCTAATCGACTGACTGTTTTCGGAATTTTTTGACCAGATATGCTAAGCATAAGGCAGCTGGGACAATAAAATTTTACAATAGCGATCATGTGATATCAACGAAATTTGGAGACTCACTAGAAAAAATAGTCCTGCGTGATAATACAAAACTGTGCGCGTAGTTATATTGAACGGTAATCCACGTGTATGAACGTCAAGGGTAAACTGTGATGTGCTACGCCAGAAGGTACAGCATAGCGAACCAGTGTAGTTGCAAGTTATAGAGTGAGTTGACGAGCGCCACATATTTACTACTGGTGTGTTAATAAGATAAATGTGCGTGCAGTATGTGCGTGCGTACAGGTAAGTAAGTCAAAGGGTATTCGCCTTTTTTTACCCACGTGTAATCAGCGTTTCGCTTGATTGAAAATATCTTCATCAATCAATATCCCGTTGTACGGCAATATCTGTTGGCCGAATGAAATATTAATGATTAGCAATCGGTCACTCAGGCAGTTAGCTGTGGTTCTGTTTCGTGTAACGTGAAAATCAGAGCCAACGTGTGATTACTGGTAGTAGCACCGTTGTATCAATGACGTCAGCCCTTTACCACCAAAATAGAGCTGTTTTGAATTGACATCATTAAGGCATTTACATGAGCTTCAGTAGTATAGAAAGAAAAACTTCGTGATTCGGCAAACACAAACGAAAAGTAGTACGCCTCCGGATTAAAGCAGTAAGGCAATTGGAACACACTTATAAGGCTGCATCAGCTGAGAGCATCATGAAAGTCTTGCACAATTACCCAACCGAGGAAACTACGAACACTGAACAAACGACGACACATCGGACCAACAAGTGCATTGGAAACAGCATGTCGAATTTTGAATTTTCAGGAAAAAGCCTAATCAACACGTTAGAAACGCAAAGATTACATCTTAAAATTACGGAACTTGAATCTCTACGCTATTTTCACTCACTGTTAGCCGAAAAACTTTCGGTAGCTTCGCTTAACGTCCGGCTCCTAAAGGTGAGAATTGACATTAGTATGTTCTGAAAGTTCACCAGTAGAATGATTTTGGTGCTTCTCCACTGATACGAAAGATTCGTCAGTCTTAACGAATCGGTTATGTACTTGATGTTGGTTACAGTCTACAAAGCAATCTGTTTTCAGGAATCATCTTTGGAAAATACGCTCCCCCAATCAAAGAAACCATAAGTAGCACCTACATCATCCTACTTAACTCATTTGGGAACATGTAGAAGATTAGATGCAGTATACCGTTGTGAGGTCATCCCCAATGATTTATGAAGTTTTTGACGGAAACACAAGTCTTACACACCTTGCTTCATTCCCATAATATTTAGTGACGTACTATCCGCAAAGTTGAAGATGTAAAACAGCCCATTTAGGGCAAGTTAATATGACTCCCTTTTGGATCGTGTCATTCTTTTTCATCTATCGAAATTTCCTTGGAACAGGAAGATCAGGAACTTTCGAGAGAAGTATAATATATAGAGAAAGACGTTCATGTCGGTGTGGTTGAAACCACGAAAGCAATCAAAACAACCCAATTCACACATACCACTGTACACTCTTCACCAGTCTGCCAAACTCAAGTACCGGTTTAAACCTGGGATGAACAGTGAAATCGGCACACCCTGATCATACTAACATCCAGTGGATTGCATACTAGTGAGATATTGCAGTCTGACGGTAGTTAAGTGGACACTCAACGCAGCTAAAATCAAAATAAACACTGTGGTTTACCATGTCTGTCAGAAATGGTCAGATCACACTTACCTGAACCTCATAAAAACAAAGCAAATAGGTCAACAAGTCACCTTTAATAGGCGAGTGTTCATATGCATGCACAAGTACGTATAAATGTTCACATCTTGATCAGCAGACTGTTCACTACAACAAGTCACTCTGGAATAAACGGATTGTGCTTAGCTTCGAAATCGAAATTAGCTCTGTACTGTATGGAACGGCATGTGCATAGTTCTAAACGTGCGCTTCCCGAGTTGTCTGGTACAGATTGCGATCATACAAATTCACTTAATTTAGGCAGTGTGATTATGTTACGGCCCAACCAATATTGTCTTGTTTGCTTATCATCGCAACTAGTGGGAATGAATTTATCCATTAAATACGTGTGTTCCATAATGAATGGACTACTATGTGAGGATTGGACTGGAATTATTTTCTGTTTTGATTCACCGATGTTTACAGACTTACACAGTATGTTTCTTGAACATGGACGATACACAGAAAGGTAGCTTGTTCGATATCATCAAAAGTCTCAACCGCCTACCTTGTCTCAGGCTTCAAAACGTTGAGCATAAGTCATCTAAGCATTCGATGGTTTCGCCAACTACCTTAGAGTAGTTGAAATGAAGTTCACCTGCACTTCTGTGGGGCCTGTGAAGTCTTTATAGTAGAAAATTTAACCATGTAAAATGGAGACAACGTAATCTAGTCTCACTTATTAAATCATTGTACAACTGTGTTCGTTCTACAAGTATATACTTGACAAGTTAGCACCATTTGACTAACTTGCCTCATAGCTCTGAACACTCGGTTGCCAATTTCTATGGTGTTCGTTAGTCCTACTCTTCGTGAACACAATCCAAGTAAGACATAGCGTATTGTGAGGTTCAACGTCAGTATAGCAATCTAAAAATCACAGATATTTCATACATTGAATTTCAGAGGTATTTGTGCTTTTTCTAGCACCATGAGAATGGTACACCTAATACCCGAACTGTTTCAATGTTAAGGATTTATGTCAACACGTTACAAAATCTGATTTGCTTAACTACTTTGGTTTATTTTCTTACTGTTTGATGGATGTGTTTCATTGTGTCTGAACACACGTGGAATAAGGAGAGTGCAACCGACTGCAAACGCAGAGTAAAATGAATGACACGTGGACTGTAGCAAAAATGGTATGCATAATTAAGCGCAAAATTACAGAAGGTCACAATATCTCAAAAAATGGTATATCAGTTATATGTAAAACATGTGAAAATCACAATATTTTTAAAATTAAATAACCACAAGCTGATAAAATGTCTGAGAATTACCGTTAGTGAAACGCTATTCTTCCATGAACAGTAATTTACATCGAAGAACCATGAGATTTCGTTGGCTCAATTCAAGAACAGTCTGCACTTACTGATAGACTATTTATGGACAGAATTCTAGTATTAGCTGACATTACTCTGTTTGCTCAGCAGCCTACATTATTTCTTGATATTTAACACTGTGTGATATTCTTTTTCTCACCTTCGGTTCATCTTTGTTACTATGAAACGCAAAACCAAAAAGCCTTCTTAAATCAAGCAAAATTTGGGTTACAGCTAGTTGAGGTGCATCCTCGTCTTAGTCAAAACTATTTATATCTGGCCCAACTAGTGATTGATGTAAGTGCTAAGAGTTAAATTGTACCGTATTTCGTATGCTTAGCAACTCAGTTCCTAATAAACTGTTTAAGTGCAGAGTACATTCTGAAAAGAAAGTAACACCGAAACTGATCCTTATCAGTCACAACTGGCTGTTATGTGAATATAGCCTCCTATCTCACAGGTGTTTCATAAAAAATCCTTTGTCTTTCTGTCGGCTCTCACCACGTTATCCAAAAAGTATGTCGCCATCGCTTTTTTTGTTCCGCCTACATAATCTTACTAATCACAATAATCAACTGGCCAAGAACTTTGGTTCAACATTGCCTGAAATTTGTTGCCACTATGAAATCGGATCTATACACATTTGCACATTAGTACATGTGTACTTATACAATGATCTTGGAAAAACTATGACCCCCACGTGTTTCCATTACTCTATTTTAGGTTCAACCCTTCTGGCACTTTAAATCTGTGTTCAATTATGTCATAAATATTACAATAAGGCTCGACGTAAGTATTTGATTACACTAGAGTCTGAAATAACAGCGCCCTGTACTTCTGTTGGAAAATGTAGTCAGGATATTTTCAAAACAAAATCACTTCCGTGTAATCATATGGCTGGTAGATTTGACCTAAAATAATACCAATGTAGAAGTGAATCCTTCTTTTTTGGAACACCCACTGATGGGGTTGTTCTTCGCTAAGCTTTCCCACCACAACGGTGATCACTGCCATGCTTCTTATGTAACTCGACCTTACTGGTGAGCAATAGGACAAATCTGTTACCTTCCGTTATGTCTGTCCATATAGTATTCGATTTAATTTTAAGTGTAAAGTTCAGCAGGGTGCGCCAGTGGGTTTCGAATATCTGTTCTTGTCTCTCCAAACCATGTTTATACCGTACACAACCCCGACTTCGAAATGCCACTGTAACCAGCATCTACGGAGAGTCACTCCTTTGAAGCGGAGGTGTGATGAACTGCATTGCGGACGAGTGCTTTTCATCTTTTGTTCTACCTAAGTACCGTAAGCTCATTTGTCAGGTACGTTGTCCAAAAGTCAACACTACTAGTGGAGGCAACGTTGCTCAACAATCGGCGATATGTACTATATAAGTCGAAGCTTCAAATTTTAAACGGCTTGATTTGTGACTCCCAAACTTCCAACATGAGTTTAGTGGGCAAAATTTGCAAATAGTTCTACTGATTAGTGGTACGGCACCTTTTATAATTTAAGCGAGATCACACCGCAAAAATCTAGGTTTTGGTTTCATTCAAACCAGTGTCGAAAACAATGTGATAAGACACGTAACATGCTATCAAGAGGAAATAGCGTGGCTGATGCCCCCTTTCGAACGGCGCTCGTGAAAAGATTCGCCGAATGCTGAAGCTACTAATAATTTCGATCGCTGTCCAACCGGAACTCCGTACTTTAACGGTTTCCGTGAACTCACAATAAACCATGTTTATTCTCTAAGGGTCTCAAATACTCTTAAGTAGCGAATCAGCCAACCGAGCGAAACGGTTCGCCAAATGACGGCGTTATTTGCTCCAAGGAAATATACTGTCTGTGTTATTGATTCTTACCCTCATCTTGCTGGCAGCTGTTTAAGCGGCAGCCATGAACACGCGGCTCATTGAGGCAAATTCAATAATATCAGCAATCGAGTTTAACGTGCGAATGTGCTTTCCGAGTGTGATACTAGTATTCACAGTGTTTGCACATATTCGTGAACTGTATTTTTAGGTTCAACCAAACATTTTCTAAGAATGAAAAGTTGTATACCTTTTTTCCCTCGGGTGAATTCGGCTGATGGCTGGTTTGTCTGGTTAATAAAGGTCGTAAATTGAACCCATTATGATCGACTTTGTACACGAGTAACTCACTAAACATGTTTAAATAAAGTGGAAGTTGGCCCACTGAGAAGAGTTTTTAATGCGCAAACACACACAGCTTGATATTCAGTTAGCCTGATTGATTTTAAATACTGAGGTACTTAAAATTGTGTACTGACGTGTCGATATTGTGCGGTCCGATACATGCCAAAACGCCTTTATTCCGGCGGTAAAGAATCAGTGAACAAACATCAAAGACCATCAAGAGTGCTATACACGTGATATGGCTGAAACAAATGTAAATCCTTTAACACATCCTGAGGTGTCGAAGTCCAACGAGCCCGTGTTTTAATGACTTACAGGGGCTGTAAAGATGAAACACGAACCCCTATCCCTTCCGCTACAATAACCAGAGGTCACCGCAGTCAACTGTTGGAAACAGTGGTTTTTCCTTCGAGCTTGGCGGAGACCAAAAGTAAAACTGCAATGTAATTCAGTAATGATGTGTTTTTCACTCCATTTATGCAAACGACATAGTCCACCTCTGACTCTTATTTTGCCCTGGTTACGACTGCAAGGGTTCAAAACTGTCGTTAAAAATTCTTGGTCCTTCCCTACAAACGGAACTAGATACCCACCAGACATGAGCTTTGCCTAGCAACGCAGGGAGTCTTCGGTTCGATGTCCCACTCAGATTTTCTTCATCTGATTTGTCCAAACCGGAACCGGACGGGTCGTGCAGTGTCTGTATGAGTGTGAGCATCAATAATCACTACAAAATTTTGCATGTTTTTCACAGCGACAGTTTGACGGCACTTCAACTGGTGTTCCAAAGTTATTGCAACTACTAAATAGTGCGAGTGTGTAATCACAAGTTTGAAAAGGTCAAGTTACGTTGGATTCCAATTCTAGGTCTATCGACGAATACAACCGACAAGAGAAGACAACGGTAGAATGCCGCAAGAGTAAGCGAGAGGCAGTGAAGCTGAAAGCTGATTTGTGGACTGGATACGTTTGACAGATGTACTGTAAAATTAAAGGAAGTTGTTGAACAACTGGAAAGTAATTTTGCAAGTAAAGGTTGAAATCGAAGTGAATGGGAAAAATTGGACCACTAACTAGGTTGTTCTAAAAAGAAAATGGAAAAGTGATTGGATCGAGTGGCAGACAGATGCACATAGCCAGGTTATTTATGTTTGAATAAATTGAGGTCCCGTTGGTGTATACATGTAACAAATGACACATTGTTCGTTTTCGGTGTGTACGTCATTAAGAAAGCAGTCGATGGGTTCACTTGGTGTCCGGTCTGGCAGAAACAGGTTGCATCCAAGCCTGCGGCTCACAATCCGTGGAAATTGATGTGCAGGTTAGGTGTTTAGCCATGTACGTTTTTCGTCACGCGATTCACGGTTTTGGTGAAGCATCTATAGCCGCTACCACGACGCGATCCGTGTATTACAGGTAGTCCAACAACTAGGAATATGAGAATTTCTTTGTGTGGGCGGAATTCACGTACATAATTCAAGCAAAGTTAGACTGATAGTGCGGCACGCACGTCTGATCGCGCCTTCTGAGCGATCTTTGGTAAGGACTGAAGTTTTGAATCCCACAAAAGGGTATACGCTTATTACGTGGAATGTTTGTGTGACTTACACATGCCTACCTTCGTTTTATCATCTTTTAATAGGCCATTCAGACTACCTGATCTAATCCGAGACTTAAAGAAGTTATTTTAGTCTGTTTCTAATTCGGTCTTCTATAGAATTTAGACACATTCTCTGGAAGAAGAATACGGTCAGCCAACGTTTGTGTGGGACTTTAGAACTCAACTTTTACTCACCATGGTAATGAGCAAATTGACGGTCGAGTTTTGGACAAGATGTTGTATAAGACATTTTACGTTTCTTCTGGTCCTTTTCACTACACCAAGTTCTGTATACAGCATATCATAACATTTGTCATTTGTTATCTTCTCGAAGTGGTTGATAAATTCTTATTAATACACATAAAAAGTCGTTAAACGTTTCAAAACCTACTGTTTTATGAAGTCTCTGAAGTAGAATAGCGAATGTTTAGCCTCTTGGGAATAATTTTGCAGTTATTAGTAGTTACAAAAACTGAAGAACTGTCTATCGCTGAAAAGCGTTTATCAGTCACTGTTCGCAAGATGAGTACCGACATCCGTTTACTTGTTCGATAGTTGCTGATTATGCATACGAAGACATCACAGAGTATTTCTGCGCATAATTCGGTATTTTAAAAGCTACGTACTCAAACATTGACAATTATTCTTCGCTTTTCCATTTTGTTTGCAGCAAATTTAGTCAAACCTAAGTAATATGGACACATTATGATATGGTCACCTTGTTCTTAGTGTCGTTTAACAGTTGATTGATCTATGATAGAGTAAAACTAATGAAACAGCCCGTTTTATCAACTTCACCGTTCAATTGTTGACATGTGACTATAAACGTCAGCTCAAGAAAATACAGAAACTGACCTTTTCTGATAAAGCTTCTGCAAATACCTTTTGATAGTAGAACAAATTTACCCAACACAAATGCGTTATACCGTAAGAAGCGGTAATGTAATATTTCAGAAAATCAGCTTTGTAGCAAGTATGATTCTATTTTGAATGAAGAAATCGTAATTTTCAGAGGTTTGCGATTACACACTTCTACCTGCGGACGCTTTCTACGTCCGTGTAAGCTCAACCAAGGTTAGGATCACCGACTGAATGCGGAGTTGTTCAATACCTCGAAGGTAGGCTTATCCTGAGTTCTGCACGTTGGAAACACTCGACAAACTTATCACGTGCGTAATCACGCCTTTAGAGAAACCTGTGCCATGTCGGAAAATGCAAACAACACCAAACAACCGGTGTTAGCTATGTTGCTTACTATTGATGGTTGTTGAATAGAATGGCTTATTGTGTGTGGAACATGCTGTAGAATGTCTACCTAACAAAATGAGCGGAACAATCGGTGGATTCAATATTGACATTTATATAGCGTGCTTCACAAATATGACTCTTTTAATGAAATACTGTCACCGAAAACTGGACCGTTCGGGTAGGCTAGCCTGCCAGTTTGAGCGGGAACTCAAAACTGGCGAGCACTGGGTCTGTATCACAGCCTCAGCTGAGTATATATACCAACGTTCTGTGTTATTCAAATCAACAAGCTATTGAAGTGGATTGGGTCGTGTATGATTAAACTGTCGTGTATAGCCCGGAATCCAACTACTGGAGTAAGGAGAATCAGCATTTATCTCTAAACGTTAGACAAGTGATTTAGTCCTAGTTTTGCCAAATGTCGCACAGCAGTGTAAAATCGATAATAAAAAAGCATCTGGATTTATACCATATACTTTCTGTTGTGGAAACTAGGGTTATACAACATGCCGGCAGAAACCCCCCCCCAACCTAGCCATATCTATACATACACAATCCATTCAAACGGGGACCAGAAGGCGGGGCTTTAAGATTATCACTCACTGTCTTTAAAACTGTTCCACTTCAAACTCAGATGGACCGTGACAGATATCTGAACTAGAATGCCATGGGAGCAAGTGTTCGTGTACAGGAACTAGCGTAAACTGAAGTATCTGCTTGCACAACTTTCGGTCCTGACCCTCCACATTCCTACACATTGGCGGGTGTTGTACTATTGATCACTATAACCGAAAAATTTATCCTAATTTCTGATGGTTTATTAGGAAATTCCCGGTGGTTGATTTGGCACTCCATTTCACAGTCACGAAATGCTTCCTGTCGAAGAACCGACAACTCCGATGGCTTCACAGAAACAAAATATTTCTTTTTAGTTCTTTTCTTAATTAATCACCTTGATCGTGAGTTATCATTGGTCATCATTATCCAGTCACCCCCATGGAGAGACCACCTATTCGTCGTTGGCATACGTCACAGTAGGGGCATTCAATACCTCACAACATTTTCAATGCATCCTTACCACCAGAGCCGCTTTGAACTGGTTACTCAAAGTCGACTGTCTGCAACGCCGAAAATCTAGATACACCGATAACTAACATTACGACAAAATATAAACATTTTTTCTGCTGGCACGGGCAGTAGTCTAATGGCTATTTTGATTACTCACTTTTTCACCGAACAAAAGTTGCACTCGGTCTCTCTTCAAATAGAACACCACGATTGCCATCTTTAAACAGTTGGCCTCACTGAAAAGTTTGAACAAGACAAAGAAAATGTGAAAAGGGCATGATAGAAATATTTTGTAATAACTCGGTTATATCACATACACAGCCAAATGAGGCACTTTTGTATCCACATAGAAGTTACGATATCTTCAGGAGTAGGTTGAAAAACACACTTTTGAACGCACAAAACCGATCTGAGTCTACTGTTGGCAAGCACTTTCTTTATCCTCGTGACTGGAATGACGCAGTAGAATTCTGAACGCACTGGCTGAGTCAGTAATGTGTCGGTAGTGGTGATTGCGAACACTGGTCATTTGTGTTGTTGAGTGACACTTATGCTATCCAGTAACGCAGACTTTTGCATCATATTTAACCATTTGATTATTTACACGTGATTGAAACAGAAATCCAAAAAATTATAAATGTAGATTGTTTCAGATTATTCGATTTTGTTTAGCCACTTCACAAGGTAGGAAAAATTATGGTTTTGTACGCTTTTAACACGCCGACATTTCTCCGACAGTTTCTTGCTGGGAACAAGTGGTAGTAGGCGTCAGCAACATTGATGGAGCAGAAGGAACGGGGGTGATAAACTGAACGTTTTTGTGGCATATGGCTTACAAAACTTACCGTGTTGTAGTTTCAAGTTCAGTTCCTATGCAACAAAATGCGGGTGAGAAAATGGTCAGCAGGTTTTGTTTACGGCAACTTATAAACTTCACGATCCCGTTCCGGCTTTGCGTAAGTCTAAATAGGTTCGGTTACGGTACTATGATCCTCCAGTGGTTGCTTAAAACGGTGTTTGCAGTCCAAACGTTTCAGATAGTCGTGGTACATTAAAAATACTGCTCAGATTTGTTGACTTATCAAACCGACTGAGAAAAAGCAGATGGTAGTAATTTGACGTGTCGAATCGTGGTCCAAACCACTTCTCTAAACTAAACGAAAACGTGCTTGTCACGTTAATAACAATTTCTTTCCTACATCTTTGTTACAGCGGTGTTCATTACAGCGGCGCTGTAATGTAGTATGAAATATCTTTTGTTATGCGCATAAAAATGGCCGCGTGTCAATAAGTAACGTAGCCTCAGTAGACATCCACAGCTTAGAGTTAAGTTAACGTATTAACAAAATTAAGGAGTTATTCGAGCCGATATTTTTATATGTTGTCCGGGTGTATTTTGCAGCTAATATCCTCAGGTTTATTGTCTGGCAACCAGCTTGATCAGTTATTTGCAACGCTTACATGATCAACTTTTCGGGGTGTTTGTTTACCTACGGAGGCAAATGCCGATTCTTTTGATCATTGTAGGTGTCAATTGTACTGCAAATGGACATAGTTAACATGTGGAGCGGGATAATCGTATAGAATAAACGTTGCGTTTTTAACGATACTGGATAACAAAACGGTCTGGAGTAACTTGGTTCGTGAGAACTCTGGACTTCGGCCAAATTTGAACCAGCGACCGAAATAGGCTGCGGCGGCAGTTCACCACTGTTGCGTCCGGACTCGTACCCTGCCACATGCCTTTGATGGAGTCTCGCCTAACCATGTTTCATTGGTTGTGATAAACACGCCGGAAATGTTCACTCAATATCACATCTTTCAGCACCTCTACAGCACCGGTGGTACCAATATATTTGCAAAAGTGACCAATGTCTGTGTTGTACGATGGCAGAATATTTCAGTGACAAAACATGGACGTCGGGTCATGAATCATCATAAATCAGATAAGCTTTAACAAGTGTTTAGATCCGGAAGCGCTACCTGATAAGAATGAAACAATCAAGAACGTGGATTGGTTTCACTTTCATATACTAATCAGTGTCAGAACAACTCCACTTGTAAGCTTTTTGGTTGGATATCAGTCGTCCCTTCCTTAATCTACTTTCCCATGTCTACATAAATTTATATTTACCTGTTTATCTGTAATTTCGTGTAACGACAAACTTAACTATGATAATCGAGCGACTGAACCACGAGAGAATATCCGCGCACGTAGATGTTGATCGATCTCGGGATCTCGTCATACACCGTATGATTTTGCAGTTCGTCTACAACTTAAGTCCGATGACGTTTCAATATCGTGTTGAATGAAACATTATAACATTATTTACGATTGCTAGGCGACCACTTACTTTTTGAAGTTTTGTTTTTGCCAGCGAGTTGATAATCAGGAGTTGATGAGCAGTTACTAGTTAGGACTTTCTTAGCTTTTGCCTTTACGAATGTCACGTAGTGTGCGTATACACTTTTGCCAAGCATAGACGTTCACGTCACACTTTTATAGCCACCAGCAGGTTCTGGCCAGGTGGGGTTCGAATAATTAATTGAGTCCAATAAACACACTACTACCTGTGTTTGAATAAAACATTCTTTGTCCCCTCCCCCCTTCAATCGTCACGCATTCAGGTGTCTTTTATAGTGTGTTTACTCACATTTATCCTCACTGTATAACTCATATCTGCCTGTTTTCGTATCATCCTCCCCCTACAGTCAGCATCTGTCGTTCACAGCTTGTCTACTCCGGGTTGCTCATATGATCGCTGACACTAATAATCGACGTAATATCACAACTGACAAAAACGTTTGCACAGCAGCTGTCATGACCACTTCTCATTTTGTCATTACCTGACTGGGCGGTTGTACCAGTTTCAAACACCTATCCACGCATTTTTATGCACAAAACAAGCGGTGAATTTCTTCTCAATTACGAGTCATGGACAGGGATTAAATTTCACTGAGCACAATCATATCACGTGCTAATCTCCAGATAATGAACTATCCACCACAACATGCAAACTTTGCAGGCTATTCTTTCTAAAATCGCCTGTCGAAATAAAGTGCGCAAATCGTCTCCTGAAGTTTTCAAAATCTGCGAATAATTCAACTTTCTTCGACCGAACGAAACATTAACAACTTCGACAGTTACCTGGAAACTTTGGTCAACGGTAAAATCACTCTTGGACAGTCTGTTGATTAACGCCATGCTTACCCGAGTTATCATTTGAAATCGCCCCTCCGTATGAGGGGAGGACTTAAGCCTACTTTTTGCATTTCGTCTGTTTTATGTATCTTTCGATATCGTTCCATTAGTCTTCCTGCTGTCCGTAGCAATTTTATGCACTACCAACATGTGATTAGTTATCGCATAGTCCTGAAACGTTCACCAAACCATGATAGCATTTTCTTTTTCAATCTCAGTATATTCACTCCTCCACACTACTCCGAACTTCATAAGTTTGTTTCCAATTTGTTTTCCGATTCTATTCCACTTATTGCTTCTACTCTTTCTGAAACTGTATTCACATCCTCATCTGGATCCAGTTACAACTCCGTTTCTTTGTTGTCAGTTGAGTTGCACTACATCTGAAGAACTCAGGATTTGCACACGGAAGTTGGTCGTAAAACTGTTTTTTTCTAAAGTGATTGTCTAAAGTGCTTGAAGGCATTTTAAATGGACGAAAGCCTCGAACTGGAATGTATGAAGCCCCTAAGATATACGTAGAAACTGTTATCTGTACTATCCGAATAACAACACATTCTCACAACTATTAACAAAAAATATTGTCGTCAGTGTGTGACATAATTAACTGTAGTTCATGATAGACAGGTTGTGAATAACACAACTTTAGGAGAAAATTGTAATAGTCTACGTTTCAACTACCCCGGGTGGCCTCCCCCAGGAATGTTTTAATCGAAATAACATGTTAACATGTTAAGCGTGACACCCAAACTGTTTGACTTTATACATGCTAAATTTGGCATGGATATCTCATAACTGTGGTTCCGTTAACATAATTCGCCTCAGAACAAATGCGCCAATAAATACAACACAAATGAAGCTAGACGTCTTTAAATGCTCGTGTGTTTGCGGAACAAACGCTGAAAATTTTGATCGGGGTAGTCGGTTGTTACTTGTTGGCAGCTTATTAGCTTAACAACCCATAAAAATCTCGTGAAGTCATTCTTTTTAAACACTGGTTCCCACCGATACATTCGAAAAAAGGCCAACAGTAGCATGTAACATGTCCTGTGCAGTGACATTTTGTTCTCAATTCATCGGTTAATTTTGCTAAATTAACACACTTTACGTAGTGTGGGAGCAAGCAAATAGGCAAAATCGATCTAGTTATGTGTGAGACAGTCAATCAAGTGACCAAGGCGGGACCAGAAAGTTGTAACTGAAGCGTACTCATTACTAATAGGCATGAATATGCTGTAACACAAATGAATTACCGTGGGTCAAAAGGGTAGTAAGAATCCGGAAAGTAAGAGATGGTCGAAAAGTCTATACGTATTGAATGGATGAAGTAAGGTATGGTTGGAAATTCTTTAGAACAAACAAGAGTAAAAAGAATGTACATCCGTTTACAGTGAATAGAAAGATAATGTAATGTGGGTTAAGTAAAGACAGGGGTGGTTCAACAGTTGTTAGACTGTATAAAAAAATACGTAGGTCTAAAACTCGGGTTTGGAAGAAATACGGAAGTAAAATGGAACCGAAAAATACCAGTTACATTCTAACCAACTTAGTGGAAGGCTGGAAAAGGTCGGTGACTACTGTTGACTTTTTCTAATTGATTTATTTCCGTCGGTGTGCGTCATCTAGAATAACACTGTTTTACGAGAAGCGATTGAACTACGTTGTTTAACTTACAGCAATCGCAAATTAAAACTGTGGGCATAATTACCTGAACAGGCTTCTGGAATCACACAATTCTTTAATGGACACAGTGTGTTCAACATGGTTACGAGGTACGTAAATATAATAGAACGCCGTTAACGTTCACATTTGAGAAAGATCTTATCGGGTTTCCGTTCCGTTTTCTGTAGAAAGTGTGGCATTGTGATTTATGCACATAAGAACTCAACGCATTTGGGCAAAATGGCCTTGTTGGATGCAGTAATGGTGATGTTATGATCCCTAGTGGTTAATATTCAGATGTGCGTATAGTAGGTGTACAATACAGTATGCTGAAAACATATGCTGTTATGATGAATTAATTGTAGTAACGAACGGTTTTGGTGTATATTATTGCTTTATTTTCAAGGGCTGTATGATAAAAATGCCTAGTAAATGTAACTTACAAATTTTATTGTAGGCAAGTCACGTGAAAGGTGAGTTCATCCTTGCCAGTCATTAATGTTCATGAATTGCCTTATACTCTGCTACTATGGAAAGCGCACAAAACAGTTGTGAGTTGGCGTGTGGGTCGCATATGTTATGCTAATGAATGTGAGTTAAAGCGTCGAACCACGGATGTATTGGATGCGCCTGCATTAACCACTGTTAATTATCCACTCCGCCGACAGACGGAAACTCACACTATCCTATCCGAGCAGACAGTAGATGCTAAGCTTTGAACGCCCATTCGGTTTGCTCGTCTGTAGACTAGTTAAAACAGAGAGTTAACGTTATTGCAGTTTAGTTAGTACAAGACGTTCCTCTTGGGCGTTCCTCGGAAATTGTTCCTCAAGAGGCACTCTTATTCGTGTATTACTAATTCACTTACGTTAAATAACTAGAATGCTTATAGGTAGATAGAGCTACTGTGATGGTCTGGGTTGTAAATTTTACCAGACAGTGAGTTGGTTAATAGGGAAGTGAATTAAGTGCTGAGTTTCACATGCATAACTCAAATAAGTTAACCTGTTAAATGTCCACTAGTCGACTGATCAACAAATAATGTAAAGGGTTAATATTTTATTTGGGCTTAATCACATCAAGATTCCACCAATATATATTCTTGAACAAAGGAGGACAGGTTGGTTTGTAATGATCAAACACTCGTAGAAAAAGCCGATGATCGAATCAATTAACGATTGTCAGTCAGCTGGGATATGACAACAAAAATGCGCGGCTCTTGTTATCGTTTTCTAGCATGTTAATGTAGGTACGTTTGTCTGTTTCGCGCTATCCAACTCGTAAGTAGTCTATGCCAGCTACCATTCAATGTTGGACCGATCGATTTTCAAAAGAACCCACCTTACATTTCACTTTTCCGTCTGACAGGATACTGTATGCAGATTATCATAAGTGGCTTAGCACAAAATCAACGTATTGAAGGTGAATTCGTCCAGAAGGTATAAGGTTTCCCTCGAGAGCGTTACTAACATGTGGTGCAGTACTGCAGCGACCCAGTATAACACCACCATCCTTAAATGTCCGTGAGTTCTGGCCCGTAAGCATTACTGATCTATGTTTCTGTCGTAAGCCCCTATAGTTAAGTTATCTGAGATGCCACTCAGGAAGTATAGCCTATGCCTTAGAGCGGACTAGGTAGTAGCCCATGAATAAATTGAAATCGCATAGTCTCGTACTCTATTGCATTCGCCCTCCCAATCCCCCTTCAGACTCGACACACTTGTTGTTCTGCTGGATTTCTCATATCACACTAGCGGATGAACAGTTTGCTTACCACATTTCAATAAATTACAACAGCCGTGTCCTAAATGTTGGTATACATAGCTCAATATATTTGAGCTAAGTCGTGTGAACTTGTAACAGGTTGAGTGGGCGATATTCAGTGAAGTTTATGAAATTAACTGAGACCCACAATTAATCATTAACAACAAGAGCAGTTCGTTTCATTCGTTCTACGCGAGAATATGCATAAACCGTGCACTCGCATTGAATTGAGACTGCACTCAAAAGATAATTAATAGATTACGGTATTGTGGGTTTAATCTTCTGTTCAAATGTGTATATGAAACAATTGGTTCTCTCGAGCAGTTTGAGCAAAGCAGATAGAACATGAAAACTGGTAGATGCAAGCATTTCGTATTGACTCGTCAGTACCAAACTTACAATAACATGGGTGGGCTTTATTTAAAACAATCGATTTGAGGGGTGGAAAATCAATAAGCGTGTTAGGATAAAACATCAAGTCCAGGGAAGGGTCAGGTTCACGAACAGTTGTTTCTGAACACAGAGAGCTGGTTTGAGTCGATTAATTGCAACTGCTTCAGCGAACCGTAAGAATCTCGGGTTGGAATGTCGCAACAGGATTTTGAATGCACAAGATGGATCGGTAGCATGACCGGTGGTCAAGACGTGTCTAGCGACTGAGGAAACTGGCTGTTTATGCGTTTCAGAAACATTACCATTCTCCGGTAACGCGGACTTCTGTACCCATTTAGGTAAATGTTCCTTCATTCTGGAGATCAAGCATCTCTCGGTTCTGCCTATGTAACTTTCTCCGCAGTTACATACAAATTGGTAAACACAATGTGAAGTGGCACCGATAGGCTGATCTCCTTTGATTGAAGGCACTGGTAGTTTCTGAGTCCGAGCGATTACACGGAGTTCAGCTGCATTAAATGTTCGTTTAATTGAATTTCTTAATCGCTGTGATGTTTGCTGCATGACATAATCACCCTTAAAAGGTAGCTCTATATAGACTCTCTTTTTCTCTACAGTGACCACCTTTTCGGATGGTAATTTTGGTCTACTGTGCCTATCTATGAAACTTCTGGGGTAACCATTTGATTGTAGGACAGACGTAATCAGATCTAGTTCCTCCGCGAGGCTGTCAGGCGTACAGATTCGCCTTGCTCGTGTGAAGAGAGTATTTACTAATGCTCGTTTGTGTTGGATCGGTGTGAAGCTGCTAAAGTTTAGGTATTGACCTGACCATGTGGGTTTCCTATACACGGTTCTTCTAACCGAGCCATCTTCCCGACGACTTATTAGGATATCTAGAAATGGCAGGCAGTTGCTGACCTCAAATTCACAAGTGACCTTCAGATTAGGATGGCAACTATTTAGACGTTGCACCAGGTTATCTATCATCTGTTTAGATCGACTGAAAATTAAGGTGTCATCGACGTAACGCTTGTAATATGACAAGTTTTCTATCTCGGTAGCTAGCTGTTGCTCAATTTTCAGCATGAAAAAGTCTGCTATGATGGGACCTAGTGGACTTCCCATGGCTACTCCGTCTATTTGACGGTAGGACTGTTCAAGGAAACGAAAACTGACATTCTCAGTACAGAGCAGCAAAGTTTCCTTCAATATGTCGGTGGGAAGTGGCAACGAAGTGTGACTCATTTCAACGAGTTCACAAATGTAGTCAATCGTTTCGTGCAGTGGGACATTTGTGAAAAGTGACTGAACATCTATAGAGCACATCAGTTCATTGGCAAGATTGATTCTGTCCAGGTCACTGATCAATTCAAAGGAATCTTTAATGGAGTATTTCTGAAATTTCTGTTTTACTGGGGTTAGAATAGTGACCAGCCAGCGTGCTAATTTGTGGTAAGGTGAGTTTGTCATTGCCAAAATTGGCCTAAGTGGCATCCCAGATTTGTGAGTCTTTGGTAGGCCGTAAAGTTGAGGTGTTGACGATCCGCGCGGCTTAAGAGACTTATACGTTACTTCATCAATAATCCGCAACTGCAAGAGCAGCTGAAGATGTCGTCCTATGCGGTCCTCTATTTCGCCAATGCTGTCTACTCTCTCTATTCGTCGAAACTTTGTTTGATCATCCAATATTGATAACATCTTCTGTACATACACATCCTTGTCTAGAATGACGGCCCCAGAACCCTTATCAGGCTTAAGTATAACCACGTTTTTCGACTTAAGCCCTCTTAATGATTGTAGGTGTTGCTTCGTGATAGCACACCGACTATTAATTGGAGTCCTGATAAAACCATACGCTATATCGGTGAACTTAGTCTTTAACCGACCTAGATTGTCAGCACTAGTTGGTTGAAGATCAGATAACTGATCAATAGGATTCTCAAACTGGGCTTCAACACAAATACGATCAACCTTATGTGATAGTATTTTATTATCAAGACCTAAGGCTAACGCTTCTAGTTGCAACGAATCCACCTGAATTGAAGAACAGTTCAGCACGTACTTACTAGAATCCGGCGGAATTGGTTCTTCACCGTGCTTCGTACGTGACTTCCGCAACCGATTGATATAAGTCCTCTTCGTACGGTCGATAATTTTCTTACAGAATAGTGTTTAGAGGATACGAGAGCAAATTGTCAAATTTGGTACTGATGAGTCAATACGAAATGCTTGCATTTACAAGTTTTCATGTTCAATCTGCTTTGTTCAAATGTGTATGTTAGAAACGGGCAACAGTTTTTCAGAAGCGTTATTATATCTGACACCATTTCAGGCATATGACATGGTCTCGTCAACAGTAATTCCGTAGGTGATAACAACCGTGAATTTGGTCAAGTAAGGGCGTATTCATACAAATTACTGCGCTGTTTCCGAATAATTCGAATTCGAAGTGATTAACTTTTATGTATATAATATGAAAAACTTCGTTTGACTTTTTGTCTAAAATAAGTGGGTTAAACCAATTTCAACTGAGTGGAATGATAACGTTTCTACCACATTTCTGCAAGGACAGTTCCGCACAACACATTACTTAATGTCCACGTGATTAACTGGTTATCAAGAGTTGTTTTCTTCATAGAACCGATGGAAAAACTCGACGGATCAACAGCTTTCTCCATCTGGTCACGACAAAAATTTCATGTACCACAAAGCAAATCAAGTAGGTTAATGTCCTGCATCAATATTTCCGAACGGTGAGCAGAATACCTTTTACTAGGGACCGTTTGTATGGTTGAAGTCTCTATTCTATGGATCGGTTGTTACCAGAGTTGGAATGAGATACATCTTTCGCGGTCAAATATTTGTCCACACATTAATGTCACGTCTGAAGTTGTATTCTTACTTATGGAAACTTTCGGCGGGTACATTTAAATAAAGTGTAGACGGCGTGCTTTGCAACGCTGAACCTGTAATGATCAAACAAGTGCGCCTGATGTGAACTACAGCGTCCTTCAACAAACTCGTACTTTCACCGATGCGTGTATGATAAATACTTGCTCCGAATGAATAAAGAAACCTTCCGTTGCTATGGCCATCTCGATTAACATCGCGCTTGTGATAGCTGATAAATACTGACTAGTCATACAGTCAGTATTTCCGACCCTTCTCCACCTGTAAGGCTCATCCCTGCATCTGGCCCATTCAATTCTATGAAACTATATGTGTTGCCTGAGTGGTATTGACGTAGCTGGTGGCTGATTGTGATGGGTACGGTAGACCACTGTGTTCCTACTCCGCATCAGCAAGTTAGCTTAATTTTATGAACGGTGACACACTACAAAGTGATTGCAGATTGGTTCACTTTCTAGCTACCATCTGGTAAAGTCGAATGGGTGAGCTGGTCATTTTTTGCTGATGAGGTCAATAGTTTAAACTATAAGTAAATCCACAAAGGTGCTGACCGGTTCGAAGACAAACGAACTCACGTAGGTGAAATGTAAAGACAACTGAGAAATGTTGATTGCGCGAACTACCGATACTCAACCACAACCGCGTGAACGATAAATACCGAAAGACTCATTGCAACAGCCAGTGTTTTACTAATTCCAACAAAAAGTCTCCTCGGTCATCGCAAGCTTGTAAACGTGCAGCAGGTTTAGATGATGATGATGCGGTTGACGTGAGCTGTGTTTGCTGGATCTATACAGGCTGTGTGCTGTAAACCATCGCCCATTTTCTTGATGAAGTCTATGTTTCAGCTAGCGTTGACAAATCCATAGTGTCAACCTTCCCTTATTTTATCGTGGCTAATAGCATTATAGCATTAGACGCTGAGTGACAGTTGCCACAATACCGCGAAATCTCATTCTAGTCTAGAGATAATGATTAAAAACTGACCAGGGGGCAATAACAAAATCCTTGAAAAAAGCCGAGCAACTTTTGCTCAGCCACCTGCACACAGTTTGTTGTAAGCGTGTGCATGAAGACGTTCGCTCGATAGCTTTTTGTCGCTTACAATTTCCCTCTTTATCAACTAATCATATTTCAAAAACAACAGATACACTACTGCAACACGCGTACGTCATTGATACTGACTGAATGTTACTCCTGACGCTTCATTCCACAATCTGTGTCGCAAACTTTCAATCCTCATGAGCAGCATCACTTGTCGTTTTTAACTTACTGATAACTGTTCACTGTTCTATATGAAGTTTTCATTTATCTATCTTATTTACCACACAGGCGTCCAAAAAGCTTACACTGAGGACCAGGCCGAGTGTTGTTACCCTCACAGCCTCAACCAACATTTTGAGAAAACTAAATACTTGCCCACTATATCCACTGTCCTATTGCACCGTCGTGTGTCCCTTAATTTCAATCAACGTTGGCAATTAACATGAACAACTTCAGTTTGAAAATAGATGCTGCAGATACTCCATCTTAGCAGACTACTTTGCACAACACTGAGGCAACACCGTAATGTTTTTGCTGCCAGTAGCAGAAGTTGTTAAAATGTATGAATTTGTCATATGTATCCAGACTGGCAACGCTTGTTAGCCTGCGGTCTCCACTGACTAATCTCCTTACTGGACACCTAAGAAGTGCAAGTATTAAACTTACCAACGTCTCACTAAATAAATTAACTGAATGACTCAACTAGAAAAAATATTCCTACACAGAAAGGCTCATATAATCAATAAACTGAACAGCCGAGAATAATTGGTCGAGCCAACAGTTAACTCCAAACCCATAGAAACAGCTCAGCGTTTAAAGCTAACAAATCTGACCTTTTCGAGACTTGTACCATCAATGATCAAATCGCCGCACTATTAGCTGTCTCAGTGGCGTGTCCGATTGCTTGAACCACCATACAAAAAAGTGTTCAACAAAGTCTGAAAGACATAAGTTCATTTGTTGATTTCCCAATGGACCTCAGACTAGAAGACAAAATAATGGTATCTCTTGACGTTCGGTCAACAGGAATGGCATACATCATTCACGACTTCGCGGCAGAGCGTAAAACACCTCTCAAACTATCTATGTGGGAAGTTCCTAAATTCTTATACCTATGCACTTTGAATATCCAGTTTTTATTCGATGGTAAAGTTCACTGAAAAAATGATAATGTAGCGATGGGAATCCCCTTTGGACTATTTCTCGCTATTATTTTTGACACATTTAAAAAGACAACATCGACGCCCATTCGTTCCGCAACGCCTCTTATGCGATATGCTGCCGACATTTCTGTATGTGTGACATACGACAGTCTGCTAACCAACTCCGCGCACAACTCAGTGGTCTACAACGGAATATTTTATTCATCACAAAAGTTCAGGAGGATAACAAGCTCTCTTTAAAGGTAAAAATCTCTGTCAATGATGATGGATCCTTTACGAGGAGAATTCACTGGATGCCAACTTAAACGGAGCAATATATTCATGTCAGAAGTGTTGCACCAACAGCGGTTAAACCTGGTCACGTTCGAACAAACTTCAACGGGATTCGCAGAGTTCGCATGCCTGAAACAACTTAAGGAGAATCAGCACTTATCTATCAGACTGTTGCAAGACAGCTGTCCCGCGAGCTTTATCTCGAAACACGGCTGACATCGAGAACAACTTCATGCAAGCATTGTCATACAGCGGTGAGGATGTAAACAGGCTTGTCCAGCGTAGACTAAGATGAGCCGTCGAAGCCACGTACGGCGCGGTAGAGTGGAGATTGATCGACTTGATGACACGGCTGCCTTGCACAGCGATCAATGACCCAACAACCCGCATCTAACATTATTTGTGAATTCACTTGGAATTGCGGAGTTAACTACATATACCGAATGACGGGAACGCTTGGTTTACGTGTCTCGAGTCACAGTTCAAAGTAGTCAGTAATCAACAGAACCATCATTGCCCAATCTTCCATTATGCGACATCTGAAACAGGAAATTGTCCAGGTGACAAAGCTTTCTGTGTTTTGTCGTCCAGCCAATAAGTACACGTCGCCTTTTGTTGGCGCCGGTGCGATACACCGGTATAAATTCTCTCGCAGTGTCTAGAAGCAGATAAATGTTAACTGATCATTACCAAGGAGTTAAAGGACGACAGTTATGAGTTTATAATATCCTTTATCTGTTTGCTGTTTTAATTATTATCTGAGTTTGAACAAAACTGTTAGAACACAAAAACTGGTAGATGCAAGCATTTCGTATTGACTCGTCAGTACCAAATTTGCAATAACCTAAAACGGGTTTTTTTATATCGAGCAGTTAGGGAGCAGGGTGGATAGTCAGTCGGTGGTTTAGGAAAGGTCACTACGTCCAGGGAAGGGTTAAGTTTACGAGCAATTGTTTCTGAACACACAAGGTCGGCTTCAGTCGATTGATTGCGACCACCTCAGCAAACCGCAAGAATCTTGGATTGGAGTGACGTAATAGGATTCTGAATGCACACATTGGGTCGATAACGTGACCAGTGGTCAGGACGTGTCTTGCGACTACGGACGCCGGTTGATTGCGTGTTTCAACAACACTGTCGTTCTTCTGTAATACAGAGCTCTGCACCCACTCAGGCATATGTTCCTTCACTCTGGAGATCAAGCACCTCTCGGTTCTGCCTATGTAACTTTCTTTGCAGTTACATGTAAATTTGTAGACACAATGTGAGGTGGTACCGATAAGCTGATCTTTGATTGAAGGGACAGGCAGTTTCTGGGTCCGGGCTAATACACAGAGTTCCGCTGCGTTAAATG
>QNGE01000836.1:143418-218730 GCA_008508345.1 Paragonimus westermani
ACTGCTCGATATAAAAAACCCGTTTCATGTTATTGCAAATTTGGTACTGACGAGTCAACACGAAATGCTTGCATCTACCAGTTTTTGTGTTCTAACAGTTTTGTTCAAACTTCTGAAGGGAATGAACTATTACCTGTGTTTCAGTTATGCACTTCTTACAAGGCAACTTCTTTCCGTTGTGTGAAGCTGCATAATAGATTTCATTTATTCCTGCATGCTTCATTCTGAGATCAACATTGTCTGCGTTGATAGTTTCCTACTCAACCACTTCGGTGATGACCCATTCGAACGCAACCGGTTTACTTCTGGTTCTATGTGCTATTCTTATTGCAGCCAATGACCCGTTCCAAGTTTACAGTTAGTTACCTAATACATGCTTAATGATCATGGTCCCTGTAACGTAACCGATGAAATCGGTGAAGATGTCACTACAGAATACACCATACCTATTTCTACTTGTGTGCTCTAGTTTCATCCGGAGACATAGCTTTATCAAATTTAAAGCAAGGTCGTTTATATTTTTAGCAGGACAATCTTGTTGTGGTCAACGTTCCAGGATTGAGGGAACCACATCTGTCAACCGTTACTGATCTCTGAATTTTCATGCATTTAGCCCACGGTTCAACCAGCTGTTCCTGTCTGCCATCGATTTAAATCTCAGGAGAATCTAAATATCAACAATATATACGATATACGGAAATTCTGCGAACCGTAAGAATTTTCACGGAACGCCTTCGAGCAGTAAATTGCATCAGAAACAAACACAAAGATTCCAATGACCAGATTGATCGAAAAATTGAAATGCCAACTTTTCACTTAATTTAAACAGGTAGCAGACCTTTTCACCGTGCACTGAACTCATTGTAATCTTCAAAATTACATACCATTCATCAGTTAAGAATCATCATGGGAGCATGGAGCTCAGCATTTTGCCAAATTGAGAGGGGCTAACGAAATTAAATTAATTCTCGGTGCATTACATATACTTCACTGGCGGCATAGTTTCCATTGACGAACTGCTCTGCACACCACAATCGTTCGCTGGGAGAACACCTCAAACTAAACAGTGGTGAATGCTTAACATGTCACAGTATGAAACCGCGAAGCCATTATTTGGACGACAATTTTTTATAATTAAAAGTTGATCGCACTGGAATGTGCCGTCAAACATTTTACTTACGACTGAGTCGAAAAAGATAAATCCTATTCAACTAACACATACGCGCAAGAAGCATTGCGCACTGGCCATTTTACCGAAGCCTTGCCGCTAGTCACCAGATTCACATATCCACTCTGACGTGGTTTCATTGATCTGTAATGTCCCATATAGGTCTGATGTTAAGTAGGGCCATCTTTCCGGGTTACTTTTACTCCGATTGACATAACCGCTCTTTGTTTTTGTAAACTGTCCAATACAGTTCATTTTCTGGCCAACAGAATGACAGGAACATCTTGAAGCCTGTGCTATTATTGTCTACTGAAAATATCAAGTTTTACTTTCAAAACATGGGATTTAATCAAATAGACGGGGTTGCGATGGATAGCCCTCTAGGACCGATTTTGGCTGATTTTTTCAAGTCTGTGATTGAGCTCAGCTTCGTGAATACATTGCATGACATCCCACTTTTTCGACGGTATGTCGACGACATAATAGCATTCGCACAAGACAAAGAGACCATGGGAAAACTATTGGATTCATTGAATTCCTCGCACCGAAATCTAACGTTATCTTCCGAGTTTTGAAAAGAAAGACACACTCGCCTTTCTAGACAATAACATCAAGCGACGAAATGACGGTACAGTGTGTCGATTGGTACATCGCAAGTCTACCTGAAGAGGACAGTATTGAAATTTCAAGTGCCTCACCCATACAACTCAAACGCTCGTTGGTTCGTTGTCTATTTCACAGAGCGCGAACTATATGTACCGGTGATACACTAGATACCGAGCTGAAATTTATTCGTGACACCTTGGTCTCCAACGGTGATCCACTGTGCTTCATTGACTTTCACAGTAAGCCGAAATTAATAAATCCACAATAAACGTCTGTCACGAAGAAACCGGTGTACATGCAGTTACCGTACAAATGAGATAGTAATATGTCGTTTATAACGCGACGACTGATGCAGGCCATCCAAAGGACGTACAATGCAGCTACACTGCGCTTACTCAATCTCACCAAGTCACTCACCCTTCCTCACATCAAGACGCGGACGTCAGAGCTGTCCACTTCATACTGTGTCTACCAGTTCACCTGCAGCCCAAGTATATCGAGGACTTGATGCGTAGTGTGACCCGACGCGACCCTACCAAACAACGCAAGCCGGCTTCTTCGATCGCCAGACACGTGCTAGAGACCGGTCATGTGGTCGACCCGACAACCGCTTTCCGCGTGTTGATGCGTCATCACAAGCCTATCATTCTTAAGCGCTGCTAGTCACGCGTAGCAAGCCGGTCCTCTACGTGCAAAAGCTGTTGACCTTGAACCTCCGTCTGCCATGGTTTTGACCAATGACAAACCAGTGTATACATTGACTTGATGCATGAACTTAATTCGCTTAAATATATTTTTATTTTCACCGCCGTTATGTGTTAGCAGCTGACGAGATCATACGAAATGGTATTACCACCTTGCAAAACCGGTCTTCTGATTTCACTGTTCAAAGAAGATATTTGTCTTTTACTCAAAAATTCACCAGCTAACAGACCTGGTGACAACTCAGAATTTCTGTCACCAAACAGTTGGAAAGACGATCTCAATGTTCGTTTTCATTTGAACCAAGTGTGTTTCCCGCAAAGAAAAACAGCACATGGTTATGTGTCGATATAAAAACCGCGTACTCTTCATTCTGTACAGTCGATTTAGCTTAACTTGAGTAATTTCGGTCTAACTCGATTGCGGGTAGTGGCTTGGAATTATGCGGATGAGTCTGGATTTTAACGCAAACAGAAAATAGTCACAAGCAATGGCCATGGTTGTGTGAAAGGCATTCGACCTGAATTTGATTACCTAACCTACCTGCAATGAAAAGTTCAGTCCGTGTTTTCACATTACGCTTCCTTCCTACTTTCAACGGTTACTGGTAGCAGTTTTATCTGAGTACGATAAATGCGATACGGAGTAAACCGTTATATTTCGAAAGAATTTATGTAGTCAATTACCATACTTCCATATATCCAGTACACACTAGAGAATAAAAGGTGTCACAGTTGTGTGCCTATGGACTTCTAAAACTGTTACACAAGGAAGGTATCGTCATGCATTCTTGCTGTTTTTATGCCTACCGATTTTTTAACTATCAACTAACTACAAACCTCTGGGATGAGTTTTCGAAAAAAGACAAACGACTTTGAGTTGTAACGAAAACAAGGCACACAACAGTTTGAAAGTTCATCATGCGGGTATTGGTATAGAAGTTGTGTGCAACCACAGACAGTTTGAAAGGTCTCATCAAATGTCATATGCTGTCCAACTAGTCAAAGTTAATATGTCGATCGATTTCGTGTTATTTCACGAATACATCCTCAACCAGGTAAACTCTGTAAACCTTGTGAATTTCTACCCATTTTCAGAAACAGTTGCAGGGGTATCCTATTCACAAACTAATCATTTCGGCAGTGCTAGACTTATGGGATTCTGAACAGAGGACAGAATTCTGTATTTGGCCGAGGCTTCTGAACACTATCGGGACAAAAGCACAAGTCTAGTTAGTTCCTGAGTAATTGTCGAAAATTACACCGAGAAACGATCAATTCTCAACTGGTTCAGAGTCAGCTCAATTTGTGCTATACAACAGTTCACAATGGTAGAAGCCCTAATAAAATCTTCTTTAATTGTGAAGCATGCTGATTTTCTCAACCGAATGATGAATAGCAGATGTCATTAAACTGACTCAAGTAAATGTACCAGTGCCGTCCTCATACAGAAACCATAATGCAAACAAATGACGTCTGATATTTTTCACAATACATATCAAAGCTTGTACATAAGTGAACTGGAGATTTATGATTTGGTCGAAAGCAGACCGACGGGGAATCTCCTACATCAATTGGTAGTGATATTGAAGGTATATGAGAGTGACAGACCGTTGAGACCGATTCTCAAAAAAGCGAGTTCAATCTTGGTACATGCTGACTAAATCGATGGCGAGGATAATAAAGCACAAGAGAAAAACTTCCGGTTCACAAAATGAAGGCCAGTTTTGAAATGTAACGTCTGCTATTGTACGAAAAATCTGAACAAGGCGCCTAGCCACTACGCATGTGTGGTACTTGTCCAGCAATGTACAACTAATAAAGATCATTGTCACCACTGGTAAGGCAACTAAAAAGAAATCAAACTAATTCAGAATTCCATAAAAAATGCGGAACGGTGGATACTACTTTGCACTGCAAATACGCATTTTTGTTCCAGGCTGTAACGGTGAAGAAACGGGTGGCTTTGCCATGAGTAGTCTATTGGGTTCTCTACTTGTTGACGTTTTTGTGTCACCTATCGAATGATGGGTATAGAATCAGCCTAAATATATTAAATTGCATCAACGCTGTGTAGTGATGTATGCACAATCTACATTGTAATTCAACTGACTACACACAAACATGAAATTCATCCGTGAACTGGATCAAACTAAGTGATCAACGTTCAATTAACTGACACTCTGCTGCCCTAGCGACGACTCAGCATAGAGATCAATCTACTACAAGAACAAGTGCGCCGACAAACTTCTACACGTCGGAAGTTTTGTTCCGATATAACATGCAGCAATAGCCGTAAAAACACTGTTTCACAAAAAGTGTGAGTACGTTAATTCGGATCTCCTCGATTCATTGCCCACCTAAAATTTCAAAAGAACTGCTACCTAGAAAATGTTGTCATTAGCGAACAAACCATAAACCTACAACAGTTGTTTTCCGTAGGCGTTGATATCTGTACCCTGTTTATCAAACGGGTAAACAGCGTACTACAGTGCGCTTATTACTCAAGTGGAAATGCAGTTATTTACATTTTCACAGCTGGCTGCATTAATTAAAGAAAAATCCATGCATACCTAAAACAGAACCCACGCAACCAGAGGCCTCCGGATCGTCCGGGTAACTAATGACGATCGGTTAGTAAGCCTCGTACAGATCATACTGACAAAAATTCAACTCAGCCTTTGGTCAACATTATATAGGTACATATCTACACAGTAGGTGTATGCACGCATGCGCGAAGGCTGCGTACACGTAAGGGTGATATTTAACTTGTTTCAAGCTGCTTTCATTTTTTTTCTACAAGTAGCGTTTCAATATCTATCCCCTCGAATATTCGAGACATACCGACGGTGTTTCTTTATTGTATAATTTTTTGAATGATAAAAGTCTGAATGTTTTATCAGCCAGTTATTTGGCCAACTAGCATAACTTGGCTGAACCACAAAAGCCCCCCACTTAAAAGCTCTTATTCTAACTGCTGAATTTAAACTGGATATAAGGTATGGAAGTGAAATTGCAATTGATGCAACACAAAAAACTCATGGTCACGTATGTATGCAAACGTCCTCTGATTTTGGCCAAAGTGACAGGCTAATCCGGAAGCTGACGCCGCCAACAGTGCAGAGTTTTTTCGCATGCGATTTCATTCCTATACATATTGGTGAACCGTTTGTTTTTGACATATAAACAACACCTGCTGTATTATGCTCCAGTATGGATGCGGCAAAGTGTCACCGGATACATCAAGTTACTAAAGGGAGGTTTCAGTGTTTCGAGCTGAGTCAGTGAAATGATCATTATACACTTGCCAAGAGAACTTCCTGAAAAAAATGAACCGAAATTCTTTACTGTGTGCATATATATGCATGATTTCGTGAACGTATCATAGCAGTCTCGCTAGTGTATTGGGACAGAGTTCCTCTTTTCAACTCTTTCTCCAGACAAAAGCTTACGTCTTATCACATCTTGTCAACAGTAGTTGTTGCCGCTCGATACTGTAACCGCTCTTGTATGCACATCTGTTGTTGCACCGGGACCTAAAATATATGTTCTCCATCTCTGTTTTTGCTAACCACTCACCGGATTAGCTTTACAGTTCCAAACCCGACATCCGGTTGCTTGTCAGTTTAGTAGTTAAACTCAACCGTTAGAGCGCACACAAAGACGGTTATGCTTGCACAGATAGCCTTAGGCGGTAAATAACTTCATTATGCTAAATAACTTTTTACCAACATTCATTAACTTTTTGAAGGACCATTGAACTTTAGAGGGGACTATTGTTTACGTATGTAAAAGAATATCATTACTAGTCGAAGAGCATTAAGCTGTTAAGAAACTGATTTTTTAGCGGACAAAATAACTGCTATCAGTTCATTTCCTTACTTAATTTTCGCAAAGAAAAACAGATTGAATGAATTTTGCGTTAGACAGTAGATGAGCAAATTGGAAACGGCAATCGCATCAGTTTACTCACGGTTGCAAATATGTTAACAAGATAGTTACGTCGAAAATTGTGATAACTTCTTAACAGTTTTTCAACCACTTTCTGGACCAACTGATTCACAAACTTCGTCCAGATAAATTAGATCGAAGTTGAACGTTCTCTTTGAAAAAATTATAACGTCTGAATTGCAAAACCGCGAACGCGAATCAGTGGGACATTAACGAATAGGTGGGAATAGTGCTTTCTTGTTAAACGTTGTCAAGAGTGTAGCAAGAAATGCTGCAATGGAGTAACGATTCACGAATTTGTGGAGTGGTAACAGTGGTCTTATATAGAATAGTAGTTAAATTGTGTGCAAGCATAAAATCTATGGAGACAAATTGCTTCAGAACCATGCTTGTTTGTTGTTCAAGTGAACTTTAAGTTTCCGGTGTTGGAATTGTTTGGAGTTAACAAAGCACATTCCGTTCGACATCTTAAATTTATATTGAATACTCCTCAATTTCGGAAAGTGCATAAACAGTTTAAATGGTAGGAATTTAATGTCTGCTTCATCATTTGAGTCATGGTGTATCCCATCTTATAATCATGGAGATTTGACACCTCGCATGTCTGGCTTACTATTATAAATAGTGACTCATTTCAGGCAAACGTCTATAACCATAAAGTCTACAATAACGAGAAATGCAATTAGTTCAATAGCTGAAGAAATGTAACTCAGCGTAATACAACAGAATCACTTTTCTACTAATTTCGTGGATGCTGAGTCAGAATGCACTATGAAATTCCGCAGTGGAAGGAGGTTTCAAGTTGTCTGATGCTTTCAGCCGAATTGCATGCCCTGTCTACCGCCAAGCACAGACGCGATAGTAGAATATCTCCACAGAATTCTTGAGTGTGATCCGTCACTCTTAATCTCGGTGAACTGGCGCGTTCGTCTCCACGAACCAGTACAACTTATACAACCCCAAATATTATCAACTGTGTTGAGATCTGAACCGTTTGTATACCACATTCTACTGTGTAAGTCAGAGTTTCGCTATCTTAACACTGAGTATTGCACCAATATTTTGCTAGAATCATCAAGGTTTAGTAGGATTTGGTCCCAGGAATTGTAGCGAGTGCCGCGCAAGTCAAGTTATGTACACCATTCTTTTCAGAAAAGTCTATCTGCATTTGCTGTCATAACGGAAGCCAGCTTTAAACATCAGTGAACCACTGTCAATATGATGCCGGCTATGCAGTACTTGATCACTTCTGTAATTTTATTGGTGGTCAAGTTGACCCTCAGTTCCGTCAAGGTTCTTCAACTGATTAATCTTTGCCGAATAATAATCCACTGTCGTCTAGCTTCCATCGAAGCATTCACTTGGCAGCTACAGCTCTTTACACTATAGACACTAAGGGCTGAATGTTCAGTTGCTACCCTCCACCTCCCACAACCAGTATACCATGTTTATTTTTGCATATTTTTTTATGCAAAGTGACCTCACTGCCGGCAAACATCACTCTCGATCGGTAGGTCACAGGTAGCCAGACGATACTTGGCGTGAGATTGGACAACGGTACCCAAGCGTGGAGTGAGTGAAGCTCAACGCAACAAAGATGGAGGTCACATTCAAACTTTGACTCAAGATGTTTATATAGCTGTGAAGTAGGCTGATTCAAATTTCTGTACTTCCTTTAAATATCTTTCGGGGATGGGAAAATGATTTCCCGTAACCCTAGTTGTATCTCTCAAGTTAAATGCTAGTAGAAAATTTGAGCGAATGAGGTAGGTAAATCTGGAGGCCATATTATTTTAGAATGGAATATGGTTCTTATTCCTATAAGACTGCGCTGAATAAGACATTGAGCCGGGTTTTGTTTATCCTTCTTTCACAGTGTATTTTACTTACATTGATCACTTTTGACAGGCCTGCTTAGTAAGTGGTATGGTTAGAAGAGATTGTGCAAATACGGTAAGTACTGTATTTCAAAAGACTAGTCAGCGTTATTTTTAACTCAAATGCACCCTTTTTTTAAAATACCTTGTTATCACTGGAATCAGCTAGAACACAGGTTTCCCAAAGTGCTTCACTGATTAACGTTTGGTTTCTCAGACTCAGCAAAATTCAGATACCTCCAAACAAGTGAAAATTGTGGAGTTTATTCACGCGATTGACAACACAATCGTAAAATGTTAATTTACACTCTGATGGTTTCATGGCACACCTTTCAATCGCAGTTTGATGCACTACTTCACTCTCGCAGGTAAGACAGCCTTACAGGAGCAGTTGACCCCACTCGGTGTGTGGGAAATGGACGTGGAAACTATCTGGCTAACGCTGTCACTTCGTTGTGTTTTCATTTACAAGTAGCAACCCAGAAGGCTCCTGTTGAATACTGCTGAGTATTCTAATAATCGATTTTCATTATTGTCAGTATGATTTCCATCGTATCGCTCGAATAAGCACACAGTCGTCAACGCAATACACTACCGCGATTTGAAGCGGTCACAATGTTCGTTTTTACTCACTGTATGTTAGTAACATTACATAGTTAGTCTGAATTTGGCGAACACTGCCGCATCCATTGTCCACTCAGTAAGTAACATCCGGCACGTGGTGACTGCCAACGTCTGCTAGTGCTTCAGAATCGATTGTAAAATCCTTTTGGTGACTAGGTGGTGTAATGTTCGATGAATACCCACTGTCAGCTGTCCACTTTTTGTTTTTCATACCGATGACTTTTAACTATCTCAATAATGTTGTTGGAGGATTCGTTCCGAGAATTCACCATGCAAACCAATCAGTTATCCAGTCTTCACAATATTCAGGGAAGCCCACTTATCAAAAGTTATCCAACAAGAGGGTAGGAAGAGAAACTGAGGTGCCCGGCTTGAGGTCAGGCGCTAGCGAACAACCAAAAAAGCCTAATTACGACGCTTGGCTGAGCTAGAAAAAAAAACAGAGAAGCAAGGTGCGTCACATCATCAACGCTCATCAGTGAGCAGTCAGCATGTCTTCAGCGTCTGGTCCTCACAAACAAAAATGCATAACACACTTCCAACCTTTTCCGGCTAGGCTGAAAGATGCTCACAAACTTTCTCGGGTGGCCGTCTCGATGAAAATGGCGTGACGTTAATCAGTAGCTGTAGCCATCGTTGAATAGGCTGAAGTGATTAAACTGGTCCGATCAAATGCCAACGCGAAAGATGAGTTGAACAAAAGATACACGATCCTACGTTTCAAACTCAGTTCCTTCACTGATAGTGGGCTTAGCCGACATTATTTCTGATGAACTTTGACAGTACTTACCATCCATACGTAAAGGATTATTGGAAAGTGGTTACAAACAACCAACGCATATTTCACCGGAAATCCGTGTAACAAGTATTTTTATGGTAAAGTTGCTTTTTTACCATGCCGAAGGCTTGTAAATTGCTACGAGCGCTACCATTAATATACAGTACTTATCAGTTAGGTATCATCCTTGTTCAGCTATTTATTTCAAGTGAGCAAATTTGGTACCAACGAAAGCGAAAGCACTGATTGCCGTAAACCTTTCATCAATCATGTGTACAAGCTTGCTCTCTGATACTCATCAGCTTAACTTCTATACACGTACTGTACATGGGTGTGCCTGATGCGGAAAACCTTTTTAGATTTAAAGAATGGGTAATGAGGGGGAGAGTATATACTCCCTCGATCACACTGCCGAACGAACTGTAGAAGGACAGATATTAGATACTGTCGTCATTAGGTGGAGAAACTTGTGGTGCCTATCTACTGATTGAAGTCTCAAACAATACATGAACAGGATGGTCAACATTGCTTACCTAATATAAATCAGGTATGGCACGGGGTAGCCGTTAACCTAGACCCGTACACACTCTTTCGTATCCATCAACGATTCATTGTACAGGTTGAGTGGGAGGATATGATGAAAATCACACTTATGTTCGAGTGGGAAATGCTGAGAAAACATATGACTGGTAACAATCCATGTCACAGACGATCATTACCCAGATGGCGACGGCAAAATCAGCCTGCGTTAACAGTCGTCAACAAGGAGGTAATTGGCCACCGCATGTCTGTAAACGTGCACCAAGCATCAAAAGACATGAAAAGTGAGAAGCGATTGACGACAAAAGATTAAGCGGTGTGGTTTAAGGAATCAAACCAGCAAACATTAGTATTACACAACTAAACAATATGGACCAAATCGGGAGTACTCATCTTGTTTCCTCAACTGGATAAGCTATCGGGGGTCAGGAAAAATCGATCGGCTTGTTTGTATGCATCCATTAACTCGTATTAACGTATTTGATCCAGCACTGGTAACTAGAATTTCGAGTCCGAATACACAGCTCAATTCCACACTGCTGGAAATCACTCCAGTGAACTGATGTTGAAAAGGTTATTCACCATTATAAGATGATCAAGCATGTCGAACCATCAAACCAATGATGTAAGACTATCTGAATGTCCCGCAAATGATTGCATCCATGTGCCGTGTTATTTCTATCTTAAAGCTTTCAACCAGTTTAGCAGGATAATGAAGTGAATGCTACCTCAATATGTCTTTGGAGCCCAAACCAATGATGGTGATTTCTTCCAGATAACTAAGTGACAACCCATGCGTAGGCATAGCCATTATCAGGTCTTATTTTGCAGACAATCTCAGCATAAAACAGTCCGCTTCAAGATCTTCTGAGGTCCATTTTTGTCCATCTTTCTGAAGAAAAATCCTGATTATCCAATCTACTTATCTGTATTTTACAGTATATGAAGTCACACGCAACTCTCGTCACGCTATCCAAGCATACGTTCTCCAGATAAACATACATTTTGGTTGCTACAGTACTAACATCGCACACGCTTTCTATCTTCTTCAAGTAATCAGTTGTTGCATAAAGCTAAGGCTACCGTCAAAAAAACCGACGTGGGCGAAGAGCAAGAGCTACCATTTAATCATCTCAAGGTTAGCTAACTGGATGTTCCGTATTCAGGAGGAAAAGTGAAATCGGCGGGGACCATTAAACATATAACAAGAGCAACGACTTGAACTTCTAACTCTGAACCAATGGATATTCAGTCAGAAATAAAAAATGTACCTAGCTGTGAGATTGATATTTGTACTCCTTCTGCATCATATCGGGTGCAGTTCACCTAAACTAATTTCTCTGTTTGATTGCCTTTGTTCGGTTATGTGCACTATTATGAAAAGACGTTCCCATATTCTTTCTCACAATTATTTCAATGCGCAATCTGTAACCTTGTCTTTTTCACTATGACATTTTTTATCATGCACGTGTGTCCATCCACTTACATGTATGCTTATAAAAGTATAGATGCTTACGTCTGTATGTCCGTGAAATGAAGTTGATTTTAGAAGTAAGGCGTCAATAAGCTTTTGTTGAATAGAAATTCTTATCGACGGACACGTCGAGGTTTGTTCAAAAACAATTTTTCATATACAGTCAGTATGCGTGATCATAATGAAGGTCGATGTGTGACAACTTGGAACACTGACTAACTGGCCGATAGAATCTACTGTTGCAAGTACATGTCATGCGGTAAGCATATATACATACTGAAAGTGAAGACGAACGCAGAAACGCCGTAAACCTACAAATAACGGTGTTCTAACAAGTCAGGCATTACTGTACACTAACTCAATCACTTACGTAGTCCGAGCAAACGACTCTAATTTTTGTCGCGAAAAATTTCCATGCTCTCTTGATTGTTAGTTCGTTATCACAGCTTGTTTGGAAACTCACTTGGGAAACGTGACTCAGGTAGAAAACGTTCGCATATTAGTGAAATAGAAGCAATGGTTGAGCGACTGCAAGAATCCATCTCAGTTTGTTAAGAGAAACAAACATGGCACGTGATAGAAAGGTAGTACAGAACACCACCAACAAAATTTCAATTTGTTTACTTGCTGACCTTTCAGGTAAAACCTGTTGATAAGCTGAGCATACATATTAAATCATGAGCCACTAGTCCAAAATTCATATACCTATTATAACGGGAGCAATTGGTTATCTCTCTGTAAATCTGTATTATCTAATACGACCTGGTGATTAAGTCAATTAATAAAAATTGGGCCAAGTGAGCTATGCCAATAAGGGTCATTTGAGATAATAGTTAGAAGTGTTCATTTTTATGATGTACGTTGAATGTTTTTTTCTACTGTTCGAGAAGAAATCCTGTTTATTTTGAATGTTCATCTTCAACGAAGAGTTGGATGTGAGTTGATACAATTACATTTAAATAAGGTCAGAGTTGCAGCCAGATGGTTGCCAACTTTAATTTTTTTGATAAATTTAATCGAAAATGACGACCAGATTGTAGGAATGTTGTAGAGAATGGATACGTAATTTCCAGTTTTCACCCTGAAGACGGTCAGTTATACGAATTATTGATAGATCGTGAGTATTGAGTGGTTTTGAACTAAACGCCAACTTTGCCTCAAACCTGCGGAAACCATAACGTTTGAACCATTAATCACATGACCACGTGGACGCATCAATGATGGCTGATCCTTTGTTAAAATCGATATATACTTATTCATCCGTCTTCAGTTAATAAACCTTCAGTTCATAACTTTTCAGTCAGTGAGGTGTTTCAAAAACTGTAAATCGACTGCTGAGAATTTTCGAATAATAAGCCGGCGTTTGTGGAGTTCGTTGGATTTACTGTTGCAGACATTCAGTCGATTTGGGTAGTTGCCATTGATTAAACCAGTCTGAACTGTAGCAAGAAATTTTTTCTGTGCTCAGCAATCTCAACCTTAGGACGCAGAGAATCATTTGCCTCAGGCAACTCTTTTGGGCGATTCCTCCGGTATGTCATGTGTTGCTGATTTCCCTTCTAAAGTGAAACAGCTAACGTATGATCTGTCCCAGTATCGTATGTGCATTTATGCTAATCGTTCTACACACTTACGTACGTGAACCTCATTTTTCACCAGAAAAAGCTATCAAGTTTGGCTTTTGCAATATTTCATTAGTGTATAGTCTAACAGTGCACCAACTAATAATATTGTTGAAGATAGGCTGTTCTAAAATGCCATGGTTATTCAATGTAACAGGTCTTCTTTATGTATAGAATAAGAATTTAGCACAATTGACTGTCAGCAATGACGAATAGACAGTAGACAACCTAGTCAGTAGCAGTTTCATATATAAATTGAAGAACTTTAATCGCGGTTAGCCTGCTGCGGATAGACAGAAGGATGAAACTGGAAAAACGGAAGAGTGTGGTCTGTACTTTGTACGCAATGAATCCTGAAAGAAGTAAAGCCCAATAATATCTGGGGAGATGAAAACCGTGGTATACTACCACACTTTAGCCCGTAAAAACTCGGGTGGAAAAGAAACAAACTCAGAGGAAAGAACAGTCACATGAAAAATTTGTGAGAAGCTGCGATAAGAGCATTGCAAAAAAGGGTTTGGTACTGACATTCGCATGGGCGGTATTTTACAAATCTGTACTTTTTGATGGGAATTGACAACTACCAGTATCAGCAAAATAACACAAGCGACAGCTAGCCAACTGGAAAATTATAGGGATACCAGACGGAGTCTTCTTTTATGAACTCACATCTCATTTAGATGATTCAAAATATTGACAGGATTACTGAAATTATTTTTCTAACAAGTTCCTCATCTGTAACAAACGTTCGTGCTAGACAGTTAACGTAATGATTTACAGGGTCTTCTATTTCATACAAAAAAGCTGGATTCAGCATTTTTGACTTGACTGATATAAGTTGGTATCCAGTGCGGCAGTGAACGTTTGGCTGCCTAACAAGAAAACTGCAGCATACATACACCTTTAAGTGGGGAGGGGGTAACAGTAGCCAATGAACAACTCAATTACTAAAACCACAGTGCTACTTCTGAGGTCCGATCTCAACTCAGCTGATTGTCCGTGAAGATAATAAACGGAATATGTTGACTTCAGCGACTGGTTTTATAAGTCACTATGCTGAACGACAAAAGTCCCCCCGTAATCGTGAAACGTTTGGGTGGGACGAAACTTGAAAGTTTGATTGGCAGAGCGTGTAAATATTGCACTGAAAGTTTGAGGGGAAATGGAAAGATACCTCCGTTTGACTGCAAACACTGGCTTTAAACTGTGAGTGATCACATACGTTACGGACAAACTTTGGCCTGATGTATTATATCCTATTATATCTAGACATTGATTTCTAGTACACAGATATCAAATAAATTTGATGAATGTGCCGTGATCTTAATCCACCTCAAGCTGATTCCATGGTGGTGTAATAAGCCTTGTTGATAACTCACTTGTGGTAACAGGCACACTCGAGCCATTAAAGTGAGCAGAAAACACATCTTAGGATATACATTCATTCCATTTAGTTTCATCAACCATAAGAAAGCGAACTACATTGATCCCAAAACAGCGGGCCTTAGGCAGTATTCAGATTACATCAATTACACTTAATCTCTCGTAAATTTTCATGATTTATCTATACCATTCCTACCTCTTCCGTCAAATTTCAGTAAGGTTTTCAGACCAGCTACATGTCTAGAAATGAACAAATACCATTTCGGTTGCTATAATTATCTGTAGCCCAGTGCTCGCTTCATCACAACCAGTACCTCACGTTTCCACTAAAAAAACCTCTCCCTTGAAGACGACAGAACATGCAACATAATGTGCACAGTAGTTGGCATTAATAAAGCAAATATAAAAAGTGGGTAGTTCTAATCATCATTTGACGGTATGATGTTTATCATATCAGCAAAAAAACTCACTTTTTGTGGAATCGACCTGTTAAGCAACAACATATGGGAAGAGCTAACCTAATTCCAGTACGTCCAACTTTAAAATCCTTCAGCTGTGTTCGCATAACGACAACTGTAAAGTTGAAGTGCTTACATCGCTTGTAAACTCTTCAGTGTAGGCCTACTGGAAGCTTTGAGTTGTGTTGGTTAAGAATTACACTTTTTTCCCTGGATTGAGTTGCAAACTTGAAACAAAACCCAAAAAGTTAAAGAAGCTTTGCTCATATTTTAAGAGTCCGTTTGTGGTTGGTGATATGAACATATTACCAGTTCTACTCCAGAATGAATGAGCTCGTAAAATTCGACAATATTGTTCTTCTGACCATCAAGTTATCGTTGGATTTTAAGTTCTGATTGATCTTCATAAACATTTCTATTTCAACTCTTAGAAATATGGAAAGACATAAATGTGACATGAAAAGATTAGGTTTATTAGTACTGCTATTAAACCAGTAGCCGGATAAATAGTAGATCATAACGGAAAGTCGAAGTCTGTTAGCACGACACGAGTGTAAAAAGTGGAATGCACATGTTGCTTTGGTGATAAACACTTTTGTGACTTACTTCCCTTGCAATCCAGCATCACAAAGTAACAATGTATATTCCCGTCAGGTTGCTTGTTGTCAAGCTAGCTCTTCCTATCCACTCAATATCGCCATTCTTGATAAGGAATATATTATCTTGGACAAAGCCGACGTTTTCAGCCGATGCGACGGAAAGGTATTATTTTCCATCTAAAAGAGTAAGCTACTTCATTCTCTCAAAGTCTCGTTAAGCGATCATTTCCTGGTTACTGTTCCAGGTTACTGTATTGAGTAGCCCCGCACCGTCCCCAGTGTCAGCAAAATAGTGTTTCTCAATTTGTGGTCTCCCCTTATCTTACGGTTAGTCTTTATTCAGGCTAATTGCTTGCTATAAGCGTGTCACTTAAGTATGTGGACATCATATTTTTACATGGATATTCCGAAATATCTTTTTCTGGCCCCTCGGCGAACGGTCAAAACCGGACCGAGATAGTCTCATATATGCTCCTCATCGCACAATGCCCCCAGAGAAAATGAGTTATGTTTACACAGAAATATCCCAGCACCTTCTTTGTTGCTACTTTAACAGGTGTTCCAATATACACTTCATTAGGCATATCAAAGCAACCTTGAGACATGGGTGACTTGTTTGTTTAGACCCGAAAACTGAACGTTATTTATTCGCTTCAAATAGGTAAACACACTCGCGGAAGTGGTTGGCACAGACCCCGAACAGCATAATTTTAAAACTTACAAGTGAGGCCTACACAACTTCAGACAAGAACGTAGTAGCCAGTAAGTTGATGAACGAAAAGATCGAAGGAATGGTGAGTGGATAAACAGTGACTATGTCTTCGTTGTGGCATGCAATACTAATAATCTATGCTTAAGACAACCGTTACTGAGCTCGCTAGACCACCACAGAATCAAAATATCGTTTGGAACTGCTGAGTGAAGTAGAACGCAGTAATACTCATGCACGGACGGACTGTTTACAACACTGATAACGGTAGACTGATTTGTTGGGAAAGTCTTGGATCAACAGTCGCTTCGTAACGAGATGCATTCGTCTCAAATTTGGGGGCTCCGATAAAACTTTTCTCTGACTTGATATGTTCTAAGGGGATTTTCCGACGTTGGCCTCCGGCCTTAGCACCTTACAACTGACACTGAGTAACAACCTACATTGTGCCTCATTTCTCGTAACCAGACTCAGTAGGTTCACGGTATATGGAAGGATGGGGTTATGACTGTGAAACACATGAATCATAGAATTTGATACAGTTGTGTACGTCCAATTACGCTGAACGAACCCAGCAGCGCCAGTTGAATAACATGACCAGAAACTCCCAAACACATAAGAAAAAAGAGGAATGATACGCAGAGAAAGAACTAAACAATGGCCTCCAAACCTCAGATATTCGAAATGGATAGAGCTTACATGACTCAGTTACAAAGATTCGTCACGTGAGCACTTTCGCAAATAACGCAACTAACTGTGCTGAGACCCTTTTTGTATTCTGCTAAAGTGTTCAGATGTGCTCCGCATGGAAATCATGAAACGCAAGATTGCCAGGAACCATCACGAAGGGGAACACCTTGGGAATCTCAATCTGTTAACGAAACAAAACGATTGATAAGCAGATACAAAACCAAAAATCGATACCTAACGCTAACCAGTCGACGAATGGAATGCGAAAAACGTTCATCACACTACAGCTTCAAAAAAATAGTCCGAGAAAACCGACAAAATTCAGTTGAGTCCGGTTCGAGGGAAACTGGTTAAAAAACGAATACTGACAGATGTCAGCACTTCGTATTTGTCCGACAGTGTGAAATTACCAATAACACTTTTAATAGTTGAAGTCCACAGTATGAAGGGAGCATGAGCAGATAAATAAATCTCCAAATGTTGTGATCTGATCCACACTCACTACAGGGCAAGCCGTGAACAATCCAGATTACAAATGATCACTGCAAGGCGCAAAACGAGTTTGAACCGGTTTGTCATAACAGCCTCCACAAATGCTAGAAGCCCTGTGGTGTGACAGGTGCGCTATGATCACGACGACTGAAATCAACTGCACGTTGTGGCATGTTGGAAAGATGTATCATCTAAACTCACGCACCTGAGAGTCTGCGGTTTCTTGTGACCACCGCGCCTGACTATACGATCTGTTGGTGAGTCCGTTTGAATACGTGTTCTTCCGTTTTTGAAATCAAAGATCTATCAACTCTGTCTACACAACTTTTTCTGCAGTTACGTGAGAACCGACAACCACAATGTAGTCTACTGACAACGGATTGATCCTTTTTGATTGAACATAGGAATAGCCTGCACGTCTGATTAGGTCCTTTCAGTTGTGCAGCATTGTGATTCCGCTACAACGAGGAGAAAGTTCGGTTGGTTGGTCGTATCATCAGAACTCTAATTTTTCAAGGTGGTTCAACATATGATGTAACGTAATAGCTTGGCTGGCTCTTCATAGATACTGCTTCAGTCATCGATTCGGTGTAATGTTTACGGTTTTATTATTTTGCAATGCGGTCAGCAATTTGCTAGCAATGTATGATTATCTTCATAGATACTGCTTTAGTCATCGATTTGCTATGACGTCTACTGAGGCGCTGCTGGTATTCAGCCCTCCGTAAGGTCATCCTGAACATTTTTAGATCAAAAAAGTTTCCGCTCATTGAGCAAAATCAGTATCAGAACTAAAAGCTTGTCCCATTGATTCATATTTTCAGTTTACTTAGGTCCCTTTGGAGGTTAATAATGTTTTGTTTAAACCTGTGTGTCCGAAAAGCTCCTAGTCTGATATTAATTGAATGCATGATGACGCACGCTTTATTTTAATCGATAATGGCGATTTTGATTTTTGAGATAAGACATAGTTTAAACTCCACAGCGTAGAACTCTGATTCCGCAACTACATTACTTGTGATTTCATGCGAACAATCTGTTGGTAGTCACAGAAAATCGCGATTTATTCAAACGATATGTTCTACATTTTAGCACTGTTCCTCTCAACTTCAAGGTGACATATAACACCATCTGATGCAACCGTGCAACTTCTTGAAAACTTCGTGAAATGATTAATCGATGGGACAGTGTACAACTTTTCTCAAAGTAGTTCAATATATGATGTAGCGTAATAATTTGGCTGCCTCAACAATTAAAACTTTCATAGAAGTGTAACGTATTCCAGGACAACATTGTAAGCAAAATAGTTGTAGGGAGCAACACAGCTATTCATGTGCCAGGTGGTTTGTTGGCTGTTACATTTGAACCAATCATACATTGCTAGCAAATTGCTGACCGCATTGCAAAATAATAAAACCGTAAACATTACACCGAATCGATGACTGAAGCAGTATCTATGAAGAGCCAGCCAAGCTATTACGTTACATCATATGTTGAACCACCTTGAAAAATTAGAGTTCTGATGATACGACCAACCAACCGAACTTTCTCCTCGTTGTAGCGGAATCACAATGCTGCACAACTGAAAGGACCTAATCAGACGTGCAGGCTATTCCTATGTTCAATCAAAAAGGATCAATCCGTTGTCAGTAGACTACATTGTGGTTGTCGGTTCTCACGTAACTGCAGAAAAAGTTGTGTAGACAGAGTTGATAGATCTTTGATTTCAAAAACGGAAGAACACGTATTCAAACGGACTCACCAACAGATCGTATAGTCAGGCGCGGTGGTCACAAGAAACCGCAGACTCTCAGGTGCGTGAGTTTAGATGATACATCTTTCCAACATGCCACAACGTGCAGTTGATTTCAGTCGTCGTGATCATAGCGCACCTGTCACACCACAGGGCTTCTAGCATTTGTGGAGGCTGTTATGACAAACCGGTTCAAACTCGTTTTGCGCCTTGCAGTGATCATTTGTAATCTGGATTGTTCACGGCTTGCCCTGTAGTGAGTGTGGATCAGATCACAACATTTGGAGATTTATTTATCTGCTCATGCTCCCTTCATACTGTGGACTTCAACTATTAAAAGTGTTATTGGTAATTTCACACTGTCGGACAAATACGAAGTGCTGACATCTGTCAGTATTCGTTTTTTAACCAGTTTCCCTCGAACCGGACTCAACTGAATTTTGTCGGTTTTCTCGGACTATTTTTTTGAAGCTGTAGTGTGATGAACGTTTTTCGCATTCCATTCGTCGACTGGTTAGCGTTAGGTATCGATTTTTGGTTTTGTATCTGCTTATCAATCGTTTTGTTTCGTTAACAGATTGAGATTCCCAAGGTGTTCCCCTTCGTGATGGTTCCTGGCAATCTTGCGTTTCATGATTTCCATGCGGAGCACATCTGAACACTTTAGCAGAATACAAAAAGGGTCTCAGCACAGTTAGTTGCGTTCTTTGCAAAAGTTATCACGTGAGCACTTAATTTTGTCGCTCAACATATTGATACTGTGATAATAGGAAAGTTCGTTCCAATCACATCACGAATAGATACAGAACGGTCAGTCCACATCAAAATAGAATAGGAACTGTGTTTGCAAGATTTGAGGGCACGTTTAGTTCCCACCGTGGATAAAATGTCCAGTTGGGTATCCATCGATCAATGAACACGCATACAATGCGTGTCGAACATTCAGTGAGAACCACCTAGACGTGCCAAATCACAAATAAAGAGTGTCACAGAATACCGGGGTTTATTGGAAAAAATTAGCCTCCCAACAAGAATGCTAAATACTGGCACAGGAACAACCGTATGACTCACTAAGTCATAGCCGTACTTTCGATAAATAAGTCAAACAAGTGACGCGTATACTCACGTTGCCCCACTAAACGCTGTGGGACTGTTTGCCCTAGAGTCTGATGTTCAGCCTGCATGCTGCTTCATCGCATCAGATGTGACCAAAAGGCATGGGATTCGCAACGGGCTTCTGTTAAAATCAGAGTATGTCACCATGATTTTCATAATGCTCCAAAAACACTGCGACATCAGTGTTGTTTTTTGACTCCGACATGCTGATTGTGAGAACAAGAAAACAACAGACAGATTGTTCCCGTCTTATGAGTATGCAGATCTCACTCTCCTTCCATAAGAAAAACTAAACGTCTTGTTTAGCTAGAAAGACACTTCAGTGCACCGAAACTTTTCGAATTAAACTGGGCAGATATTTGTTGGGCTTCAAATCTGCGATCTCTTCTGGTGGGTGTCCGGTTAGTAACCACATTACTTCGCAATTACTGATCTGTCCATTATATTAGTTCTATCAGATGGCACTTCCCACGATTACCTAGCAAATATCTTCAATCAAAAGATGCTCTGAAAGAAAGGTTTCGCTCTAGTTTTTATACTGCTTCCCCAACTTTTGTTTGGATTGACAGCATAGTTTTTCACGACGCTATCGCTCTGATTCTTTCCGCAAGCAAGTCTCTGTTAAGTGCTTGTAATGCACAACCTAGTAGAAACTTATAAACAGAATTTTCTTCTGTGGAGAAAAAGTGAAACCAAATAGTATTCAGTTGAAAGTTCAGAAACTAGCAAAGGAAATATTATGCATCATTCACTCCCGCCTGTTTATTTTAGGTCAGTGTAATCCGATGTCATCAAACGCTGAAGTAAGGATAGGTCAGTGACCTATTTTTGTGGCCATGCTAATTTTCTGGAAGCTTGTACACATTTGATAATTTTGTCCTTCACTGTAGGCAACCACATTAACGTCCCTCGATATTAGTAAACTGAATTACTTGATGGTTTGCTTGGTTACGCTTAGCAAATCCATTACGAAAGGAAAAAATCTTTGGCGCCAATTCCATTGGTCATTTAAATCGCACAATCAGCAAAAACCTTGTCATCCAACCAATCAGCGAGCTAACAGCCGTCAAGTGATAGGTTTTACCAGGACGACTGTCTAATACAAATTTAATGGTGCTATTATAAGCCGGTTGATAATTTGTTATGCAGAATGTCCGTACCATCGCATGCATAAATGTGAGCTACTGATGTTCGCCCCAAGGGAACCCCTCAAAAATTTGCACGCAGATCTACATTCCATGATACCGTACATGACTCAGCTTTTGCAAAATTGCACAAAAAGTACGGAATTCAATTGTCAGAACAATGTGAATGAGTACTTAAGCAGTGACGTTCATGCACCCTTTGATGTTCTATCTGTCGCGGATCTAATGGAGCCATGCTCCCATCCTAGACAGTATGCATGGGGCAAAACGAGAGAATATACCATCGCTATTGCCATGGGTATTCTAGGAACTGTGGGGTTGATGGGAAATTTCCTTAGTTGCGCTGTCATTATAACTTATTTGCTAAAATTTTCTGGAACATTCGTGCTCTTTTTATTTCTTTCTTTGGCTGATTCGCTAGTAGTCGTGATGCAAATAATTGATGCCTACCGAAACTCTGTCATGGTGGACTATTACACACAGATTTCGTCGGAACAGCTAGAGGATTCAGGAGCGGTTTGGGGTCGGGACTGGAGCTGCAAATTGTTCTTGTTCTTTTGGCACTTCGCGCTGCAGCTAGCAGCTTGGTTGGTGATGGCACTCAGTGTGGATCGATACTCCAGTCTTAAACACATTCACGTTACACGGAACAAATCGCTGGTTTATCGTCGAGCTTGGATCATTGGTGGCGTTGTTGTCACACTGCTCATCATGTTTAACTTGCCGTTCCTGGTCTATACCAAATCAGTTGTCTACAAGATGCCATGTGGGGTAAGTTGAAATTCACAAAAAATTCGCATCCATATGCGCAAATTTCATAATGTTAAAAACCACGACCTCTTCACTGGGAAAACTTACAGTTATTCAAGCAGATAACCTTGGTCCACATATTACAAATATTAAGTTGAATTGTTTTTGCTCATTTGTCTCATAATCCACGAAGAAGAAGGAACTTCCAGTAATGGCGACGTCTGTGGCTTAGAAAACTCATAGTGATAAAGTATTTCGCGAGCAGATACTCATATACGGTAATTACTACTGTCTTTTGTGTTGGGGCAAATTCACGGTTCGTTCACTCCGTCACGTACAGCTCAATAACGGCTGGTTAACTTGTCCAAGGTCACATTTTTATAGAGAAACCTAACTGCACACATATGAGGTTGAATTACTGGCTAAAAGTCTGATGTTATCACCAACAGACCTTTCAACTAACACTCCGCCGGATGTTAACCAATATGAATCACTGAAGTCAAAAGACTGTGGATGCAATTGCGACATGTTTGTGTTCATAACTTTGGGAATAACTTCAAAATCTCTACTTAATTCAACACAACACTAGTTATCAGGTTAATCGATAAAGTTACTATAGGCAAATTTGCCTCATCATTTGCAAATCAGCAATTATACTTTATTGTCAATTGAATAAATATAAACAGCCATTGTAAGAGTACAATCGAGGAGTTATTCAGAAGTATTTTGTCTCCGTCAAACTCCTCTGTACCGGTTCGAGTAAGAATATGCAAGAATGTTTTGCTCAGCTATTAAGTTTGATGTGTGGAAAAATGCTTAAAAGCATGTTTGACGAGACATGGATTTTTTCAAGATGGTGTGTTTCAGTGCTCAGTTTCCGCACAAAACACTTTGAGATAACTGGATTAGGGACTCTGTTAGTCGATGACATATTACCAAAATGTATTTAGTACATCCAGTGTCAGTTACCGCGCATGGTGAGACACAACTGAGACAAAACAACACAGACGAAGAAAGCTTAGTTCAACGTCTTGAGGAATGAGGCCAAATGATATCAAATGGTATAAGAACTGACATCCAATTATATCGTTACTTAATTATCTGCTTACAAAGTTCCAAAAAATACGCTGACATTTGGATGCATTCATTTGTCTGGTAACTTTTTTCATGTAATCGACCTCCTTCAGTAGGTTCCGTCAAATGTCAGCGAATTTGCTAATTAACTAACCGATATTCTTCAACATAATGAAGCAACACTAACAATCGTGAATATAAACATAACCAAGAAAGTACACCTTAAATTAACCTGGCTGTACAGATGAAACGGAATTATAACACGAGATAGAATTTCTGATAATCTGTACGACAAAATTCGTACACTGACCGAGTGAACTTGGGAATCATCAAGCAACAGTGTTGTCGATTTATCTACCAAGTGTTTTAGCTCAAGAGACCTAGAAAAGCCTAGTACCGTAACTCAAGAGATATAACGTTTGCCAGTTATAGATGAGATTCACTAAGAAGCAGCTGGAAGGCCAATTTTCACTGTATCATGCTTACGTGCGATTATGGAACTCGAATTAATTGCAACGCTTCACACCTAACACACAAAGGTGACCTGTTTTTAGATTATGATTTCGATAAGCAGACGGTCTTGTGTCTATTGGTGTATGTAGACACCGTTAAACATTAAAGGTGAGCAGTCACTATTGAACACAAACGCGATCTATATAGGACATTATTGCAACTCGATGAACGCGAGTATTTGTTCTATAAGCACGATGTACCTAACTACACAAACCAAACAACTAGCGCGCCTGACTCGTGGATAGGAAAGTTAATTTGTCTACTATCAAACTGGCACCACAAAACAATAAACGGTGTGTCTGTGTGTAAGTTTAGACTGAATTTACATAGAAGGCGTTCAGCTGTGTTGTCGACCAGTCCTTCACAAAATTCCTGGCCATAAAATGTCAGACTAAGTGTTTAGTATTTCTGGACATGTAAATATGAACGCGAACACCACAGCACTACTGCAGTAACCCATAACAACAACTGCAATCAAGTACTTTGGTAGTCAAAACTAATAAAGGTTTGGTGTTAGCTCTTTATAACAAGACATATAGTGCAGTTGTCGATGAGTTGTGTGTCAGCTATTGTATGACTACACACATGTGCGTCTCTGCTTGTAAAAACTACTTTTTTTTCGGTGAGTATGACGTTACGAAATCCAAAATTTCAGCTACTTACTCTCAAGTAAATACAGAAATAAAGAGTGAACACCACCCAACTCTCATCCCAGCTTTCAAGGATCAATTTTAATGCTTGTTAGAGATGGCCGACGGTGTTGTGATTTAGATTTGTACTCTATTTTACGTGCTTAAGAGGCAACTGCGCCACTGACTTGAAAGTAGGAAAAGCCGAATTGTCCTGCGCAACCGCTCAGCCACAATAATGTGCCATCAGCGCCCAGACTGCAAGACCACTTCGAGGGAAGACGCAGTAATCGTCTCATTAACCTCAGCTAAAAAGGGAAAAACTGCCTCTTCAGATAAAGGTAATGACAATATTAATACGGCTGACAGGGCCTTCGGTCACCGACAAGCATTTGCATCAAAAATATACATCTGTGGGTATCCACAGTACACCTGGTCATTTAACAGCCACACATTATCGTCGTGCTCAGCTTTGCGCACTGCATCCATCTTGAAGGGAATTATTACAAACACTCCGGTCCTGCCACGCACAATCTCGACATATAAGTGAAAGGAAAGCAGTCACAAGAAAAGCAGATGCATTCACAAGGTTGTATGTCCCAATACTGACTGCTTAAAAAAGCTTAAGTAGTAAGTCACAATCCTATGAGCATACGGCGGGAATACTTTAACAGCTGCGGCACACCTGCCTTTCGAAACATGAAGTGGGTTAGAAAAGTTACACCGGAATAAGGAACACCATGTTCGTCCAACGTTTTGCTGGTACCAAGAGTACATCATCTGATACGGTGAAAAACTTCGGGTATAATGCAATGATGTAGCTTCAAATACATTCACTGCGGGTAACAGTAATTAGGAGGAGAACTCGTTGCCTTATTCGCCGCGTCCTCAGGCTAGGCAAGCACCTCACCGTCAAGTGAGTCAGACTCTAGTGTCACTGGATCCGGGTAGAGTCTCCCAAGAGAACCTGATATTCTGTTGTCTTGCAGGTCAGACTTTTGAGCCAGAGAATGAAGATGGCATCCTTCAAGTCAATCCCTTTTAATGGCACGAGTGATCCGGAAGTATCAGAAGTTATCGTTTCCTCCGCACTGACATTCTCCATCCGATACGACTTTATTCTATTGGACCAAATCTGTCTATGAAAGCAGAAAAGCTTTGCCTATATATTACGTCGGCGTAAGCTCCATAGGACAGCTGGTCGGATGTTTCTGAAAATGCGTCTTATTGGGTCATCGTTGACCTTCTGAAATAGTCCAGACACACGGACATGCTAAAAGGCGACGTTATTGCTCACCTAATTTTTTCTTCCCCATGAGGGCAGTGATCAGATGTAGACAGTGATAAACAAGGTGAATGGCCGAGCTAGTACCTATGGGATGTGCATCGCGCCTTCGACATACTCCTTCGAGATCGCGTTATCCCATCCCTACGCACTCGACAGCATGCAATCTGCTGGAGAAAGCGGACACTTTCACAAGCCTGGGTAATACCACTGATGAGATGCTAGTGAGAACACTAAAGGCACGAGTTGACTTGCCAACCTGCGTCATCTGTAACGCCAAAATTCCACCCGGTTTTTGACTCAACGAATGGAGTGCAACAATTGTTGACGTTCCGTTACACTGTATAATCAGCGAACATGACTCATTCTCAGCAAAGGTATAAGCAGACATAACTTAGTTGGCCATCGCTTTTGCTAACAGTTGGTCACTATCAAGTAGAATGGCCGGGTGAGCAATAAGGCCGTTCCGCGATGCGTATTCTGGAATGCCCGAGAGACGCAGTTGGCCAAACAATCAGGCTGCAGATTTCATGGTGTTTGGTCACGCACTGCGAACGGTTACCGTGCATTTGCCGCATCGGACGCTGTATACTGAGACCAAAAACGGTCGGGTAGAACCGCATGGTAGTCAAGAAAATTGTTGCCATAGAATAGGAAGATCTTGACTGCTGTGTTCAGTAATATGGGGAGATGTCGGTTGTCTGGTTGGGGTCATCGCGATCACTTAACTGGGTGGTTGAGAACGTCTTCCGAGATAGCACGGTGCCACAATTAATGACCCATTTGTACCCGTATCTTTTCTATTTATTCCGCCTAGATTTCTTTTACCAACCTTAACCTCCTTAACGATCTTCATTTTTTTCATAATATTCCACGCAGCTGTTAAAATGATTGGCGGCCCGACTTACAGTATTTTCTGGATGAACTCAAGGTGGTTGTGAATGGATGAATGCATGAATAAGTACCTACCAACCAGAGACGACTAGACAGGCGCAAGAGTCTACTCTTTTAAGTGTGAAGTCAATCTTCCACGCAACGTAACAATAATGTAATTAGATCGTGGGAATTGTTAGTAGGCAATTTTTCTGAGCAACAAGGTTATTTTTAAAGAGCCACGTCTCGTTGAGATTAATGGTTAAGCACAAGAATTGTAAGTTGCCTCCCAAGCAGCAAACCGATAGTAACACAACCTGATTACCAAACTAACGATCGACTGTTTGAACACAGTTTTTGAATGTACTAATGATTAAACATACAAGTGAGGCTATCTAGCCCTAATATTTAAGCATATATGGCACGTGAGAGGAAGCACATAGGGTGATCAGAAATTAAACCGCTGTCGAGAATAATTCTGAGTGAGCAGCTACTAACTTAGCATAAGAGTTTGCGCAACCTTTAATACACTGTATATATAAATAGGTTTTCATCGCGACCAAAATTTTGAAGGAAAGGTTCTTGGTGCACACCAAAGGGGTTAACTTGAAATAAACACCCAAGTTTTTGTGAAGAGCTATTTTATCCACATTCCTCATAACCAGGTAGAGCTATACAGCATTTCCCGGAATTTCCCAAACATCAAATAATCCTGAAATCAACAGTTGCATGTAACTTGTTTCAATGTGCCCGGTGGTAACCCAAAACAGGACTCCTCTCCTTTCCTCGTCTACTCAGCTATAGTTTCAAAAATTCCAAATCAATGTTTCACCCCATGAGAGACAGCTCTCAACACCCAGAGATGGTCATTCTTAATTCCTCAGTCCCTCCGAACAGATTTCATTGGCAATCGATAAGTGTAGCAGCTCCTACTTGCTTGTTTGAGAACACGATTCAGAAAAGACATCACCGTGTCAACCTGTGTTGCAAACAGACACAATAAAACTGCTTTCCGCTGTGACGTGAATTACGGAGACATGCCCAACTAATTTCACATGCCAATTTACCGTACTGTGTGGGCACGCACACCAAAACATTCACTCTTCAGCTTGACAGGTAAATTGCTTATCTATCACAACAGCCTGGTGCGAACATCGTATTGAACGCTGAAGAGTCGAAGCAACCAGATTAGTCGAGTCGGAACTTTGGTTAAGCTGAATGTCGGTGGCCGTCCGTTCCATGTGTTGTACTACCCGAATGTGTGTCAGATATGTTCCTTCGATCGACTGCTATGGTTGCCCAGCTGAACCGATCGATGCGAGCAATCCCGCGCATGTTTAATTTGTCAATTCAGTGGACCCGAAATTGGATAGAACAGACAGGCCGGCAATTGGTTAGAGCACGTCCAAGCGGTAGCGAAAATGGCTCAGGTGAGTGGTCGTGCCTAACAGTAATGTAGTTATTCTGGCCAATATTCGGCCGGTGATCGGCTAGATGCTTCATTTCACACAGGCTAGCAGTCGAAGCACACTTTTATACACAGGGAAAACTTCCTAAACAATGGTAGCGAACAACCTGTTTTTAGAAAGAAACTGCCTGACAATTAAAATTCTTTTTTTACGCTCTTTCAAAGATAATATGGAGGCCATTGCTGACACTCGGATACGGTACCCTTCTGCCTTGTATACTTAAAAACTTTGAGTGAGTATATATAGCTAACGCATATGTCACCTCCCTGTCGTTTTCGACACGTACTGAAGTTTGGTTCTAGGTTCGTGTCCGAGCATCATGAAACTTTTTGATGTTCCTTACATTAAAAGGGAGATTCATATAGCCTTACACATTTGCACATATTTGACGGATGAGGCAGTACTGAGCTAAATCCATCAAAATCAATGTAATCGATTTCATACTTAATGATTGTTTTGTTATCATAGAAAAGAAAATAAATACTCCTAAGACAATGTGATGGGTGACCAATTGGTTAATGATATACTGGTTGTTTGATTTATTCATCTTACCGACACGACAATTTAAAAAAATCGGAATGTCAGCCTTTATCTTTTCAGCCACCACCGAATCCTTTTGGGTATGATTGTTTGTTCAATAACAGCTGAATGGTTGAACACGGTTCATCTCCCCTACACTGGGGAGCTAGTCTATACAATTTCTAGCGTAATACAGTTCTGTTATAACTTTGGCCTATAGCAATCATCAAATGCTGCTGTCTGAATAACCGGTTAAAAAATGCATTTTTCTTAGTGGCCATTTGTTCTGAATATCTTGTTACTACTGTTTTCCAACTTTTATTGAGTGACAACTTTTAGTAATATTTTCGATCAATTTTTCCATGTTTCTATCTCTTATTTTCCCATCAAACTGAACCCCTGCACACCAAAGCAAAAACTAAAGTGGACCAAATTCAATCTATCATAGCATAGGTGAACCATTTGTGTGAAACCGGTATTTCAGATTTTTATTTATTCATGTTTCATCTGTGAAAGAAACAACTTTCGGGAAATGCAGGTTGCTGGCCAGTACCGTGAATCCTTATTCAGCTGATGCTCAGACAAAATGCGTTTACTGATGGGATATGTTGCTTGGGTTGCTCAAGTCACCCTTTATGATGCTACCGTGTTGACCAGTGCACCATTAATCTCACTGTAGGATGGGTGAGATAATCGAACGGAAGTGGTCAACCCTATATTACAAACCAGTAAGGCTCAGCTCGTTACGCCATCTTGAGAGCAGACAGTGATTGCTCAAGTGAATCTAGTCAGTTACATCTCCGTATGAACTCAGACAACCAAATCCCACCTAAATAAGAGGAGGTAACAGCTCCGCTTAGACAAACATGGTGATCGATAACGGTTTCTCATGCGAGAAAGAAAAGAAAAAAATACGCTGTATGAGAAACATATTCAAGTTATGCTTGCAAAAGATGTCCAAAGTGTTGTCTTGAAGTTTGACAGCATGAAAGCACTCCCTCTGGACGGAGTGACGGACCCTGTTTTGTTGTAGAGAGAAAAATCGAGTGATTCTCCTGTTCAAATGATTGTGAACCCCGAGTATAAGGTAGCTTTGGGGAAAAAGTTCGAAATGACTGAGGCCGGAAGATTGGCTGTGAAACCTTTGCTTGATCTCCTCCGTTGACAGTATTATTGAAAACAGCTTTGAGATCTTTGTGTGCTGTTCGGGCGTCGTGTGCCGGTGTACCACCCTGCCGCAACTTTAACTAATTCAGACAGTCATCGTTTGGTAATACTATCTACGTGTGTGTGTGTTAACATCAGGATGCTCCACAGATCGAGAGAGCTTCCGTTTAGCCATTCCATCTGAGTAGAATAGGGTCTTATGTCATATTTTGTTTCCATCGCATTAATTTGGATGAACACAGACCCCCTCTGATTGCTAGTTTGTACTGGCCAAGTTCGTAAGAGTTCTAAATGGTATTCGTAATGCTTGTTGATGGTGAATCTTGAACCGACACTCAACAACCAGTTTCATCCATGTTTGTACTCATCAAGTCAGTTTTCACTGGCTACGGCTGTAAGATTCCAAAATTTTCCTGCCTAAAAACAGCGCTAAGAAGATACGGCTGTCAGAAAGTTGAGGTCTGTTTCGTGAATTCGAAAACAACCTGTGAGCTTGTCACTACAGTAGAATGACAGCAATTACAAGCCTCAGTATTTAGTTTCCTTCTGCCCTATCTTTCGAGTTCTCAGATTGCTGTACAAGTGGTCTTCCGTATGCATTCGTAAGGATGCAACGAAATTCACCTGGATAGAAGTCATTTAATGTCAGTGCTACAACTGATTACAACACTCCAGAGGTAGGCAACCCGGGGTGGTTGAAACGAAGAGTATTACAGCCTGCTTCTAAGGTTGTTATTCTCAATCTGTTTTTTAAAACACTGTAGATTTATCGGTTTGGATTGATCACAGTTCCTCTTGCGATTTCTGTACATTAGCCACCCTAATGAACTTGTTAAAGGAAACTTTATTTTTGTACCGTTGACCACTTGTACTAAACAATATAACCGAAAACGATTGTTATAAGAAAGGAAAAAGACAGCAAGCGAAACAGATTTGTGGATAAGCAAAGCTATTCCTTACCTGGTAAACGAAGTCGGATCATTTGTAGCTCACCTACACCTATTGACAAAAGCATACCAGACACAATCAGGAATTGTTAGCTGGCCCACACGTGTGGCAAAAACGGATTCTAGCACTTAACTCGTTGTACTTTTAAATATACACTGAACGAAACTCGAATTCTATAGGTTGAGCTAGGCGATTTGCTGAAGTTGTTTACTTATTTCTATTATGCGACCTCCACTGAATATTTCTCGACTGGTCATTCACTAGTTCACCCGACTTATTGCAGCGTCATAGAGCTCGACATGCTGGCCGTCAAACATGATCATTTTGCAATCGAAGAGAATGCGGAAGACAAAATGATAAGCCTCGAGTTTGCTACAGAAATTTGAGTGGAAGAGTTCCTAGGATGGTCACTTCAACGAGCTAATGAAGATTCCCACGTTACACGGTGATAGTAAGGAAGTTCTCACATGTTATGCTATCTGGTTAATCCGATGGACTGAGAGGATTTTTAAAGCCTAGGATGACAGTAGTCTGTTATAGAGGCACTTATTTCACGAACGTTTGCTTTAAATATCGTCCGTTTAGAATGGCCGGTTATTTTGGAGTGGAAGTGTTGTGGTAGATGGATCTCATTCTGCTCTGTAGTTCAGTCAGTCTGAACCGAAGGCACGACCTTTTTCTCGAAACCTATACAAACCGATTGCTTGATCGTATGAGACATTCGGAATATGGTCCCCGTTCAGAAAGAGGTGTAACCAACCGGGTAAACTCGTGTGAAACTTGTTGCTTCTAAGTACGGAAGATTCAGCGAAAATCGCCATAGAAATTGCCACCAAGTGACAAGTACGCATATGTGAGACAACAGCAACTTGATGGAAAGCGCCTTTCCGTTCTTATTCTGGACCCGAGCGTGTTGTCTGATGACAACTTCCAGTATGTGTCACGCAAGACATGTGATAAGCATGTCTGTTTTGCGGGATCTGTGCAATAGAAACGACCCTTTCCATTTTGATTAACGAAAGATTGCACTGTACATTGTTACATAGCTAATAATGTCAACACGTGAAAAAGTGGTTTAGAAAAAGCGCTTGCACTCACAACCTTTCAGTGACCTAATAAATACCGTCTATAATTATTTTCAACCAAGCATGTAGTCTACTAGCGTTCCACCGTTAGTCTTGAAACGCCCAATATGGATGCAAGAAAATACCTGGTCAAGTTTAGAAATGTTAGAAGTTACATCTCAAGATAACATGTAACTAAGAAACTAAAAGTGCGGCAATTTGAATATGCTTTTGGAGGGTTTTCTTACTGTTATCTTCTAAGATGAGTGGAGTTTCGAAAGTGCATCGAACCACCACAATTTGCTAGGTAAGAGATCTAAACTGATGAACTATTTTTGACGCACACTATCAATCATACAACGATGCCTCCTTCTCCTGAAAATAACCAGTAGACAATGATTATACTTTCTCTGTAGACGCACGAATGCTTATCAGTTGTAACACCTGTGGATTTCTCATGTTTGGACGTGCGCTGTCTGGGTCTGAGAGGACGTCAAGTAACTCATGTGTGTTAGGTGCACATGTAGAGCACTCAACAGTCGCCCATTCTTTATGAGATACGGGAAGTATTCAGGTAGCGGATCAGGTTTGTTATGGTTTATCATGCATATCGCGATGACAGCAAGGTGTTATTTTCAAAGGCAGCATATTTTCCTATCAATTAAATGATTTCATTTTACGTTTCAATAGAATGTTTAAATGAAGTGTGCAAAGTGCAGATGACGTATTGTTTCAACTAATGCATTTTAACCAGATACAATCTGTCTACTAATTATATACGTAACATCCATTCAACTTAGGACTACTGTGTGTTGTGTTCTCCTGATTGACAATGGAGCCTTCCATCTTGGCCACTGTCCACTTGAGATAAAGACTTGGCTAACATCATCAACACACAACGAAAACGTCTCTTTTTCAACCGTTTGAAGGCAGGAGACTGCCAGGAGACCGTAACATACTCTAACGACTTGTTAATGTTCCTTAGATGTTATTCGTAGGGATTAGAAATACTTCAAAACAACCAGCACGTGCTTGTGCTTTTTATGTTTTCGCTGGTCACGTTGCAAACAATGCCGTACCTTTTGTTGAACAAAATTTATTCGCTGGTAACAAACAACGCTTAGTAAACAAACAATTAAATTGTTAAGATAATGTACCGAATCAAAACCGTATTTCGAATGGTCTCAGTATAAGGCAATGTTGTGAAGAACGCCCTAGACCGTACTCTAACCACGTTAGCCAAACCTTGTAATCCCCGCATCATTTTCGTTCTCTCTTTCCTCTTTCCATCAATAAACGCATTTTTACTGTGTCCGGTTGGGGCTCACTTTTGTCCAACAGGCTGAGCAGGTATAATAAACTACAGGTTTACTACCTCTGGTAACTTCATGGAGCCAATCAACATATGAGAGATTAACGCTTTTGTTGAAGTCGACAATTATTTTTCTACAAATGTTGATTGTATCAGGTGTAATATAAACGTGGGCGGTTAAACCATACTACGAGGGAGTAATAAAAATGAAGTAACCACTCGAAGATACATGGGGGAAAATTCAGAAAAACACCTGATTAGGAAGTGACATTTCACGCTTGTGGATTAATAGTACAAACCATTTCACGCTGTTCAATATTCATTTTCTACCCATCTTTGTTGACACAGGTGTGCTCCTACTCACAATTAAATAAATCAAATAGTGACCAGTACCATTAAAGTATGGAAATACAGTTAGTTTTGGCTGATTTGCCGATTGGCAAACTCGTGATCTGGCGTGTTTTAACGCTTTGTCAGTCATGAAAAATGCCACAGCGAATCGCTACGGACAATTCGCCAGTCTTTTTGATATGTCCGTTTGGCGTTCCCTGTAAGTGATGGGCTAACCAGAAGTCACTACATTTCGTCTGTCTGTTCGGACAGAGTGGAGTTCATTGTCTGGTTCGTTCAAAAACAGAGTTGTTGAGAAAGTCACCAGTGCAGACACGTCTATGACATTTCGCGTCGTAGAATACGTCCCTACAGACGACCCCTAGCAAATCAGCCGGTAAATTTTGCCCAAATATGATTCGATCGTTCTAGGATTGTATCACCTAATACCTTGTTGAAAAGTGTTCGTCCGGGCCTTACAACTTCCCAGGCACTGAGTGACACATTTTTCTCACACACAGACAAATGTGTTAACTCAGTGGAGGTAAATTACCCTAAACACAGAAGAGTGGATGATGTCTTTTGTTTGTTGGTTTTCTTTAATATTTCTTCCATTTGCACTGATTGCGCGATGAACTGTCGAGAGCGAATGTTCGCCATGTTGTTGTGTGCCCTAACTAAATAAGAATTTCACAATAATCAGAAGCCACTGCGGTCTAACTCTCCACCCGGTGTTCACTCGATATTATTAGCAAACCCATATTTCAACCGATCTGTCGTAAAAAGTGAGGAAATAGATAAATACTACTTCTAACGAATAGCTTGGGGGATTCAGTAGTTTAAAAGAGATCCATCTGAGAAAGCTGCATGATGCGGTTGGATTCGTAGCACGGACGGGAATAGTAGATCGAACTGTAATGCTCATTACTGAAGTTGATAGATTCCAGCGTGAACTGCTTGCGAATTTTTTATAGAACAACAGACTTCCTGGATCACTTGGTGGGTTCCATATGAGGCAGTGGGACAGGTAGGTAGCACAGTGCAATTGTGAAATAGTCAGGCTCTCGGCGTGACTTCGTTGCTAATTTGATTGAGCGCCTGTCGAGTTTTCACATACTGCTTCTGTCTCTGGTTCGGCTCGTACTGAAGCTCAGACATTTCAAAATTGGATCTTTTACATAGAAATGATTTGCTGGTATCAATTCTCCACACCACCAGTGAGGATTGTAATGAGACAGTAAATCGGAGCGAGTAAGGAATAAACCAGAAGACACTGTACATCCGAATGCCAGAGACTATCATTATCTCGAGCTCTTTTTGTAACTTTCTCATAATTTGGCAGTGAAATCAGGCAAAAATCGGAATATCCACAGAATTTCTTAGCTTACTTGATAAACTTATGTTTTTCCACCGTACTAGTGGTTAACAAGCTATAAAAAATTTCAGAAATGTTTGCCCAGAAACCCAGGTAAGCAGAACTTCTCAGTATGCGTAGTTCTTATGGATTGTGCTGATTCACTGTTATGTCGATGATTCGTAGGAAGTTTAAAATCTTGTTGCGGGTTTTCACTAAACATGAAAATTATTCATCCATTGATGCCTGCTTCCGCTTTTAAATTCAAAAGTTTTCCAACTCTTTCGCTAATTTCAGCTGTTTTGCTTAAAACTAGCTAGCAACTGTGCACACCCGAAAAGCCAGTATTACCCTCTCCAGACCGTTTATGTTAGCAAAATGCTTTCCTGGAGAATCACTTTTGATGTTAGACCTGCATATCTCATGGGATTTGAACGTGGGTTTCCAGGTGATCTGGTAATTATTTGAAAGGTAATCTCTTTAGGGAACTCGATTTCCGTGGAGATTGTATGGTGGGAAAAGGTTCACTTTAAAAAGACTACTCCGGATGCAGTCAACCCAACAGTGTTTTGCGGTAAAGTCTGAAATATGCCTCTAATTTAAGTGCTTCAAAACCATCTTTTCAACTAAATGCAAGGATCACTGAATGATGCAACAGAAATACTACCAAAATATGAGTTCTAGAGTTTTTGAGTTGCGATTAAGCCATTAATCTTGCCATCCCGTTACCATATCATCCAATTTTATTTGGTCCACATAACATTAAACCGGATTGTCTATTTATGCATTTCCGTGCCCAGGCGATAAATTCTATCTGTTTTCCTCTCCTTGCCCACGCAAACTTCAGGTACCTTAACTGATGACGTCCAATATGGTACATAACATCGATGTACCATAATATTTTTATATTGAGATGATCTCAAATGAGGGTGAAAACAGCTAAAACGCAGTTGTGAGTTTTGAAACTCGTCCGTAGCAGTCGGATAGACATAAAATATTAGCTTTGCCTCTCAGACATTGTGCATTATCGCTCGGTTCTTCCTCCGTTGCCCGCATTTTATCATAATGACCGCACTGACTTACATCACTAGAAACATACATTTTTGACTCACGCGTCAAATAAGGAAGTCAAGATATAGGCATAGCAGCAGTAGATCAACGACTGTTAGAGTAATCACAGAGTCAGAACATATCCATTTTTATTTCAATAAAAGCACAACACGAACAGCACAAAAATCTGGCGATTTAGGCGCGCTTTAAACCATTGTCTCACAAACTGTTTATTTAGTTTAGTTAGACATCTAATCGTCCTCCGGTGCCGTTCATTTAGCTGCCAAACGAGTATTTGTTAAATGAACTGTGAACAACACAGGTAAACAGGTAATCTGCGATTGCAAAGAGGTAATTACCATATTGTACCCCATCGGCTATTTAGTCACTGCAAGTTTTCAGTAAGAAGGCTACCGGAATTTCCTCCCAGATCGTTGATGCATATTCACCTCGAAACAGATGTTTCGATCAAACTCTTCTCCTAGGTATAACTGTTAAGTGAATTACTAACACAGCAATGACTTTCTTTCTGTTTCGAATTATACGGATATCTTCTGAACTAAAATAAGCTCGTCATGTTGCAACACTTTCGTTATATCTCTCTGTAAAATAGTGTTCAAAACATGGAACATGCATGTTCTATCGTGTTCACCTTCAATTTTCTGCGTAGAACTTCCTAACGTGCTATTTGGTCCACGAACGTCTAACAGAGCGAGAAACGCAAAAATACAACTCACCATTTCTGAACATGATAAATTTAAGTTTTAATGGGTGGGATTCAAATGAACAAACTGTTGATTACCAACCACTGTCTTCTGGGGAGGTTGGAATATCATCCACTTAGAGCATGTAAAACAATGACCTTGAAATATGTGAACGCAGTATGGGTGTTGATTTGATTATAAAGAGCTCAACCAGAGGTACGTAGAATGAACTGCCTGGTTCGACACAATCTTTCTACATGAAAATGAGACTTCAAAGTCTGAACCCGGTGTTACGTGCGCGTAACACAAACTGGTCGCAATTTAGTCAATGAGATGAATTCTGAGGCATTGATTTTGGAACAAACAAGATGGACAAAACCAGACTTCATTTAAAATGAACATAGAGCCAAAGACAGAAACATTTTCATGGTTATTACAAGTTTCTAACACTCAAATAACATTTGTTCCAACGACTGTGTTGCAGTGATGAAAGAAAACTAAATGTTCTGGTCATTTTCGGTTCACGTTTATCGCTCAGTCTGCCTTTCCGCTTACTTCCCGCATGAATTTCGTTCTGCTGATCAGTATGGTGCTCGAAAATAGTTTGTTCATACGTGAGCAAAATATACTTGAGAGATTCTCTCGCTACGGTGAGATTTGTTACAAAGTATCTTAAAAGGTTATATCACATTCGGCTGTATCTCAGTGAGATTCAGAACGATTAAATAACTCGAGTTACAGTTTGTGTCATAAGGAGTTTGCTGCCACGTGACAAACAAAAACAACGTTGAGCTAAATAACAGCAAGCTGCTTGAAACCTCAACGGCGTAAGTAGTTACAACAAACTGGTCTCTTCTCGTTCGTACAAATAGTCTTTCATTCACAACATCGTCCTTGTGGATGACAATTTCATACCCAAAAATAAGTACATATTCCTACATGACCAGAATGTATGAAATGTGAGTCAGGTTGTCACCGTCTTGTTCGCATCCCCTTGTTTTTTTATAAAGATTATTGAGAAGATCAACTGTTCAGAGTAGGTGACAATTAGTTCAGTGCCCCCATTCCGCACTAGATTTCCCCGTAAACCTCTCTACTGCAGTTAATTCATAACTGTTCAGCTATATCCTGAAATTTAATAAAAAGTCAAAACTTGACGAGGAGACCCGTTTTCTGTCATCTTTAGATCGAAAGTAACGCAGTTAGTTGGCGATTTCCGTATGTACCGTGTCATATTTGAATTACGGGCGAGAGGCCAGAAATGAGCTTTCTCACCAAGTTTTGACTTCTAACACATGACTCAACTTATATGTTTATGTGGTGTTCCTGTCAAAATGGAACATCACTTGAGCAAACTGACACATCAAAAAAACTTCTTGAAAGCTAGGGTATAAAAATGTTCGTCTATACTGTCAAACTCAGTAGTCGCAACTATAAGGAATTGAATTCATAAATCTCACCCAATCGGCTCAAACGTCGAGCCTAACCCGTATTATATTTTTCACATTTATCATTCCACATTCTTCACACAAACAACCACAAATACTACCTCAGTGGGCTGCATCCTCCGATAATGGCCAACCTATACGCAAGCTCTTTCTTCTTTTTCATTAGTTTTTTCCGTTAATTTAGTCTTAAATTTTGTAAGCTGGTTTGCAAACCCTGTTGGCACACAGAAAGAAGTGTAGAAACAAGGATAATTCGCCCTCAGTATGCACACGTTGGCTATGCGAAATGTCATTTGAATTTCCATCACACGCGCTTCCCGAATCCGTACTAAATGCAAGAGCTAAAAACTTTAGCTAGTTAGCTTACGAGGTGCGTCAATTTCGTTGAAAACTACTTTAGAAAACGACAGAATTTAAGCGCTCCATAGTTAAGGTTTCACGCATCCATGCGGGTGACATTTTCGGAAAAGATGAACTAAGTATAAACTTTGAGGAGCTCAGAAGAAAATGAACACCCAACTCACAAAATTATTGCCGGAAAAAGATAATCAGTTCGAATACCTTGCTAGCAACTCAATGGCTACATGATCAGATTTGACCGTTTTATCACCCGCCAGTAGTTGATTGTAACGTAAATAAATGACGAAAAATTCCTAAAACTTATACAGTGACAGCACTATTTATTACTTATTTTAAGGTGTGCAACCGAAAAATTGCAATGCCCCTAAAGTAGAGGCGGTAGATCAGCTGGTAGAAAACTCAAGCGTTTTTCCGCAAAATGTAGGTTGTTCAGAGAAGTACTAAGGATCATATGTTGGTAGATGAGTGCTTGCGTTTGCATAATTTATCTCCCAAAACTGGATGCACACAAAGGATACAGTTGCGGTACAAAGCAACAAGGTTACTTTGTTCACAACTGCATGCTCTAGCGGTATTAACATTTGTGGTGACCGAGTGTTTGGTGTTCTATATTTGTGTCGTTCAGTCGATAAATCGGAATCTAATTAATTACCATTCACGTCTTTTGGTTCTCACGGACTGTTAACACGCACGAACGTTATCAACAGGACTGGTGCTTTCCTACTACTGATACAAACTGAATGCGCGTCCATGTTCAGGTAGGCTGAAATATCACAGTTTTAACGAATGGATTGTACGTTCTGTCACTATTTTATGGTCGTCCTTTAGTCGCAATCACCAATTACAGACCGAGGTATTCGTTTCTCGTGTATTTTATCAGTAGTTTTAGTTTTTGCCTGTCCAATGAACGAGAGTTTTGCCTCCGTCCTTGTCTTTAGCTTCTATTTCAACGATCACAACTGTGGTCGGACAGAATTTTAGTGTAACAGGAGATTGACACTTGCATCCGTGAACTATGCGAAGCTGTTATTCCGAGTAAACTTGCAGGATAAACAACGTCTGAGAAGAATAATTGTGAATAATTTACAAAAACTTTTTACAAACTTTGATCTATAATGGGATTGTTGTGAGTAAATAATCAGCTCAAATGTATGTTTTGATAGAAATGCGTGCGTCATTTCAATTTTTTTATCCCCTAAGTAAATCTGATGTTTAAAATCATAAACTTGAATTCGTGCATTTGAGGGGTCAAACATAACGCTATCAAGTTTCACGTGTTTTAATACACATGATTAATCCAATACTTCTGTTCTCAGCCTTCATATTGGCAAACAAAAAGAACGGAACCTTTTGAATCACTAAAAAAATTGAAGTCACGCTAAGCAACGTTAGCTTGCTTCACAAGTGCTCTTCTTTGCTTAAGGCTTAGTTCGATACAAGCTTATTCTGACTGACATAACGATCAATCTAACACCCAAAATTCCAGCAGGTTCGTAAGCAAAGCTCTTTTAAGTAACCTCTGAGAATGAGCTGCAAGATTGGGTTGCGTTGCCTGGTCATACTTAGACAACCAACTTAAGTGTTCCTAAAAATACTGAGCAGAAATATTTTTCTATCATTCGCGGGTTACTGGCAAACTGATAAACCTGTTTTCTTTCATGTCCACATACGGAAACGGTCCATTCTTGTGAAATCTCCCCAGCTGTTAAACACAATATTGCAACAGGCAAGTTAAGGTTTACCACCACCCAACCCCACCCCCAATTTTACTCAGAAGTAGCCTCACTAATCACATGCCTCGCCATTTTTTAATTTAGCACGTGTATTAATCGGGTTGTAAGTTTATGCCAAAACGTTAGTTGAACGAATTTTTCCAGTGCATAAAATCAAATGCACTCGAACAAAAAGTTTTAAATTGAACATCATTCGCTCTACGTTGAAGATCCTGCGTTCAAGTAGAATTTTCAGCTGGGTTAGGATTTGGTTCTTGTTAGATCTTCTCAGCAAACTTTAATCAGCGTTCTGGTAGGTCGACTGTGTTAGCTGAAACAGTATTGTGTTCATCACGTGTTCCGCGGACCTGCCACACCTAACCGCTCATCCACACTAACAGCGAATCGACTTCAAAACAGGCAAAACATTCCTACCGTTAGTGACGAAGTGTAACAATTGGAATATTGGTTAGAAAGTTTTTGTTTACCTTACGGTTTAACAGCTGAGTTGCTTCCGCACCACATAAAAAAACGCAAGAAATCACCTTCTGGATAGTGAGAACTGAACGGCTACTAAGGTGGTTCACGAACAACAACCTTTGAAGGAGAGTGTTGTACACGAATTCGCACGCAATAAGAAAAACTTGTGCTGCATTTAGGAGGAAATTCACATCTGATGAGTAATACTGAGTGTTTACGTAATGTAAGTAAACGAATAGGACCACTGTAGAAGAGGCTCACCGTACTGATCACCTCGATCGAAACTTAGCGATTACGGTACATTTGTTTGATAACCCCCAGTTTAATAAGCGCCAAATCAATATCCTAAGAAAAAAAGAATATTTACAATTCGACAGACCGTTTTAACAGGTGCACGTATCTATAGCTTCAACTTGGGCCGAATATGAGTGGTCAGTGCAACTGTCAACTGCATGCCCATTTATAATAGGTTAAACTAAACACCGTTGAACAACTGTTAATCTAATGCACACTTTTTTGTAACTTTCAATAGTAAGAAACTTTATTTAAACAGATTATTTAATAGAATATGTTCTACCCGCCGATTTTCATTTGTCCACACTTTCCGTGAAGACTATAGGCGTGTTTATTTTGTCGTTTACACGTTAAGGACGTGAGCACTCCAGTTGGAGACATTATCGTTCTGTTCCTTTAAGACTCGTAAGATCGAAGTTTCATGTGTTTACAAACATCCATTCCACATGCAGTCGCAATGTGAGACTCCACTGCGATAAAACCTTTGCAGAATCAGAGCCCCACTCTCTCTTTCAGTACACTTGCGACTGTGCTCAGTGGCGATGCTGACAAATAGCAAATGAACGTCGCAAACCATTGAAATAGGAAGCACCACAAGCTATCACATGTGGCAGAAGGTTGCTTCGTAATGATCATAGAGTCGTAGGTTGTCTGGTAGAAGGCTTAAGGAACCACGACAGTTACAAATGTCCATTTATAAGTGAAATACCCGAATACCCATTGGCACGGTAGAAGAATACCCTCCAGGGACAACGGAATTCTTTGGAAGCCTGAATGACCCATATAACTTCCGTATATGCTTAAGCATGGAATTCTCTTAGGACATTCAGGACGTGAAACTCTTCTGATAGAAGGGTATGAGTAAACGGGAATAGATTTGACGGTGAAGCCGTATACTTAACCTGGCGTCATGTAAATTATAATCCATGAAAGGCATCTATCAGGATTCACGTTGTCATCCTGATAATGGACTATATATAGAGGACGTCCAGACACCTGAGGAGCACTTCATACACACACCAGCCACAAAGTGTTGCCGCGATCCCGTAATAGGATATCGCATCCATCCGTATGTTAGATTGACCAGACTGAACAATAATAGGCCATCTCACCGATCAGGCAATTGCTCTCTCTCTCTCTCTGCCCACAATTTCGTTCTGGAAACCTTTTGGCGTTACGTATAAAACAAATGCCTACATCAGCAGTCTTTAATTAGGATTAATTCACTATAACTAATAAAGGGAGGAAGAATATATGCGGTTTGAGTTTCCACCTTTCGAGCACGCAACAGTAGTTGGTTTCGTTTGCCTGACGCAATTTCACTAGTGACAACGACTTTCACTTTAGACATACGGGATAACATGACACATGAGGTAAGTGTGGCTTGCCATCAGAATTTGCTTCTGCTTAATGAGGCTGGACTTGGTTTGACATTGTTCCTTTGACTATCATTTTGCAACATTGTTGCAACAGTCTGTCAGAAGCCAGAAAATCGCAATAGGCAGTATATGTGTAAATAGAGAGAGCCGCCTGGGAGACTTCAATCTTTTGCGTTCCAAAAGCTAGCTTATGTCGAAAATTCTAAGTTGACAACACCCCTTTCGGAAACTTTGTTTCCTTCATTAATCTGAATATCACAGGAGAACACGTTTAGTGAAAGTAATTGAACGGTTACGTTTGGCTTCCTGGAACTGCTTAGGAAAACTAAGGCAAGAGCACCAAGTTTCACTTCCTTGTGGACACATGACGGCGGCTTTTTGCGACCCATTAGAAAGGCTCCAATAAACCGGGACAGTTTTGCCCGGTTGCACTTTCAGGTCACAGGACATGATGAAATTACTTCGATGGTGTATGGTTTGATCCAAATCATAGCGGCCGATAACGTTTAACTTCCGTTGGCCGACACAAGGTTTCCCTCAGGCTGCTAGACGCAGCCACTTTGGTTGTTACTACCTAACTTGTTAGTCCATTCACTGTAGAAAATATGACAGATGCTAGAATTGCTTTATCGGACACGACTAAATTTAGTTTCACCTGTAAAAAATCCGTATTAACGAATGTGTGGCCGAGGTGCGCTAATTGTAATCCGATAGACAACCAGTTTATTTAATTTTTAAGATGAAAAAAGCTCACATCCTTGAATAACCTTCTAAGTCTTTTTAAATGAAAATATCCCCGAAATACACACTATCAGAAAGCACTTTCCAGATTCAAAGTTTTATTAAGTACAAAATTAATTCCAAAAATGTTCCTTCCCTAACGTAACATCTTTCCTAAAATAAACAGTAATTTATCTCTTTTGTGATTTCGTTTGGCTGCATGAATTTAAAAATAATTTCGAAACTATTTCGTATTCTTGTTCGTCAAACTGTAATTTCATAATGTCGCTTTTCGCAATATATACCTCGGGGGATCTTTTGTCTACCATCTGGAAGATACTGGGAAACGGGCTGGCGCTTTAATTACGGTAAATTTGCTACATATCGTTATGTTATTTTTAAATATAATTGTCCTTACAAAAATTGGTGGTTACTTCTGGATGAAGATGACAACATTCCTTACCTAATGTTTGGATGCAAAATGTAAAACGCTGCTCACAGGTCTGCCTTTCAGGCAGATGTGATCCACGAAAGAGCATGTATATTCAGCCAGTTCCATTGACAAATATGCAGTTTGCACTTTGGTTTATTTACAACTGTTCAATATATTTAAAAGAAAATGGCCAGTTGTTTATTTCACAGTGTGCATATATAATCGTTCAGAAAAATTTATGCAAAATGAGATTGAAAGTCAATCACCATTTATTATTTTGAGTAGAAACACTGAATGACAACATAGTTTGGTAACAACGGGTTTTGCGACAAGTACCCAAAAGTACACCGAACGTGTAATCACAAACCAAATGTCTAGCAAACTAGGCTAACGTAAACTACACCCAATTCAACACTTCAAAAACGCCACTAAATCGTACCACACAAATGCCAAACGATTTTTGTGTAACTAGCAAACCAACTCGAACCAAATCAAAGGGTTATTGTAGCATGACCTTTCAGATTAGTCTACGAGCTGTTGCAAATATTACGTTAAAATTCCGCATACTTCCAGACCTTTATACATGATTGTAGTTATTTCTATTTATGTTGACTTTGTGAATCCGCAATGGTACTGCTGTCTAGAATAGTGGAAGAATTCTAGTGTAAAATGTTTGGGTTTCAGCCGATTCGGCACCAGTATCACAGGTCACGTGCTACACGTAGGTACGGATGTGCGGTTAAAATGTCAAAGCTTAAACCAACAGTTTAATACTTGTAGGTAATTACAATCGCTCTATGAGACAGCATTTCCCTTTAACTACCATTATGTTTGCATTTCTGACATTTATTTCCAGTTCAGTCATTTCTGTATCTACACGGCTTGGAGTCAGACCACATGGAATCAAGGACAGCCCAGTAACGGCACGAACTCAACCATCCACAATTCGGTCCATGGCTACTTGAAACAAGAAAACAGTTCTTTTCCGTCCATCCACCCCATTTATAATCAAGCGAGCAGACACTCCTCACGGGCTATCAGTCTTTGGCTCAGTAGGCAACACCTTGTTGTATTCGGCTTGATTCCGTACACTGTTACCTTTGTGTTCAATATTATACTCATAATGTACTTACGTTCATCTCCACATCCTGTTAGTGTGTGCCGTAACCGTACTCCATCGCTGCCAGAGATTGATCAGATTGTCCAGCCTGTAAAACGTACAACTACTTGTGGAGTAAATGGGAAGAAAACACTGTTCGGACAAAGCTGTTGTCAAGGTCTACGTAAAAGTAATGGATCTCACCAGCGAAAATCAACTGGCGCAATCTCTTTGGTATCTCTCAATGAGAAAGTTCGAATGAAGACAGGCACAATTGAAAACAAAGACTACAGAGCAGCGGACAGGTTTGGACTACTTCCTCTGCCACATTCGAGAGCGGCGCAATCCACACTCGAGGAAAATATAAGCTGTGATAGTCAGCTTACTGGGAATAATCCATCAGAAAAGAACAACTCCCTGTCTATACCTCTAGGTGAACTTTGTTCTCCGAATAAAACTTTGTCATCGAAGGGCGACATCCACTCTGTTAGAGACAATGTGATAGCTGGAGAAGCTGCGCACGCTAAATGGAGGTGTAGTTTTGGTTCATCAAGAAATCACGAGGTCGACTGTGCTCCTCGTCTCATCCAGCAATCAGATGTGGTTGGAGGAAAAGCGCGGCTTCCATCATTTGTATTATCCCGGCGTAGACGTAGCTCATCGAGCTCCGGATGGTGGATTGGGCAAACTCGTACAACAGTTCTTTTGCTGGTGGTCACGTTCACGTTCATTGGACTAACGCTGCCATATATGGTTTACACGGAGATAAAGCAGGTTAGTGAATATGAGCGCCTGTTGCGTAGCTCTGGAACTATTAAACGCTCATGATTTCTTACTTCACGTTTGTTTTAATAATCAGATATCAACTCTTTTTAGCCACTCAGAGGGAGATTGCTGGTCGCAAACTAAAAGAAGTTAAGGTCTGGTCGGCTCTGACAGTATGGCTGCACTAAATATGTCTATAGTAAAAGTGCCTGTAACAGGATTAATTGTGGAAAGTCGTCAACTTTCCCACTCTGTTCTTCGGCGTTGTTGTCCACAGTTACAAGTACACTGCGGAAAACAACACCCTCCAAGTGAAACGTCTGTCAGAAACATTTGGTCCGTTATTTTCAAAGGAGAAGTTACTGGGATTCCCAAAGAAACGCAATTGAACTAGCATCATTAAAACTGTGGATCCCTGTGAAAATGTTAACCACTCTAGTCACGATTAGCTGAAACAGTGGGTTTGCCCATTTATTCATTCATTGCTGTATTGGCATTTTGCAGGATAGAAAGCCACTTATCTGGCATTTCCTTCGTCAACAAACTCAATCCTGATTAAGAAATCAGTTGACTGGCTGTTTTTGCTAACATTATTGAGACTGTGCTCGTAATATGAAACGCAACTGACATTTTCAGAAACAAAACGACGGACAAACTGTCGGATAAAAAGATAGAATTTTGATCAACATTCTTTCCCTAAACCAGTTATGTTCATTAAAGGGATGCTATTAGGTAACACAATAAGCGGCGAACAGATGACAGTGAAAACTTTCGAAATTGGACACTATCCATACTTGATCACAGAGTTCACATTCAGATAAGCCAGATAAGCCCATCTCGGAAGAAAGCACTAGACTCGGATTTCGTTCTTATTAGAGCTCATCAGTAGTGCATATCCTTGTCCGGATCGCAGTTTGCACTCTGGCTTCATTGCTTGTGAGACTAAAGTGTTAACCACAACGCCAGCAACATCACAATAGGCATGACCAACTAATCAAATCATAAAGTTCAACCACAAATTTGTATGAGTACTGTCACGTCATGTGACTTTGAGGGGATAATGAACAGAATCACGCTCTTCTACTCAGTCGATAACCTCGTGGTCATGATTTCTCAGTTAAGCTAAGGTTGCTCCCTTCATTGAATCCCCGAACCTTCACTACTGACTAAAAACTATATTATAATAAATGGCAAAATGTCGTATAGAATGGTGAAGTTGATTACCAGAACACTGTGTGAAAGCTGGTAACAAAAAATAAACCAAAGGGTGGTACGGGGTTTTGGCTAACATACACTGGATATCATCGATAACTGATTCCATCTCTTGCAGTTCCACAGGTGCTTCATCCAACTCCACTCAGAAAGACACGTTACACTCGAGTTTTATCATCAAAGGAATATCAGGATTGCATATCCGTGTATGAGAATGTCATGAATTGAAGAGTTTTAGAAATCACCCTCCTCGTATTCTGACACTTTAAAATTATCAAATAAAGTGGATTAAACACAAGGTGAATTCAGGTTTCAAGTGCAGGTTTCACCGGCGGGCGTTTCCGATTCATTTGTGGTGCGTCAGCAGGCCTGCACACTTGCTCAAAACGTGTGACCGGTTGATTGGTACCAGTTTTCGTGCGCGCGTGTAAAAGCAATGTGAACGGCGTTCACTGTTACATCGTCTTCCTGCTGTTGATCTGCTTGGAACGCAAGTGGACCAACTAATCATTACATCGTTAAACTGCAGCAGTGGTTAACCAGGCGATAAACCGTTGATTGGTAATGTGCCACTCAATCAGTTTTTAGTGACAAAGCCCTATAGCACTTGAGCTCTTGTTTGTCACGCTGAACACCAACCAGTGGCAGTGTATGTGAAACGATCGCAAGAAAGTCGGATGTGTGTGGTCCTTGCCAATTCAGAGTTTAAAAGTTTACTCTGTATAGGAATGAATGAAAACAAATAGACAGTCTGTTATACAAGTGTATTCACTAACAACACGAATCTTAGCAAACGGGTGCAGAAAACTAAGTCACTTTGGAAAGTGGCACACTGCGTTAGAATTGGTGATATTTAGTGAGATCTCTTCTGCCTTTTTTCAAACATGAAATAGACCATTCCTGCAGTTAGCTTACTAAAAACTTAAATAACCCACTAGCTACAATATACCATATTTTGAGGAATTTGCTGTTGGCCCTCTTTTACTTCAAACTTACACCAGTGTGATAAATTTTTGTGTCCCGTGGGCTCAGGGATTTTCTCACGATTTTGTTAATCTCTAGTTAGTCCGCAAATAAGAACCATTCGAATCGTTATATTTTGGGGGAGCTATCTATCCCCTTTTCATTTCACAGACCATGCCAACAGAGTGACTATTCAACCTGGTAATTTTCCTAACCCAAGATGACACTGTACTAGCAAGCATTCTAGACAACGTGGTGTTATACCCAGTGATTAGGCGTATGCATCTCAGACTCCTACAGGCTAGACATAGTACACTATATAGTTTCTTCACTCGCCATAAAAGTAAATGTATTTTCACGGCCCCTCACGACGAAAATTCGCTAATGTATGATAATATTTCCACAAAAATAAAACCATAGTAGAGCAGCAGAGGAGGTTCAGTGAAGCCATCAACATCAGTGATCGTGCGCCATCTGTTGGAGTGCTCCACCAGATCGGTCCCACACGGGCAATCACGATAATTTACTCAAAGGATAAGCTGCGTTTTTTGCAACATACTGAGGCAGTTCTGCAAAGACGAAGACGCCTACCTCCTATCATTCATAACAACTCGCTTGTCAATTTAGCCCTGCCATAATATGAACACTAATGGCTAAATACAAAACTTTACGGATGTGTGTTGTATCCTTTAACTTCAGATATATGTTCGGTCCATGTTTTCTGCAGTTTTGTTGCCTACGTTCAACATCAATTGTAGAAACTACCTTTTCGATCCAGTAATACAATCAAAGTAGAACATGTGAGTTTTCTTCAATTCTATTTACCTAGATGTTTCTGCATCGCTGCCCACTTGGCTGCTTAATGTAAAATGAACATTGTTCAGGCTGGTGGGATAGCCGCTATGATCCGGTCGGAGAGCTGATTGCTTTATTGTGGCATTCCAGCCTGTTTATCGGCTAACTTCTTTTCTTCCTCATGCACAGAGAGGTTAATTTCATCTAAACTGTTTGAAGCCCCAAGAGGCACATACCCGTTAGTGGGTGGATATCATTTATTGAGTCTCAGTCATTCGATTCACACGTCAAAAATACATCCATTGACGTTCATTTAATAGACTTCACAGAATGAACATGGGGAAGAAACCTTACAGAAGATGTTTACTGAACAGCTTGGTCGCCAATTGTATTGAAGAGGCTTGCAATTATTCCGCATCAATTGTTGAGTAAATTTTGTTTTATCAGTGGAAGGCACTTCGAATATTGTGCTTCGTAGAATTGATTGATTCTTACGAAAAATAAGGGTGTCATTTGATAACTCACCGAGAGACTAAAACAAACGAGTGACCCTGCTTGTTTTATGTGCTATGTAGGAGAACTCACGTTAAAATAACAGACAGCTTTGCCGAAATTCATTCTTATCAAATATGGATGACCAAAATAAAGTGACTTTCACCTACTTTTTACGAGATTTGCCAATCCAGTATGAGTTCAATCAAAGGTTTCCTTTACTTAGGCGTTTTCTAGGGTGATGAAACGATGGATGGTCATTACGATCTAGCCCCGTGTTCAGCAACCCGCGTACATTTTTCATAGGACAGATGGCGTCCTCTCAGCTATAACTTGTTCGCTCTGTACAATTTTTCAACCGAATCAATGTAAAAAAGAATATCAACCTTATAAATTTGGAAAACTTCACAGGTTCAAAGTGTAGACATTGTTTCACAAACCTATAGAAAACAGTCTCACGGGGAAAATATTTGAACAGATATGTTGCTGGAGGGAAAGAAAACATTCAATTCTGCACATCGAGTTGATTGTCCAACTAGTCCGTCTTCTACTGCTGTATAACGCAAATGCGTGTTACCAGTAAAAACATTTCAAAATCGACCACACTACTGATTCACTTAGTGCGTTGTTTTCAGATAGCCAGTTTATAGAATTTATTTCAGCCTACAAGTACATTTAGGACTGAAGTTACGATTGTTCGGTAGTGTGAGTTGATGGTTTCATGCAATGGACGTTAAACAGTTTACCAATTTCTAGGAATAAGGTTCACAGGATGCCATTGTCTACTATTTTGACAAGTCAGTGCACAGACCTGCTCAGAAGCGTCCTACCACCTCAGAAGTAGCCGGTTAGAGATATATTGAATGATCCACTCGAAATTTTGTCACCATTCGTTCGGACTCTCAGTATGTGTCCGGTCCAGATCATCTTAATAAATGCCATCCTGGCATTTCCACCTTGTGACGTATTGCAAAACGATGACGTTATACGTATTTAAAAGCTCACGCCTAGTTTTCAGATAGCTTGTTCATCGATATAATTTCGATGGGGAGGGGCCATGTTCAACCGTACATAATTTTCTACAGCCAGCTACCGTCGATGCAAATTGAGTTATTTCTGCCCTATCCTTGGTAGTCTGGAGTTGGGTTTTTCTGCCATTCAGATGTCATGTAATCATATTTAACTTTTTTGCGTTTACCCAATTGGTAAAAAGGAATTTCCATGTCATTCACATCGAATCCATTATATTTTTACTGTAATTTATTCTAGCCACTATTAAAAGATCAAACACGAGGTTGTTTTCAACTTTCTACGATCTGTATTTCTCCTGTAAGCGCTAGGAATTCTACGAATTCTGAAACTGTGCAAGTACTCCGAATATGCGAATAAATCAAAGTGATAATTGAGGACATCTTATATGCTCAAAACAGCTTATCGTGTGTACTGTATTGAAGTATCATAACTGACAAGCAATTCTGAAAATGACATCGAATTTACGCTGTGTTAATTTCAATCGGTCACCTTCGGTTGAAAAGGCCTGGCGTTCAGGCATTCATACACAGGTCGTCTTTAATTAATTCGTGTTTGGAACTGAATGAACTAGAAAGTTTCGTCCATTATCATTGGGATATGAGTAGTTAACCGCAGACAACACAATTAGCATGATTCATCTGTTGAAATCTAAATTCAGTTAAACCTTTTGCCCTCATAAAAAGATGCGACTACTGAACTTTCAGGCCTTCACCCGCTAATATATACTGCGCTCCCTAATTTATTAACAACTATGCGTTCTAATTTACTGCGCTCCCTAATTTATTAACAACTATGCGTTCTAATTTACTGCGCTCCCTAATTTATTAACAACTATGCGTTCTAATTTTTTCAACATACTATTATGGATGTACCAGCTAAGTTCTCAAATGAAAATACATCATCCACTACTACCGATAAAAGAATCACAGCAAAAAATGCACCAGTAAAGATCCACATTTGGAATCCGGCTTGCATTCATAATTTGAAGGCTGTACACTTGTTTCTTCTTTCTGTGCACCGAATTCACAACCAGTCGATTCGCTTTACCTCATTTGTCCGCATTCTCAGATCAGATCGTTGCGCACAGGCTGATCCAAATTCTACCATTCAGTATTGGATGGTTTACTAACCAGTTCAACCGCTGTATGGTTTCAACACTGTCTGGGGTTATATAGATATGCTCCGGCTAGTTCCCTTTCGCTGTGTTGTGACTCGGTAAACAAAGAGTTTATGTGAAGATATATGTAACTTTATAAAATCTGACTGATCCATACACTGAAATTCTCCAGCATGAAAAACAAATGTGTGTGTATGCGTGAAACGTCGTTAAGAGGTGGCCATAAAAATAAAAGAAGTTTATGTGAAACAAGTTGCTTACTAAATGCAATTTTGTCATTGAGAAGGTTGGCTATGTTGACGCTATTCAAGAAGTAGACTTGGAACACCAAATACAACACAAGCTGAGTTGCCACGGAACATTCGGCCGCTTCTTTTTTTCTAAAACTTGTAGGTGTTTATGGTATACTGAGTTAACAGGGAATTTTCACATTTCTCAAGTTGTGTACAAATATGATGCATTCCGTTAAACTTTACTGTATAAGTGTGATATGTTTAATGTCAACTCTGGTCGGAAGCATTTGATTTGCTTCAAGACTGATGATGCTTATTAGGTACGCGCCCATAGTGTGATTCGGCCAAGCATCCTGCCATACGGTCAGCAGATGCACAATTTACAATCTGGTGACTCATTGCAGGTCACCTTGTTGTTCCTCTCACACTGGACTATCGGTGGTCTGCCCACCAGTTCGTGGGAGGGGTAACTAGATACTCACATTATGTTGTTAACAGCAAGTACAAAGTCGGTTGTGTCCTACTGGAGAAGTATGAGCACGAGACCCATTTTAAGTGTAATGCCTCACTTTATAAACCATCCAGAATTTTGAAACAAACCGAGTTTGTGCACATTTCCTTCCAGACTATTCGCTACGGTTTACGAGGTTCACTGAGTCTGGAAAGCGCGACAAAGTCGACTAACAAATGAGTTACGATAATCCACTGACTTCAATAAAACAACTGTTTGCCGGTAGAAAAGCATATGTATTAGATGCACCAGCCAAATAACGTTCCCCTTAAGGTCAAAAGAGGGCATTTTACTTTACAGCTTGCTTTCTTTATTGAAAAGGTTGGGCAGAAATTCGGCGATCGCGTGTTGATCTTGGTTGCTGATTAGTATCTGAAAAATTTATAAATCAGCTTAAAATCTACGTATGTTCGAGTGTTGTTTTCTCGAAGATGGCATTCTAGTCCACAGCAAAACAGTTTTCTTTAGTTGGTTGGATGTAAACAGCGAGATCAAGCACAATGCCGCTAAATGTCTAGAAGGGCATCACCTGATCTCTTCAGGAAGATCATTTTCCAGAAATAATGGAGCCAATTTAAACGGGTGCTGACAAAATTGACGCAAGGAGGAACCAGATGATATTTTTATCAAAACAATGTCCGGGTCAACTTACTCCCTAAAACCACTGTCTGACCATTTGAGCAGTTATACCCCTGGGTTTCATACTGACCATGCAATTGATGTCCCACATAAATTTTAGTTTAAAAAAACACAGACATGTTTGAAAGCAACATCGTCCAACGCTGAAGATCAGGAACTCGCCTTGTAACTCCGGCACCTCATGTAGCCAACGCTGAATTCATTTTTACCAACCCCAGAAAGAGAGGTTGATGAAACTAGAGGGAGTAATCTCACAAAATTGGGAGATATTTGTCACTGTTGAGCAGTCTCTATGCTTGAACCTGGTGAGTGTGGCAAATGAGGCTGAGAAAAATGTGCTTGAGGAGACAACCAGGAAATGAGCAGGTTGCACTTTTCTCGATGGTTTAGCACCAACTGGACTGTTTTGTGTTCGCTTAAGGAATCCTATCACTACAAGATGAAGTCAGAAAACAGAGTTTAGGCAAAAGGGAACTGTACTCTGACATCATTTTGCGGAAATCACTGTCAATTTCTAGCTCTGGTGATTACAAGAATGACACTGCCCTGATTGAAAGGGAAAACCAATAAAGCATGGCTTCACAGTCTCCACGAAGGGACTCATTCAATTCATAGTGACACAATTGAACAAAATCACTTGCTGCTCACTGGCTAGCGAAGATGCTTCAAGAGAAAGAAGTTAGCGGTTTTGTTTTTAATTCAAAAGATGTTTATTCATCCGATCGATCAGAAGCATTACAGACTTCCTGAATAGTTCTTTATTAATGATGATCCCTGATGAGTATCCTAAATCCAACATCTCTGGACCAGTTTCTTTTTGGTTTAGACAGATCAGATAAAGAGGAATTGCTAGTTTGATCCTCAGTTCAGCTTATTTTCACTTGATGGGTTTGAACGAAGACAAAACCGGCAGTAGAGTTCCGGATTGGGGATGAATATCAAGAAACACTACAAAAATTATTTCAAATCTTTTATAACAGTGGCCAGTGACAACTGTTAAGCATAGGTAGACACTGTTCACACTCAACAATGGGGTAAGAACAGCTCACAGCTCAGTCTCAAAATTATCCACCAGTATTTCTCAATTCGTCTGATCTTCACTTCATAAGAGTCACTGATTGCGTGAAGGTGTTCACTCGGTTTAGCATCTATTGTTCGACTAAGCCATTTCAGAAGATTCACCCCGCATGCACTCATTTAGTTTCTCCATTGAACTAGACACTCTCACTGTCTTTCAGCCTGTTTTGAAGACAACTGGAAGGATCAGACGGGTCACATTCTTTGTCCCTAGTTTCGGTATACTTTTGGTATTTAGAGCATGAAGACAAGCACTGCACACTTTCTGAAAGACAATTAACTGACACTAACAATCGGAGTAGTCGGACAAATTGATTTTATTGAATCGAACCCCGAATCTGCTGCCTGGGGCACACGACCAAATTTACTAAAACGGGTTGTGTGAGCGCTGCTGTTCAATGACTGCATCTCGTAGATATGGATAAGGCGGTAACGTGTATCCGGTGCGCACCATGGCCCTGAAAATAAAGGGTTTCTGGTAAGCTTAAAGACTGGCTGATATACTTAGAAAACCATCCATATTTCACAGTGGCTTTCACATTCAGATGAACATATTACTCGCCGTTCTCCAGCAATATACTGATTGCCGACCATAAGCTAGAGGTGTTGGGTAATGTAGGTTGAACCTCACTCGCACCCGAATGCATTTTACCTATTTTCATTAACGATTCTGCCCGACTTTTGGATAGAGGAACTAGAATCGAGTATTATTTTAGTGTCCACCAGTCATACATTTTCTTCTCTCGGCTGTATTTGAGCTGTGCTCGACTGTCCCATACGGCCACCCTTTTGAATATTACAACACTGGCTGATTAATAATACATCGCTCGTCACCCAGAATGATGCATTCTAGACTGGAGGTCATTGATTACTGTGGGCGTGACGGTTACTTTGTCACCCCAGAAATGATGGTTTTACCCGAATCTTACAAGAGAATGAAAGTTAACGTTTAAGTAGTTAAAGGTGATAGTGACAAGTGTAAGATGAACTGGACAGTAGTCAATGGTTTGCCGACATGGGTGTGCCCCGGTGACAATCTCCAGCACGTGGTGAAGGTGTTGTGTATTGTCTATTTTTGAGGGGAATTGGTTCAAAAGTCGGTATAAATACGAAAGTCACGATCACTTTCTTGGCGGTAATAAATTAAAGAAGATTTTGAAAGGAGGAATTGTTTACTTTTGTCCGTGTGGTACATTAGTTAGTGGTATTTTCCAGCCTCATGCTCGGTAGATAATACGGATCTAAAAGGAAAGTAAACCCTTGGGAGAACAGAAAATACGTCGCCTAGAAAAGCGATCTGACCGTAATTCTCAGTCTTCCTGAGTTCAGTAACTATGTTCAATATCGGTCTGTTTCAAATTTTCGGAAAATTCCACTAATATCAGCCGAACTCATGCAACAGAATGCAAGTGAAGTGGTAGCTGAGCTCTGAAGAACAGAAATCACACTGGGTAAGAAATGGCTACTTAAATTTTCACGAATCTGTTCATTCCAAAAATGAAATATCTGATGAGTACCCGTGTATGTAACCAACATGGTTTACATTAATCCATTTTTTGTAAATGAATGGGTTACACAGAAGAACAGATCTGTTTCTCCTTACAGCTGTTTGATGCGAATCTACGGAAACATCTTTCCTTCTCAGAGGTTGTTATGTTAAACAGTATGAAAAAGTTTCTGCGGACTGGCAAAAAGCAGCAGTTGTACTCAACATTGATAGGGTTGCAATTGATAGGCAATCTACTAAGTAATTTAGTGTAGAATATAACCATCTCGAATGACCACAGTAGCGTAGTTATCATGTAGACGAACCGAAAGTGATAAATAACAACGGAAATAAGCAAGTCTTCCTAAATCCTTGTTCTTAGTTCCTTAAAATCAAAACATGGTATATGATTTGGTTAGTCTACACTAAACATCACCCACAGTTATTCGCCGTCTTCTATTCAAATGATTTTTCCACTCAGTCTTTTTAAGAAGAAGCATCGAACTCATGATGGTCTTTAACTATAACTCATTTGTTACACATACTCGTGCCTGGATCGGGATTTGAATGTTTACCAAAGCTTTCACTGTACAACCTTGACGACCCCTTCTGATATCATATTAGGCACGGCCTTGTTATTTTGTCTATAGATTCAGTCATGCTTTACGACTAACACTTCTGGGTCACATACAAGCTTTCTATTTCAATAAACTTTCTCAGCACCAAACAAAACTTTTACAGTCTTTGAGGACTGACTTCAGATGAGAGACAGTTAATGCAATACTTTCTTACGGTGTAGCTCATTGTAGCCAAACATCTCAATCCACGTACGCATCATGTGACAATTGAACATCCTCTAAAATGGCATACACGAGTAGCAACAAAAATTAGCACCCTAGTCCGACTAACATGTACGATCCAACGTCATTCATTTTCACATACAGTCCACAACAGGATAGTCGGTACTTTCACTATATTGTTGAATAATTTAATCAAAAAAATGGTAGATTGAAGCAAGCAGTTAAATGTATTTGGCTGCATTTTTATTTTCAACCAATTCGAATGTTGTAGTTGGTTCTCTAATTCAAAAGTGTAACATAGTGTACTTTTAGACGATCGACCAGGAGCAAATGTTAACAGATTTCAAAACGGTCTGACAGCAGTATCCAGTAAAGGTAACTCGAAGTAGTTCAAGAATATCATGAGACCAAGTGATGAATTGCATTGAGTAACAGTTGCGTTAAATTTTGTGTAACTTTTTAAAACTCTAACACGCCGACCACCCCGATCTCAAAAGTGATAGTCACAAAACCGATGGCCGTAAAAAGAAAAACCTCGGCAAAAATAGTTGCCCGTTAGATCCTTGTTGACTGCATCTCTACTTGCGACCCCAACAATTTAAAGAAACATCTTCCAGTGTTGGCGCGAGAAGGATTATCATGAACTCTTAGAAGAGAATTGGTTTTTTAAAGATCTATTTCCTAGTCGGACACTTCTCTTTACATATCTTACCCTACTGGTACCCTGTAAGCTTCTCATTATCAGTTCGCGAATGACTCAGTGTCAACAATTTCAAACAAGTAGACTGTTATGCAAACAAATGTTTCTGATGTGTCGCAAGATAGCTCTTATTTTTGTATTAAATATTGTGCTTTTTGTGTATTCTAAACTGCTGCACAATGTGTGTGTGTTGATGCTATATGCTGCTCAGCATCCTGGCTTCATTGCTAGCATCCCAGTGTATGACCCGTTTTAGTTTTTATTCTATTTTCCCGTTGTTGCTGACAGCCAACAACTGTGCCTCAAATACGCACCTCTCGTACTTCCGAACATCGTAGAAAACATACGTCTCCCACAGTTAACTTGGCACATATTCGGTTTGATTGCTGTTCTTAGGAGTTGATAGACCATAGCCAGTCGATGAAATAAATAGTTAGAACGTGCTGTCCGTTCCATACGATTGATTCTCACTGTAGTATCCAGTTAATTACGGATGAAAGTCAACCGGGATATCCTTAGAAATTTTAAATTTTATTTCATCGTTGACAAATCCATTATGATGCTTAGCGTTACCTCACAAGTAGACAGTTTGTCACCCAATACACAACGTTTGCTGATTATGTAAGTTAAACGTGCTGTCAGTCAACTCACAATGTCTCAGGATTTCATATTACTGTCATTGGTAGGTTTTGCTCAGTTCCAGGTCTGTTTTGAGTAATGTAATTGTTTAACTTTCATGAAGACCATGAGTACTGAATGTAAATCATTCGATTATCACCTATGACTTCTACTCGTAGCAAAGCTAATGCCAGGAAACTACTGGTACTTTTTGTAGATTAGACTCATATTGTGACCGATTAGCAGTAATGCGCCAATTAGTAGAAAAGCTTGTCATACATGTTCAGCAGAATGTCTTCTTGCCGCCAGTCGTCCACAGTTTTAATAACAAACTGAGTTCGCCTGGGTGCTATAAGTAAGGAGCCTAAGAGGTGACACCCGCGGTATATTTTCTCAACGAAAAATATACCCATCCATAAATTTCAGTTTCACCGTCAACGATAAAGATGAAGTCTTTGTTTTACACACACCATTAGCGAAGCTTGTTTGCCAACAAGCACTGTCACTAGCAAGCGACCGTCAACCATTGCCTCTCCATGCATACTTATGGTGCAATGCGCACACATGTGCATATGTGCGGACTATTCGCTAAGTGATGTAAGTAAGCTATAGAATAAAGATGGTGGCAAAGCTGATTAATAGGCTCATTAACGACAGTTAGAAAGTAACCAGGAAAACGATAACGAAATTGTAGATTCGTGTCCCGTCTGCTTCCTGCTTTCCTTTTATTTTGCTCAACTAACACAAAAATTAGTCACATTCATCAAAACTCACAAAACAAAACACGCATTCCAGTGGAAAAACAGTGACGAAAAATGCGTGACTTAATCATCTCGTAATTACGTATTCTGCTTCTAAAATGGTCTTACGCTTACTAACAAAGGTGAATACATCAGACAATTTACAAAAATCAGAATAAGTGACTATAGTTGTCGTCGTAATGGTGAGAATTTCTTAGTTATCCCAATACTTGTGCACGTTCAAGCATCGCTTACAATTGCTACAGGAAAAAACCACTACTAGGCCACACACTAGCTCTCAAAGGAACTACATCGAATTTGTCGGTAAACCTCAAATGCAAACTTCTCTATCGAAAACGCTACTTTGTTTATTGCTCGGAACTTTCGATCAGTCAATTGCCTTTTCACAAGCAATTTTGTTAGCTAACCATAGTTAAAAAAAATTCAAGGGCGATTATTCACATCAAACACGCTACACTGAGCACAACTTTACTCTACTAATCACTCCTAACCAACTTCTGAGAAGTAGGTCTAGAAGGTATTTCCACGAATTCTGCCACAATTTGCGAGTCCACTTTTGAAATTACATTGTATGCCATCAATAAATGTATGTACTCTATGTCTTTAATTCACGTTCTGTTAAGAAATGTTAGAATCTCACCTGAAAATTAAGGTCGCGGAATTTCAATACAGGCTCCATAAAGCAGACATTATTATTCATTCTACTTCTGGTATTATCCTTATATGAGCAACAGATACGGGTCTCCAAAATAAACAAAGGTGGTCGGAATACTTTTTCTGCATTTCTCTATCAATTCCTCTTGTCAGTTCTACTTAACGTTAGAGTGTTTTTTCGTTCCCATCCACACAGGTGACATGAACTATTTCGACATGTACAATCCATTAGTGTGCTTGTTTGATAAGTAACGCTTGGGTTCCAATTTTTATTTATAACGGATTTTAAACGTTTGTTTACCATCAATTTCTTCCATCCACGAGAATTCCACGAGTAATTTTTCTCTGTGACATTCCAGTATGAAGTTCAAACGTGAATGCATGAACGACGCATGTGTTCTTACATAACAAATGGTTTTCAAGGCCACAGTGCCTAAACCCTTTTCTACACAAGTGGGATCTTTTACCGTGTGCGTAGCGAACAGTGGGAATTAGTTGGGCACATAAAGTTAGAAGACGAATACTGGTAGCACGCTGGTGGCATTTCGTACCGGCTGTTCACTACCAAATACCCAATAATGCGGATAAATTCCTGTTTGACTTGCACAACGCTTGGTGAGATACGAACGAAGAAGCGAACATCAACCATCTGGGCATGCGACCTGCGTGACACTAGCCATACTTTTAAATTACTGAGGTGACATAATCGTGATTCATGCAATTGTGGCAGTCACGACCATAATATGATGTTATCTCGAGGTCATTTGGATGCTGAACATATAACCAATCTCTTTCGTTAGAATGAATCCGGCCTTGTTAGTCAACGTTTCAGGAAAACTAATGTGGAACAATTTCAAGCAGATCTGAATCGTTAGAACAAGCGCCCAACAAACAAGCTTGTTTACAGTGATGCACTATCAAGCTGAATAGAACACATTTACGTTTTTCCATTAGGAGTAGCAGATAACGCATCATTAAAGTAGGAGATGTCAACCGTTTTTGTCTGTTTGGTCTAATTCATGGGACCTCGTTAAATATCATCAATGACGAGTTGCACAAAGTTTGTGGAAGAATCCGAGTGCCCAGTCATGAAAAGTTCGACCTTTTGACCAGTCTTTTCGAATGTATATTAACGATGAGTGTAGTTGAGTCGTAATAGCCTGTGACTGCTACTGTAAGACTTTTGAGCAGCCTCGGTTGTATCCTGTAGATTTGATAGACCGGCTTAAAGGAATCGTTTGAAATGACAAGCTAAAGTGACTGCATCGAGTGTGCAGCTAGCGTCGGTGAACAGATAAGTTTGGACAACTGCTGTATTGCGCAACCCGTGCAGCTTGTTCCGCAGAAAAAATACTACGTGGTAAACACAAAATACGCCGGCACAGTCACCATATTTCCCAACTGGGAGCCAAAACTGGTGCGGCGGAGAGTTAACTACGTAGTTGACCGACGAAATGTGTGCTATTAACTGTCACGCTCTCTCAACCATTATTTCGGCAAAGCTCTCACCTGTAAATGACAGGAAAGTATAGTAAGTCTTTTATTGTGTGTGCAGTCTGTAGTTTGGCTATGGTAGTAGTAGCCAAGATCAATTTATGGAAAGATTTCACTGTGTCCACAAAAGAAAATTTATTGTGGTATATTTTATGATTTTTGCTTGAACGGATTTCGCTGTACCCTCTCAAGTACACATTGCGGAAGGGAAAACTACGAACTACACGTAAAGTTATCACTTACTTAGAGCATCCTATCCAGGTACGGCAACATTCACGAGCACTACTACGTCACTGTCGGCTTAAAGAGCAATCCCCTTTGTATATACGTTGGCGCATTACGCGTTCCGGACAAATCACGATATTGGCAGCCCGTCGGAATTGTCAGTTACCTTCATTGAGGTAAACACTTACTTCCTCTTGCCGAGACAGCTGCTATTGAACGATTGAAGCTACTGTTGTAGGTGCAAAAAATTGTCCACTACAGGCAACGCTCGTGAGATTTTTCTATACTTGGATAGGTTAATCCCAGTAAATGATGGTTTTACGCACAGTTCGTGATTTTCGTTTCTACCGTATGTACATACTAAAGTCCAGCAAACTCCGTCCGAACAAACATAGCTCGATATACCACCAGTAGCTTGTCTTCTCAGTTTATTGTATGACATTCATATAAAATTATACTTACGTGTTCCAACGAAATCAGCAACGAGAATAATAATACTCAGTTCTACTTTGACGGTCAATAAGTCCACTCTTTGGGATAGTGTTTTTGCGATTCATTAATTCACGTCTGTCTGTGAGTAAGATGTAGTCATTTCGAATTCAAACAATGAGTCTGTTTACTCAGTTGGCAAAGATGATTCTGCATGCAACCTTTCTAATCCAGACATGGAACGTATTGTTAAGACCACAGTGAACAAGAGGAAAACCACTTCATCTGTCTATGCCCTAGATTTTAGACGGATCCGTTTAAAAAGTTAAACATTGAGTGTACGTTGTACGCTTTGGCAGGCCAAATGCATGCTTGCAATCGAGAAGCTGATGGTCAGTCAACGTAGACTGATGAAATAATGTCACCTTCAGCAGATCGTCAAATTTTGTATTCAGTAAACCACCCACAAGCGTCCACCTAACACAGATTATCAATAACTGCAACTTCCCGGCGCTGAGCTATTTCTGTCATCGATATCAATCAACATTATGAGTGAAAGTAACCATCACTGTGAAGCGCATGACATGTGTGCATTCATTGACTGTGGACAAAAGGCAAATGGGCTTGACTGTCTGCCTCCGGATGTATTGACTGAATCATCTCACTGCCAGTTGGTCTGTGTTTTCTTGTTCAAACCGGTTACTCACCATGTGAAAACAGAGCTCTTAATAATTACGCGACTCACTGTAACAGTAAAACCACTGTTCTCAGATCATAGAGACTACTGTATCACCTTGTATGACCTAATGGGCTACACTAGTGGAAAACAAACTACCACTTTTAGAGTTGGACTCAAGTGCAATTTAGGAAAAGAGATACAAAGTTAATAACAACCACCTATGTCCTGTCAACTGACTTCGACCTTCATAGTCTAACCATATGAATGCTCACAGTGTTGACTGTGTTGATAGTACACTATTCGTGCATCATATTTCACAGTCTGCAACTGATCTGCACCCATCTGGCTGTGGCTAGCGTGGTTCCTGTGGAAAAACTGTTCTGTTTCTCATAAATTTCCTTCAGCCAGTGGCAATCAAAGGGTGCTCGCGTTCAAGTTCACTTCTTTGATAAGAAGACATTATTCGATTATACCTGTGGTAAAATACTACTATTTAACAATCTTCACAGGGCGTAAATACTTAGGGACCGCTCTTTATTTTAGTTGATATTTTTCGATGTGTCCTGTTTACTTAACATAAAAGCCAACGCCCCAAACCACACAATAACGTCATTACTAATCTCAACTATGACACACTGCTAATTTTTGACCTCACTTCTACTCCTCACATACTGCCTATTAAAAACTGGAGAGTGTATGGGAAGTAGAGTTGAAGTGCTGTTTCCAAGACGGCGGTAACTTCTATAATTGAGTGATTCCAAGTTAACAGAATGTAAAAATTGCACACGAACCTCACAGTTTTTCCCTTACCACAACCAAATGCGGTCCCTTCAGACTGAGGTTGTCTAATCTATGAAGATCTACAAGGACTGTTTCTCTTATTCCACGGCAAACAGTTGGTGACAGTAACAGGTAATTTTCACTGAGTTCATTAAGTGAGCTCTCGTTATTGAGGATAAAGAAAGTTCACTAACTCGTACCCCGTGAGGATAAACCGTTTGGTAGTGTATTGAGAAAGACTGTCTTAATGTCGTACAATAATTGCCAACTCTCCAAGTTACTGAGGTAAGAAATGTTCGTTCCCGGTGCCAGGGTTTCCAGCTAGAACCGTCAGGATTGATGAAGATTGAAAGGATTTTGTTGCGTGTGTCTGATTGAGTTGCTTGTGAAGTATTTGCACTTACTCAGGCAAGATAGCGATAGCATCGGATGAGCCAACTAATGACTACTGCCTTTGTGTAATTTGTAGCCAGAGCTTTTGCCATTAGGATGTGGACAACTCGATGTTACATGTTAACTGATGTATGAAACAACTTTAACCGCTTCAGTGGTCTAGCTGACAATCATACCCTTCATTTTTCTTGGAATCAATGTTGGGTAAAATCCATACGTTTATCTCAACCATTGATATGCTGTTGTTGGTATCGCTATTGCTGATTGTGATGATGATGGCAGGGGTCGGCAGCGCAGTTTTTACAACGCAATCTCCAGTCGGTCAACATAAACAAGCCAGAATAATGGTTGCGGAATTTTCGTGTGAGTCTGGCCAGCAGCATACGAAATCTACCTCTCAACTCCAGATGTATACAATTCCTATGTGACACAGCTCCCAAATCCTTGCCCCTTGACTCGAGACCAAAGTCTGTTCAACTAGAACACAGACTCTGTTTTGGTTAACCAGTTCTCATCTTGTTACCTGTTTGTACCCAAGACTGATTGGCCACGTTTATTACTAATTGGCCTGAGGAAATTTCTCCCAGCGTACCAAAAAAAATAGAACAAACAATTAGAATTACTGGTGATTAATGTTTAGCATGTGACACGTTAAGTTCATACTACAGTCCTTGTGGTCCGCTTTTCGGTTTTGTTATCAATATAATCAGTCACTTCAAAACATATCCATTGCTCCCTGATCCGATGTCATCTTATTACTACCAGCACAATCGTTGTCTTGGTTACAGGCAAAATTATGTATGCAATGAGGTGTACACTATTCATGCGTTGGCATTTTTATGGAATCATTCGATAGAGGTCGCGTTGACAATGCCAGAGAGAATTTTGTGGCATATCTTTCATTCGACACTATCCTTATACTTTCAGGCGTAGTTTGCATTAACTGTTCAGCTTCAAATAAGAACATGACACTCAGGACCATATTATTTTTGGTTGTAACCCCGTGTAAAATTAGCTGGATGGGAGTTTGCCATATTTTTGTAAAAGAAAAACAATTACTTCCGTGATCAATGTTTCGGAACTATGGATTTTAAGAATGCCGTAAAATAATGTGTGAACCAAGCAGCTTCTTTGCTGGATAGGACAATAAATTGTACGAATGCAAACACTATCCTAGGCAAACGTGTAACTGTACTAATAGTTCATCATTAGTAAGTTAAATTGAGGCTACACAATGGCTTAACGTTTACGATTCTCCATTTTAGACTGTTATTTTAGAACAAGTTCCAGCTTTACGTGGACTCATATGGTGGAAATAGCTTGATCGGTGGTTGAAGCGATTGCTTTTGGCGTTAACAGTCGAAGATTTAATTCGTTCAATCACCAGTCCTGTAAACCCTCAGACTATCTTCACTCCTGGAATCCGAACAAGAAAAGGCCTGATCATGTAATTTCGGTTTGTGGATGTACACTCCAACACGTAACAAACACTGTTTCCGTCTTTCACGGCTGCTAGGACTGCTAACTGGCAACTTGAGGCTGACAACACCCATTCCTTCTATCGAGGTTCAAGGGCGTTACACATCAACCGCAGTTCACTCTGCTGATCTGCTGGTGGCGTGGTTTGTAGACGTGCAACTTATTCAGGTCAAATGACTTGTTTTACTCCTGCCGACTCACCTGATTCTCATTTGTAAGATTACGTTATGTGGGTCACCATTTTCTTAATTTGAGAATTCTCAAAATGAAACTGGCGAGAAGTTTACCGCGGAATTTGTTTATACCAAATCAGCATCTGCTTTTTGCCTTTTTCATACTAGTTCCAGCCAGGAGGTGCAAGTCGGATATACAACTTTCACACGCATCACATTTTCGAAGAACTGGGTCGCTTCCTGCTGTTTATCAATAACGGGTTGAACTTTTTGGTCTACATGACTGGCCGCCAATTTCGGAAAGGGTTTCGTTCACTGATCTATCGCATCAGAGCCAGTTTGTGCAGCTGGTCACTTGAGCACCGAAATCAGTGGTACAGACACCCGCCGAATCGACAAAGGAATACAATTCTTTTGATAAGCAACCGTAACGGTGGTCAAACTTGCAAACTCAAATTCACTCCCAATCTACGGGACCGTTGCAAGCCAGTGAGATACACGGATTCTGAAGCCTTAATACGCGGTCTACCCAAAATTGCCCAAACCAATAAGCCGTTTTGTCGATTAGATTTAACATAAAATATATCACGGACAGCGAACAACAGTTCCAATCATGAGAAAACAATGGAAATATGTCTTTTCAGTCCTGCTGTTGTTTCTGAAATTCTCCATACCGAACAGTTCATGGTCAACACATTCGTCTGTGAACGTATTCAGCACTTCGAGCAGTAATTCCATTATTTGTTTCATTTTATTTGTTCCAAAAATACTTAAAAGATTATTGCTGTTAGCTCACTTTCATTATCAATTCGTTCGAAAATATTGCTTTAGCAGATTGATTCTGTTCAAGCATTCTTTGTAATCCGTGTTCATGAGTGTAATGCGCAATAGATAGAGAACGATTAACTCTAGGTATACGCAGTATCTGTCACCATTCTTACTCCATGTTAGCAAAACCACTAGTTCTGGTGTACATATATGCGTTTGGTAAAATCTTTAACGACGGAGACTCGGGGTAAGGTCAATTTAAAACAATGTCGTCTCCGAGTAAATTCGGTCATCATGTAAGATGTGTGCTTTGACATTACTTCATTTAATTGCGTAAAACGAAGCATATACGGATGTTCGTGTGGACGCCAACGGACAAGCTTTTAAACTGATCAATCGACGTTCACTTCAAGAAATGAATCAGTCATATGACTGTTTATGATGGAAACAAAGATTGAAGACAAAGAAATATGATTAGGAATAGTACTCAGTTTGTGTAACGTACGATCAAAAAGCGATAGATTCATTACCATCTATTCCGAACGCATGGCGGTAATATTGTACGATGTATTACAAGCGCTTAGGAAAACGTTGAAGTTCGTTTGTTAATCATCTGACAGATTCCACGGAATGCTTTAATGGAACCCAGTTGACGACCGAATTCCTTCGAACGTGTTGAACTGTTTAATGTATCACTTTTGATATTTAATGAGGTACTTCAAGGTTCGATTATGAAGTGTCTCCACTTTGAGTCCAACGTATTGCAGGCTTTAGGCAAAGGTAAGAATTTGAATAAAATCTATCTGCTTCACAACTGGCAAGACATTCACTGCTCACCAATGAGTTTCAACAAACCGATGGTTTAGACCATCCTTTCCAGTTGATTAAACTAAAAGGTATGATGTATAACATGTCAATCATTTTAATTACCTGGAAGATGCAAGAGAAAGCTGACTAGAAGTGTATACAGCAGATATATCAGTTTGGAACCGAGTGATACAATCACTCTTGACCCAGTCTGACCGTACCTCATCATTATCTGGACATTGATGGACTACTAAAAGGGCACAAATGTTACCGCATATCATCTTTTATCAGTGCCAAGTTGGCAAGTGTATCGACAAGTGAAGACACTACTGATGAGCGAAAACGTGTGAGTGAAGAGTATCAAAAGAGAGAAAAGGTGAACTATTGGAATAAAATAGAACTCTGATCGTTGAGCATAAATGTTTACAGATTTTAAAGATATGAAATTTCATCTTGCACAGGTTCACCATAACCTCTTGGAAACTGGCAATCCAAGCTGCAAGAATTTGCAACTTTCCTACGGCCGTATATAGAATCGGTGCACAGATTTACTACATAAAAAATCTCAAATGGTTCTGTTTCACAACAATGGCTGTTCAGTCGATACCACAACAACCCTGGAACTATACACTTTCACGCTATTTTCTACACTTTGGCCAATGACTATTTGTGAATCCCCACAGTGTGATTTAGTTGATCGTAAGACTGCTTTACAAAGGCAACAGACGTGACGTGAATCAACAATAGATTTATCAAGAAACCGATAACGAACTTGTGTGGAATTCATCGATCCTCAGTTACTCCACGTCTACTAAGGGTTATTCTGTTCTTGGCGCTTCGTGGAAAAACGATAGAGGCATCAAACCCAAAACTCTTCCAAACAAACCAACGTGCTTTGTCACTCCGGCGCAAAAACCTACTGTAAACCTAGTCAGTTCTGATCAGCAAGGCGTAGTTCATAAGGTTGCTATTCTAACATCCGTTTAGCCGAAGTATGTGGTATAAACTATTTCGTTTTACAGATACTTCTTGTTTCTGAACAAACGTTTTGCATCAGTGATTATCTAGCAATCAGACGATTATAGTTGATGTTATAATCAATTAAGAAATGGCACACTTCTGTTGACATAATTTTTTAACCCGTTTACATGTAGACGAATAACAGTCTTTAGAGTGTGCTAACATCTAATTCATCAGAATTCCTTATGGCTGGATTTGTTTTTCTTAGAAGGGGATCAGTGCTATCTGCTCCTGTTAGAATGAGTACGTGTATATTCTTGTTTTTCTGGAAGTAATTTTTGTCATGAATTTGTCTACTTAAATAGAACTCAGAAGTGATTTGTTTTTCGAAGACAAGACTTGCAAATTAATGTCTGCCCTCCAAATTCATGCGAGACATTAGTAGTTATACAGGTAGAAGTGTTAACTGTCCCTTCATAGATGTGTTCATTTGACCGTTAATGGTCAAACGGCACTGAGCTGTCAACTGTTTATTCCCTCAAGAAGACAGTCGTGTTTGAGCTTCAGGACAACATGAGATTGTTTTAATTCTAAATGTATAAGATATCAAAACAGTATCTCGCTACCGGATAACATTAAAATTCGAATCACTTTTTACCCTAATCCACATTCGACTTCGTGTGCAGACTAGATCACCTGCTGATGATCAACCTCTAGTAGAACAGGACCAGTTGCTCATATTTGATTTCGTCTTCCCACAATGGAATTATTTAGTACACAAGGTTCTACAGTCAGATGTGTGCTTCTCTACGTTTGCCTGGCAACCAAGACTCACGTCCGTTCGCTCGTCCGCATACTTATGAACAGACTTGTTATGATTATTGGGGTTTATGCAATTCTAACTCCACTTTCGGGGAGCACGTGAACAAGCAGTATCTACCATAACCAATGAAACGGTTAACATTGAGGAACCTCCGGATTGCAGTTGATCTCAGACTAGTTTTTCGAACCCATGTGGTACGATGGGATGCCTGAGTAACACAGACCAAATGTGAGCATTTTCGGATGCAAGAGTGGCTTCATAGCTGAGATGGTGGAACACTGGTGAAGTTATTGCATATGACTCCTTCTAGTGTTTCACATCTGCCCGGAACCAAAATGTTTCAGATTCCCTTTCAAACCAACGTGTCCATTTTAATGCTGCTTAAAAATACCAGCAAATTACATATAATTATGTATGCATACACACCAATAAAACCCAAACTGAGCATTCCATTATAACAATACACTCCTCAGGTGATGAGAGACTACCAATTAGTGTTCTCTTGCTAGATGTTTTCTAGCAATGCGCAATCTACTCGTCTGGTTTATTGTTTCCCTGTAGTTTTCAGATAGTTGCACTGCCTCTGTCAATGGAAAAATTCATTCGTGTTGCTGTCTATCAGTAGTGAAATTTTTATACGCGCTTCACTTAGTTTAGTGTTTCTCACAGTATACAACCTGTAGGATATTTAAAGTGGAATTTTTATCTGATTCCCAGAATTTTCTCCCTATTCACATTTTAGGATCCGCGCCTCTATCCCCAGCTACATCCATACGCATTCGTATCTGTGCTAATGACTTCTCTATTGTTCGTTACTTATCTCGATTTCAGGTTATTCTTGTGTGTAGGATTTGTGCACATAACATAATTACTTGAGAAATCTTCGTTGGTGATAACACGAAAGCTCGAAAACAAAAGAATATTGGCCAACAAGGGTAGCTGAGCGCTTAGTTAACAGTTGGCTGACTGTAAACTGATGAGCTAAACAAACCTCGATTCAACAAATTAAAACAGTCAGACATTTTACAGGTAGGTCTGCTGCAATTCTTCACAAATTGGTCAGGGTCTTATTGTATGTCACACTAGGGGAAAGTCAGTAGACTTGCATCTTTCCTTAGGGAATTAGTCGAAGAAGGGACGGAAGATGCCCGTAACCGAATTCTAAGTTTACTCCCTTATGTAGCCTACCGAAAAAGGCAAGACAAATCATTTTTGTCCCCTCTTGGAGTTTTTCATCGTCGTCTCAGTAGTTTCACAACAGATGAATGAATGTCGGGACAGAAACAATCTGCTACTCGCCTCTTCATGGGTACCGCTGGTTCTAACATTACTGTTATGTATCCAGCTAATGTGATTCAGTAAGTCTTAATCGGATTCAGATCAAGACTACTGGCTATCCAGTTTAGAAAACGCACTACATAAACAAAAAGCTACGTTCCCCTTAAGTAGGACACATGCAGCAAAGAAGTGTTTTTCTGAAAGGTTAGCTTTTCCTGTGAAGGCATGGTGATGAGCGGAATCAAAAATATTTGTGATCTGTTACAGCGAGAAGTAGCTTTTCCCTCCAGAACCCTAACACTCGCTTTGCTAGTTTGCCATTCCAAAAGTATCATACACTGCTTGACATTAGTTCCGTTGCCAAACCACACAACAATGCTTCGAAATTCATGGCAGTTGATCTTTATCACGGTCAGTGAGATTGAATTTCTTGTAATTATGAAAGTTCATAGAGCTCAGCTTATATGTCTGTGGGCCCTTAGTTATCGCTTGCTTTGTAGTGTGTTGTGTGTGTTCGTATTCGATGAACGTGGTCCATTTCATAACGACCTTGTGTCTTTAGTCACCGAACAACTGTTCGTTACACCAAACTCCAACCGACAAATTTTGCATCGGTTTCGCCTGAATAGGGTTGTGGGTCGTTCTCCTTCACTGTATGCGTCAGAGGTTAACCTATGGGAAACTGTTGACATTGTACCATAACCCGTGATGTCATTTTATGATGCGGTCAGATTCAAATTGCTACCTTCCTGAACTGTTTGAAAGTTTTATCCCGTAAACACTTCGGCGTGAGACAACTTTAATTACTCAGGTGCTTCCAACTTATCTCCTTATCAAGAAAACTCTCACAGCTTGACGTGTTACGCGATACAGTAACTTTCTGATAATTGCTGCTTTTGCACACAAAAAGATAAGCATGTGAATACTGAAAGGAGAGCATCCGGGAACCAGATAGCTGACTTTGTCGTGCTCAATATTGTGATTTCTCGAACTTAACAGTTACAAATAAGCCAATGTGAAATTATCTCTCACGATTACACAGTTTATTTATCCCATTCATCTGTGTAGAAAAATTAAAACCCTGAGGTGTGCGTTATCAAAAATTGCATGTATCATAGCTGATGTTTTTCGGAATTTTGTCGCGGTGTGCGTACTGATCAGACAGGTGGTGTCAACATATTGTGTATCAGCTTGTTGAACCGACCAGAGAACCCGATCGGGCGTTTGCGCAATATAAATCCGTCGTACCTAAAGTAAAGTCAATGGCGCAATGGTCAGCATGGTTATCTGATGGAAGCTTGTCCGCAGTCCGAATCCCGATGGTGGCAAAGGGATGTAGTCCCAACAAGCTCCCAGAAAAACGAAACTCGAATCTACAGCTTCTTCCAATTGCAAATACAGCAACCGCAATCAGTTGTATGTGCCATCCGTTTCATACCAGCCAAACAGTCTTACTTTTTTCCAGTAACTGCGCAATTGTTTACTGAGAGGGCCCATCTGATCCAAAGTCTCCCGTTAATCCAGCTGAACATGGTCGACCACAGTTTGTCTGTTTTAGTTGAATAGTACAGAGTATTTTTCAAAAACTTTGTTTACCAGCGCAACGTCGGGCTTGACACTAACCGAATATACCTGGTCATTTGTAGCAGCTGATGTGTCCGCTTTCTGCAGCTTGCTATCAAATGTACGCTGTCCGTTCGTTGTTTATTTTTCATCGACGAAACCAGAGAATACAATCTTCGCCGTGACTTGTCACACTATTAACAATTGTGGCTCACTTGATTGTGCAAGCACGTATATATACATACCTTAAAGTACAAGCCAGTTATGAGAACCAACTACGTCTGCTTTAGCCAATAGTCCGCTGGCAAGTTCTAGAATAACTATACTAATCAAGCCACCTCAATCAAAGTTCGTGTCCATGTCATTCAACCCTGAACATTAGTTTTACTAAACTGCTAAATACCCTGTTATCTACCGCATCTAATAAGCCAGTACATTAATGAAGTCTGATAAACTGACAGATTTATGAACAGGTGCCGGAAAACTAAGTGATAATTTTTACGCTCACAAGGGTAGTTGTCAGTGTATGCTGAAGGAAATTATCCGTGAATGAATATAACGAGCACAGAACGATCCCATCTTGTATCCTTCGCAATCTTCAAGTACGATAAAGAAAATATTGATCCAAATTACACGTTAAGCATGTGGACTTCTCTCATCGAGCTCGTTTTCTCCTCTGTCTGGTATGTTCAAATTTCGGACAAGTGACAGTTGTCAGATGGAGTTCAAATATTCAGTGAATGATCAGGTATATATGTTTAAGAAAACATAACTTTAGCGCAGCAGTGTACAAAAATATGTACATTTCTAAGAAGATACCTGGATGCTTGCAGTAAAACACCCAGGCATTGATCACTGGCTATAGGCGGAACAAAATTTGACAATTAGCTGCACTCACTCTGTGTACACCTGTGATCATAAAACGACAACAACATCATCTGTATATGAAACTGTTTACAGTAGGAACGTGTAGAGTCACGTGCAAGGAAGATCTGTAAGCAGGAGTTCTGTGCCCCATAAATTCCACAGGTGTAGTGTGTCTACATCACACAAAGATTTAAACTCTGGCTCACATTCGTATGAGGTAATTGTGCTTAACAACGTGGTCTACGTTGGTGAATTGACGCACTACATCTATGCGCCTAACCACTCACTTTTTCTCGGGATGTAAGCTATCTATGTCGGAAGCGAACGTAACAAGTGCCTCGATAACTCTGAAAAGCGTGAACTGCCGGTGGTTATAAACTGTTGTCCATTCGTATCATCCGTGATTTCAAATTCCTAGCGTCACTCTCCGTCCATGGTCCGCTGGCTAATCCATTTACTTAAAAATTTGACCGGCCAAAGGATATAGAGCGTACAATGCAGTCATATATAATGTCGAGTGAATCACTGCAGTAACTTCGAGTAAACAATAGACATGTACTGCGTCTATAGCATCTTTAGCTTGGCTTCCAAAAAAATGTGATTTCATTGCCTGACATTAAGTTGTCACACCTACGTCGAACACTGTTAGTTTTGATGTTGCTCAGTGCATTTCATTTCGTTCACTCCCACAGTGTTGCAGCTGAATTCACAGTAATCAGTAATTTTCCTAGTAATGATTGGGATCTAGAAGGGCCAAACCATCACGCACACCCCTGAGAACTCAAGGCTTACTTCACGCGCTATGTGGTTTGTTAACACTCTAAAATGACACCAAAGAAGAAGAGGAAACCAGCGAGCAATGTGTACTCTGTTGTTAGACTTAGATTCTTTGAAACCCCACATTTGTTCTCATATGATATGTGGTGGATTTTGCTGTTGAAACGTGTACAGTCGTTCAATTCTTAAGTAGCTGGAATATCAGTTAAAACAATCAACGTATATATTATTTCATTCTTCTGCACTAAACCCGGACAGAAGTGAATTCAGTGATTAGTTAAGACCACAATTTACCGGTTGTCCTATTGTCAGCACTAACAATCCCTTGCCGCAAGTAAAACCACTGCTGAACTGACCTTTTCATTCAGTGCCAGCCCATTTTAAACATATTTTGAACGGCACGCCAAATTCTTAAAGCTTGTTTACTACAGTGTTCCTGAATACGGTTTGCTAGTTCTGATTTTAGGACCTGTGTTCCTTTGGGTGATTCTCTTGATATACGTCGCATCGATCGGTTTTGCTTCAACAACCACCGTGTTAACAAACTGTTGATTCTTTCATCACTATTCAGTGTGTACAGTGTCTAAAGCCCTCGCGAACTGACACTACCTTTCACATTTTGGCAAGCTGTTTAACAAGTATGTTTATCCATTACTGGTAATCCATTTAGTTTCAACTCAAACTGAAATACAAAACGTTTGGCTTTTGCCGTTAAATAACGCGCCTCAGCTTGAATCGCCTGACTTTCTGCTTCAGTTATCAGGAGAAATGTAAATCAGGCCAGCAAATCTGAATGTTACCAGTCCATCAGTTCTCAGAGAAAAAATTATATCGTTCCGATTAGTTCACGTAAACCGGTTTTACAATTCTGAACGAAGGCGTTCTGACATCACACCAGTCTGTCCCCGGGATGACACACATAGTGACTTCACTGAAACGCAGTGACAAAACTACTAGAACTTAACCTGACCGTAGCATTGTTCTCAGTCAAGTTTTATAACAAGCAAGTTGGACTGGAGTTAACTCTGGAGAGATTCTTCCTAATTTCATTGCCCTAACTTTTTCTCCAACCTTACCCTCAAGGACGTGCATTTGAAGACTTCATGCGACAACGTGATCAGTGTATTCTTGACACCCTGATAATCTACATGATTTACTGTTGTGAAATTTTAGTCTGTCTGTGATTTTGCTCCTTAACTACCAAGTTAATGATAAGATTACTGATCCAGAATTCGCTTCACATCAAAAACACTCTACTGTACAGAATCTTAGTTAAACTATACAGGAAACCTTATATGCTCTTCAACTGAGAGATATTGTAAGCGCAGAGTTGTCAAAAACTCCTTAAGGTGTTTGCTTGGAAATTTTAAGTTCTTCTGTCGTGGTAAATTAGTTAGAAAAAGTTCTCTTCTTTAGAAGTATAACAGCTTTTTAAGAATTTGTTGCCAGATTTATTTCAAGTTCCACCAACAATGCTAAACCCATCTTGCGAAGTCAGAAGACCGGTTTTGCAAGACGGTAATATCATTTGCTAAATATAATACCGGCGAATGTCAAAACTAGTTGAACGAATTAAGCTCATAAATCAAGTCATTCCGTACACTAGTCTGTCATTGGTTAAAACCTTGGCAGACGAAGCTTCAAGGTCAACAGCTTTGCACGCAGTGGACTGCCTTATTGCGTATGACAAGGAACTCCCCGAGTACTTTAATAATGACGGGCTTTTGATGACGTATCAATAAACGGAAAGCGTTTTTCGAGTCGACTACATGACCGGTATCCAGCAGGTGTCTGGCGATCGAGAAACTCGGCTTGCGCTGTTTGGTGGGGTCGCGTCGGGTCACGCCACACATTAATTCCCCAGTATAGTTGGGGACGTGTTCCTCCGCCCTAAGATGCAAGAATTGATCATTTCTGTTAATATAAACGTCACAGCAACTGCAAGTGAACCGGTGAACACAGTTTAATGTGGACAGCTCTGGTATCCAAGCCTTACTACGAGAAATTGCGAGTGACTCAGTTGGACTAAGTAAGCGCCACGTAGCTACATTGCGTGCTCACTGGATGACCTGCGTCAGCCGTCGCGTTAGAAACGGCGTACCCTTATCTTCGCTATATGGTAAAAGCAAGTGTACAGGTTTCCTTTGAACGGATATTTCTTGTGGGTCAACGACTTTTGGCTTGCTGTGGATAACCAATGAAAACCAAGATATCATGAATAAATTTAATCTCTGTATCTAGTGAACAACTCGCATATATAGTTCGCGGTCTGTGAAACAGACAAATGACCAGTGAGTGTTTGTGTTTGCTGGGCAGGAAACTGCTGAAATTCAAATATTGCCCACTTCAGTTGACCGCACAATGTACTGATTGACACACTGGACCATCCTTTCTTCACTTAATGTTGATATCAAGAAAGGCAAGCTTGTCTTCTTTTCCAAACTCGGATGATCGCTTTCGATTTGAGTGTGAAGGGTTCAAAATATCCAATAGATTTTCTGGTGTCTGTTTATCCTGTGCAAATACTATTGTGTCATCAACAAATCGAAGATTTGCTGGAGTGTCATGCAGTAAATTCACGAGGTAGGGCTCAGTTATAAACAAGTAATTCAGCCGAAATCGATCCCCGAGGGCTACCCATCGCCACCCCGTCTACTCGCTATATCCCATGGTTTTAAAACAAAATTTGATATTTCCAGTAGAAATTCGTATCAAGGGTTCAAGGATGTTTGTTGAGACATGAAGCTCTATGTTGTAAGCCGGTGCAAAGTCACATAAATTCTACGATCTCCATTAATGGCATATTTGTGAAAGGTGAATTTACCTAAAAATAACAACTTTTTTCAAATCAGTAGTATCTAGAATGTGACAATTCTCAAATGTGTCTTTCAGAAAACAGTTTGGAGCGAGTGCACAAAATGACTGCAAATCATCTATTAACCAATTGGCCAGTTTGTTTCACGGGAGGGGATCAAACAGCAGTTTAGGTTTCTTGGATGCACTCACCACTCGGCGTGAGGATGGGACATTACGGCGTTCGGCCCGTCGTAAAGCATTATGGAACGGACAACATCTTCAGTTCCCCAACTTTACCGTGATAGGATACAAGCGCGGTTTAGTCGAAACCTCAGTTCATAGGGTCAGGAGTATTTGTACCCTTCATAGTCTGCAGACGGAGGAGATACTAAGAAAAACGTGAGTGGCAAACAGACATCCTAAAACGTTCATAGACATCTACAGCATGATGAGCAATTGCAATGAGCCAGTCCAAACAGCTCAAAAGTAAGATGTACTCTTATTTCGACAATTC